>CAJQZJ010000622.1:2911416-2936359 GCA_907164525.1 Lophiomys imhausi | reverse complement strand
GTTCCCATTTTCTCTCCATACATTACAGCATCAATCTTCAGCCATTTAATATGGACTGGACATTGGGAATGTATGCTAAGCCATATAACTCTTATAATTGTGGCCTGTTTATTTCTGTTGTTTTGTATTGTATTTATAGTTATAAGAAAAAGAACCATTTTTTGAACTGAAAGGGAGAGCTGTTGGGGGGAAAAAAGAAATACCTTAAACTAAAAAAAAAAAAAGGAAGGGAAGAGGATGGGGGGGTTGAGGGGGAGGAGGGTGGAAGGGTGGGACTGGAGGGGGGAGTAGGGAGGGGATTGTGATTGAGATGGAACTTGAAGAAATAAAAAATAAATTATTAAAAATAAAATAAAATCTCATTGTGGAAAAAAATGTTTTTGATAGTAAGTTTGAATTGTCAGGTATAGAACCCAGGAATATACAGGGCCAACTGTATTTTGTTCCAGAGGGTGATGGTGAGAGAACTTTTATTCAGAATGAAGGGAAGTTTTACCCAAGTTGTTGTCCTTGAAGGGAAAGGGATCTTCAAAGGTCAGGTTTGAAATCGGACTCTGTTTATTTTAGTTTTCCATGTTCTCTCTGCCTTGTGTCCTAAAAGTCAAGGACTGCTTCAGGTGGCATTAAGTGACTAGACACAGCAACACACACCTGCAGTTCCAGATACTCAAGAGACTGAGTTCATGGCTGGCTTGAACAATCTAGTAAGACCCTTCATCTAAAAGAAAAGTTGAAAGAACAGAGACTCTTCATGAAATAGGAACATGCAGCCTCTTGTATTTCACAGTTTTCAGTGACCAATTTGATTTTGTTCTTTTTTGTCCAAAACAGTGTCTTACCTAGCTAGTCTCAAAGTCACTATATAGCTGAGGTTCCTGCCTCTACCTCCCAGGGGTTGAGATTACAGGTATGCACCACTACACCCAGTTTGTGCAGTGCTGCCGAACAAATCCAAGGCTTTCTGCACGCTAGGCAGCCACTGTCTCAACTGTGCTACAACCTCTGGACCTATGCTGATGTTTTTCACAGAACCATGATTACCTAGCTCTCTCCTTGACATCAGTTTAGTTTGCTTTCATACTCTTCCAGTATAATGTGGTATGTTTAGTCTCCAAATTCTCAAGTTGAAAACTGGGTTTCATTGCAATTGCTGTGGGTGAAATGATAGGGTAATGGACATGTCCATTTGCTTCACTATTTTCTAAGATTTCTGCGGAACCATGGTTATTGAAGGAGAGGAAGCTCCCATTGGGTACACATTGGATGATACCAAACCAGATGGGAGCTATGCCGCCATAATTGGGTAAGGCACAATTATAGTATTGTAGCTGCATTTTCTATTGGCAAGATAAAAAATACTATTTATTAAGGCATACAAAGCTTTGTTAAAACAAATTTTTCCTTAATAGTATTATTCTCAAAATCCAGTAGTAGAAGTATTCTTATTGCTTCTTTTTAAATAATAAATATCAAGATGTCAAATAGCAATAATGTTTATATTTTCTTATATTAATTCTCTACATCAAATTAGTGTGTCAGTATATACATTTTGGGGCCATCTTCACATGACAGACTGATACTAAGAGGACTGTTTTACTAAGAGTATTTCTTTTTTATGTTTATTTATTACTTCAGGTTACCTCTCCATCACAGTGTCCTCTTTCCACTCCTCCCAGTCCTACCCTCCCACCCTCTACCCCCTATCGCTTCCATCCCACTCCTCTGGAGTGGAGTGTCCCTACATAACTGTCCCCCGCCCCAGTTCAGCAGTCATATTAGGGCCAAGAGCATCCTCATACACTGGGGGCCTACAAGGCAGCATCACTAGGGCAAAGTGTCTCATTAACAGGTAACGAAATCTATGTTCCTGTTTCCTCTGGTGCATTGATTGTAGTATAGTTATCCTGTACTATATGGCTAAAATCTGATTATACGTGAATGGATGCCATATGCATCCTTCTGAGTCTGGGTTAGCTCACTCAGGATGAGCTTCTCTAGTTCCATCCATTTGGCTGCAAATTGCATGATTTTGTTGTTTCTGATGGCTGAGTAGTATCCCATTGTGTAGATGAACCACAGTTTTTTTTTTTAAATCCATTCCTCAGTTGAGGGACATCTGGGTTGTTTCCAGTTTTTAGCTATTAAAAATAAGGCTGCCAAGAAACCAAATTATCCAAAAAATAGAGAACAGAGCTACACAGAGAATCCACAAAGGAGGAATCCCTAATTGCAGAGAGACACTTGAATCCTTAATCATTAGAGAAATGCAACTCAAGACAACTCTGAGATTCCATCTCACACCTGTCAGAATGGCTAAGATTAAAAACTCAAATGACAGCACATGCTGGCGAGGTTGTGGAGAAAGGGGAACACTCCTCCATTGCTAGTGGGAGTGTAAACTTGTACAACCACTATGGAAATCAGTCTGGCGATATCTTAGAAAACTTGGAATAGCTCTGCCTCAAGACCCAGCCATACCACTTCTGGGTATATATCCAAATGATTCGTCACCAAACCACAAGGATGTTTCCTCATCTATGTTCATAGCAGCCTTATTTGTAATAGCTAGAAACTAAGCGTATTTCTTATGGAGACTTGTGGACATCCATGTTGTTTACTATGTTTTCTGTTGCTATAGCAAAGCTCTTAAGACTGGATAACTTATAAAGAGAACAGGTTTATTGTAGCTCACAGTTATAGAAGTCCAAGAGCATGGAATCAATATTTAATAAGCATCTGATGAGGGCCTTGTGCTACTCCATACATGGAAGAGAGGAAGCAAGGACACAAGCAGAGAAGCCAAACTTGCTATATAAATAGCCCACTCTCCCAAGAAGCAATCCACTGTCATAGAAACCATAATAATACTTTGAATTCCTCACAATTCAAAATGTTCTGAAAGGCCCTACCACCTCTCAACCCTACTATATTGTGAATGGAATTTCAACATGAGTTTTGGTGAAGACAGCTCTATCTAAGTCACAGTACACATTACTTGTATGGGTTATTGATTTTTTTCCGAGTCCCACTATAAAGAAGTGGAGGCCTGTCCTAGCTTCAACTTGCCAGAGAAGACTGGCACAGCTGAAGAGTGTTTGGGGCCAATACTTGATGCAAAGATGTTTTTATCTTGAGGAGTAAAAATTGAGAAAACCATCAGAAAGCCAAGGTGAGAAAAGGGTGGGTAGAGCAAGTCTTGAAATGAGATAGCATCTAAAAGGCTGAGTGTTACAGGGACATCATGGTGGAGACAGAACAAAAGAGCAAGTAAGGAACAGATGGTTCAGACACAGCCTTAAGTGTGCATTTGAGGCCCAAATCCCTTCCTCTTGGCCACCAGCCTGTTGCAGTACAGGGGATCAGTCATCATATTAACCTAGGCAGAAATCATGGCCAGTCATTTACTTTTAGTCCCTTGATCCGCCAAAGCCAGAAAGTGCTCCTCAGTGTCAGGAATGCAACTTAGAAAGAGGGACACTGTGAACATTTCGTATAGAGATGGTCTCTTCTTCATAGCACACAAGGCATATGTAGCTATAAAAATGAAGTGAAGAGAAAAGTTTATGATACAGTATTGGGGAGATTGATGTGAATAAATATGGTCTTAACTCTAAAAAAAATAAAGCGACCATGAAAGTATTAAATTTCCCTCTTTTTCTTGTTTGTATGTTTTAGATTTATCCTTGCTCATAAAGCTAAAAAACTGGCACGCCTTACCAAAGAAGAAAGGTAACAAAATGTTCTTTTCTTCTTTCCTTCTCCTCTTTCTTTTCTTCCTTCCTCCATTTCCACCCTCCTTTCTTCATTTTCTCTCTTACTCCTTTCTTTCCTCATTCCCTGCCACCCTCCTTTTTTTCCTCATTTTCCCCTCTCCATCCCTCCTGTCTGCCTTCCTTCATTCTCTCTCTTCTTCCTTCCCTTTTTCCCTGCCACCTCTCTTCCTTCTTTCTCTCCTTCCTTCCTTCCTTCCTTCCTTCCTTCCTTCCTTCCTTCCTTCCTTCCTTCTTTTCTTATTTTTTAGTTTATAGGAAGATAATTTTTAGAGCAAAAGCACAAACTCGTAAGGAGTGTAGGCTTCTTAAATAAGTCACCTCTTTCTTCTGCCTCTGAGGGAGACCTCATTTTTTTGTTTGTTTGTTTGTTTGTTTTGTTTTTACTATTTGCTTGCCTTCTGGTGTTTATTAACTTTTTAACTTACTGAATATCTCACAATATGTGTATTGCTAGTGTGATGTATTTGTTATGTTAATGATAAAGGTCTTATATGTCACAAAGCTTGTTACTTAAGAGTCAAATATTCAAATTAGTACTTATCAAGTTATTATTCACAAGACATTGAGCATTATGAAAATGGATATAATGCAAGCACTGAGCATTTACTTATGGAGAAGATAACTAGGTAGAGAAATTGATAGGTTAGGGAGCACTACAGAAGTGAAGCCTGGCAATTACAGGTTATAGGTACAGAGACTAATTTCTCTGGAGGTGATTTCTTCTGGCAATTTGTATTCACCACTGCCAAATATGTATACCTGCACCACAGCTGATAACATATTTAATGATTAAAAGCCCAAATAACTTTACAGTGCATTCCTTCAGTCTGCATAACTTGTTCCTCCATAACCCATGCCGCCTTGGTGCACGGCTAGAGCTGTGGAGGTCTAACTGGGCCACAGATTTTAAAATGTCCTCAATTGGAATATAAGATCCATGAAGGTAAGAAAGTGTTACCTGATTGACTCACTGCTGAATCTTCATTGCCTTGAACAAATATTTTCCCAATTTGTCTTTTTTTTATCACATTCATAAATTAGCACATCATATACTGTAAAAACTCCATCTTTAGTGTCAGGGTTATTCATTTGACTAGTTTAATGAATGATCTGTCATACATAGATGAACTACTCCTATTTCAATATATTATTTTTGCCTTATCTTTTGCTTAGATTTTATTTAAGTGTGTTTAACATGCGTGTGCAAGTGCATGGATGTGTGTGACATATGTTTGCATGTGCATGCATTATGTGTGTGAGTGTGTGTGTGTGTGTGTGTGTGTGTGTGTGTGTGTGTGTGTTCAGGCATCCTTGGAAGCCAGAAATAATGGATACCCCTAGAACTGAAGTTATAGGCAGTTATGACTTGTCCAATGTGGTTGCTGGGAACTGAACATGGGTCCTCCAAAGAACTGACACACACTTGACCGCTGATCCATTTCTCCAGCCCTCCAAGATATGTATATTTAATTATCCATTCTTCCACTACTTTTGGATGATTATAATGAAAAAAGCATAGGGTGAGTTGCTGCCTACTGAGGGTGCCATCTGACTCACTACATAGCCAGATTTGCCTTTAACTCACACTCTCCCTGTCTCAATCTCCTAAGTGCTGAAATTGCATGCATGCAGCACCATGCCCATCCCTGGATTCATCTGCTGTCTGAAAATTTTGTCTTTTTCTGAAGTATATTTTGATGTAAGGGGTAATGCCATGGAGACTGGAGGTACTCATGAGGGCTTATTTCTAACCAAAGAGCTACGGATGGCTTCTAGAGGAGGGAGAGTCAATTTTCTTTAAGGATGTAGACTCTAGTAAATTGACCATAGTCCAGTGGATGACCCCACACTCATGAATATGCTTATAACACAAATTAGACTTGGTGAGTCATAAAAAAATAATAAGAGATAGGGAGTGGATATGGAAGGAGTTAAGAGGAAGATTTGGGGGATGGGCATGATCAAAATATGTTTATACTTATGTGAAATTCTCAAATAATTGATAAAATATATTTTAAAAAAGAAAATGAAAGTCCAGCTTCATTTTTTCCTTGACAGCCATATTTTTGAATTATTAGTCTCTTCTCCAGGGGTTGAAATTGCATACATTAATGAACTGTAAATCTTATATATTTCATCCATTTCTGATGTTAACTGCATATCTTCACTCTGCCACCATGCCTGTGTTCATGCCAAGCTATTTCAGAGAAAGAAAGGGGCAGAAGAAATATAAAAGTTGTATTCTTTTGCTTGCAGAAAGCGTTCCTAATTTTAAGACAATATTACATTTTAAAAAGATATTTATTGTTATGTATATGGGGTGTTTGGCCTGCGTGCATGTCTGTGTATCCCATATGTGCCATGCCTGGTGCCCACTGATGTCAAAAGAGTGGGTTGTATGCCCTGGGACAGGAATTATAACCCGTTGTGAGCTGCCACATGGATGCTGAAGATTCAACTCAGGTTGTCTGGAAGAGCAGCCAGTTCTCTTAATTCCTGACCAACTCTCCAGTTCACAATAATACAACTTGTAAAATTCACTGGCCAAGCTATAAATCATGTTTAAGATCTCCCTTGTGCATTCCTATTCTCTAAAAGCCAATATTGAAACAGCTATGTTTATTAATAGAAATATAAATGTATTAGCAGCTAGATTTATGCTAATTGATAAATTAGTTGATTCATTTTATTGACTAATAACAGTTGGCTTACTTCTAATTCCCCCACTCAACTTAATAGCTATTATTACTGGGGATTTATTTATTTACTAGAAGCCATTATTGAGCTAGGAACTTTATAATGGTGGCTTTCAAATTTGAGAATCACTTGGAAAACTTGTGAAACACAGACTACTGTCACTTTGCTTTCTAAGTCAAGAAGTTGGGAAATAATCTGAGACTCATCTTTTCTAAATTGATGCACCCAGTGATTCACTTTCCTTTCTTTCTTAATTATTTAGCAAGAGTCTTACTCCATTCCTATTTCTGAACTCGTGGTTTTTAAGACATTAGAAATTGAACAAGTTCCTCATTTTTAAAAGTTAAAGTGAAGCTGGATATGGTCATGCTTGCCTGTAATCATGTCATATGAGAGGCCAAGTCAGGAAGGTTGAGAATGCCAAGCAAGACTGGACTACATAGCAGTAGAGCAGTTCAAACAAAAGAAAACAGTAATTAGTTAACATAAAATGTCAAAGTGGAGGCAGTGACACCCAAAGACTTTTTCTTAAGGGAATAGGTACCTCTCCCTTTATCTTCCCCTTGCTTCCTTTAACCTTCACCTTTATCATTAAAACATTTTATTTCTCTGTTGTACAGAATGAAGAAACTTTGTGAGTTATATGCAAAAGTTCTGGACTCCCAAGAAGCCCTGCAGGTAAGGCTGTTTCCCAACCTTTGCTCATGGGGAGAAGCCTGCTTTGTCCTAAAGGTTTCTCAGGGTTGGATTCATTCCAGTCGGACTCTACATATTCTCT
Organism: Lophiomys imhausi; assembly: GCA_907164525.1. NCBI lineage: Eukaryota > Metazoa > Chordata > Mammalia > Rodentia > Muridae > Lophiomys > Lophiomys imhausi. The sequence goes on along the minus strand of CAJQZJ010000622.1, from coordinate 2,929,111 downwards.
TTTTCCCAGTGGACCTACAGAAGGGTCTGAACATGTAGGGTTGATGCATAGTGGTTCCAGAAAGTGTGAGCGAACCCTGACTGTGCGGGCAATGAGTCCAGGGACCTGTGACATGCTCTGGTTTAAGCAGTGGTTCTTTTGTCCTTAAATTCAGAGCTGTCCCTGGATCAAGATATTGAGTAACAGCAGTTTGTAATTAAAGTTCTCCAGCATTGTATGTAGTGGGTGAATGGAGAACCTGACTTAATGAGGAAAGCAGTTGTTGTTGTTGTTGTTTTTAGTTCCCAGAAGATGATATGTTTTCACTGGAGAAAGTCTATCCTAAGAAAGATATTGATGATTAATTTCTGATGCAGAGAATATATTGCTTCTGTCCTTGTGTGCTTTTTGTACAAAGAAAGTCACTTGCTTCATTGTGGCTTTGGTATTTGCTGTGCAAGAGGAAGAAATTCCTTGGAGGAAGGAAGAATGAAAGAGAAAGCCCAACCTTTCTTCTGATTGTCTGCAAAGAGTCAAGGAAGGATGCTTAGGAAGCAACAGCAGTCCTCAGATATTCATCACCATGATGATAATAATACTAACAAAAAGGCCCAGTGCCATTCACTACTTAGGCAGGGCCTCACACTTTGTAAATAGAATGCCTTAGTTGACTATGCAAAGTCACCTACATGATTGCAATTTTAAAAAAAGCAAAACCGTTTTCAAAGCCTAGTTTTAAATATTTTCCCATATCAATTTTCTCTTTTCAAAGTGATACTTAATGATAGACGTTGTTTAGGCTATTCATTTTTGGTTCCTCCCACTCCCAGGTAGAATTGAACCTAGGGCGTTGACATGCTAGGCATGTACTCTATCCTTGAGTAGTATCTCTGGCCTTTATTTTTTATGGAGTTCAAATTCTGTAAAACTCTCAGCTAAAATACAGCCTATTAATGTCTAAAATATATTTTCCAGACCAATGGTTTTTTTTTACAAGTTCCACCATCCCACCATAGTGTGTACATACTATGAAAATCATTCCACCTTCCACAAAGCTCACCCCTATCAAAACACGAAACTTACCATCATTTGCTTTCCATAGATACACATTTATACTTGGTCAATCATTCTTATAAACAATATCATCTAAAAACTTTACTCAAAATCATTAGACACATAAACTTTCTGGAAGGTGAAAAATAAAATGAAAAATGGAAACAGATAATTGCTGTTTATGAGCAAGAACTTAAGATACCCACGTCCAGAAATAGTGGTGTATTTCCATAATCCCAGTTATGAAGATGGAGGCAGGCGAAGCGCATCAAGAAACTTAGGTCATTATGCTACATGACACGACTTTTTTTTAAAAAAAATTAAGATATGCATGTGCCAAATGACAAAACTTGATGAGGTCTGAATTTATCACAAGTCTACTACTGAAAATATTTATCTACCCACAGACCTGTCTTCAGAAACATCAAGATAATACAGCCCAATTTCAGAAGTACAGTCTGTCCTCTGTATGTAGAGGTTCTATAGAATATTTGAAAAATATGGACAATCATAGAAAATTCAAGTGTGGAAAGTATTTGCACAGCATTTATATTGCATTGTATACTTTAATAACCTAGAGATGATTTAAAAAGTACATAGGAGGATGTGCACAGGTTACACATAAACACTACACCACTTTTTACAAGGCGCTTGAGTATGTATAGGAAATAGGGAGGCTTGGAAGCACTGCCCTTCAAATTCTGAGTGATAGCTGCAATTTGTTCTCTGCAATGAAATCTACTAGCATGTGCATTATATGTAGCAGACAAAATATCTTTCTCTGACTCTTTTTCAAGCCTTTGTCCCTCTGCCTTACAGCCAGTCCATTACGAAGAGAAGAACTGGTGTGAGGAGCAGTACTCCGGGGGCTGCTACACAACCTACTTCCCTCCTGGAATCTTGACCCAATATGGAAGGTACTACTGAATCACTGCACTGACCCATACAGGGCTGGCACACATTCAGACAAGGTGTATTCAATAAATAAAAGTGTGCTGAGCTGTGACTGAAAGCCCCTGACATTGAAACCAGGCTCCAAATAGGTTTCTCCCTGGTTTTTGCTTTCTTGTCAATACCAGAAAGAAAAAGGATCCAGAATTTCCTTTGAAGCTCATGAATCTCACAAAGCAAGTCCCTGTTCTGCACTATTGTGTGGTTTCCACTATTCATTCCTCCAGAGACTCAAACTCAATGTAACTGAAGAAAGTAGACACTTAAGGAACACTTTAGATAGCCAGAGGGTTTGTTTAGACCGCCATGTCTTAATTCTGCATCTAGAACTCAGGAAACTTCATCAACTCTACCTTTGTGTCAACATGGTCATGGCTGTGTAAACTCAAAATCAACTCTAGAACAGACAGGAAAGGAGTTGGATTCCTTCTCTAATCCTACTAATCACCTATGTAGTCACTTATTATTGTTAGATTTTACTTTCCTAAACCCATGGATGAGGAAACACAAGATAATGTGATCATAGCCTGAGTTATTCTTCAGCAACTTTATTCTGTTTACAATGCACAGTATGATTCACTCTTTCATGGTTCATAGGCTTTTAGCCCTCATAGCATTGTGCATCTAAATATAAGTCACTGGTGCTGAGTTCAATGCATTTGATGACAATAACAAGGTGTGAATTGATGACCATTACCCCAACTCTCCTAGCAACACTAAGGTGCTGAGAGTGTGGCACAGTGTTAGTGGTTGAAGGCAACTGATCAGCTTTCCATGAAAACCAGTGGTAGAAGGGTTAAAACCTGCATATCAGAAGATGATTAAAGACTCTGGAGACCATATTCCTAATCTCCCTACAGATGCCAAAATAGAATCCAGAGAAATTTCCGGGACTAAAGGGTACTGCCCAATAAACTTCTGAGTCATTAGGTTACTTTTCAGATTTGCTCAGTGTAGATTGTCATTAGTAATTGTTTCTTTTAGTGTGTATTGGACAAGTGCCCACCATTTTCTGACCACTTCTAAAAATGTCAACATCAAGGTTATACATTTTTGCTGAGGAGTTGACAATGCTAGAGACAACTTTGGGAAGCAGAGGAAAGATGGAACATAAATGATATACTAGGGGTATCAAAATATTTGGGGGAGCCATGGAATTGCAAGCTTACCTTACCTAGTGAAATGTGGAGTGGTTTCATATCAGGCTCTAGGGGTCAGAAGAACCCTCCTGGGGAATGTAGTCTAGGTCGAATATTATGGAAACAGCCGTTGCTTAGAATCCTGCAAGTTCTTATAAGGTCTCGGGCAAAGCTAGGTGTGACGGGACTATAAGTGATATAAGTGATATTTATGACAGAATGACAAGAATCAGGAGTGGGGAGGTGGCTCAACAATTATGAGCACTTACTAAGTTCTGTTGCCAGCACCTACATCAGGCATGTCACAACACCCTGTTACCCCAGCTCCAAGGGATCCTCTGACCTCTATGGGCACCTGCACTGTTAGGGCCCTAGATGTATTCAACAAGTGTTCTGCTTCCATCTGGAAGACAGAGAACAAAACAGGCAGACCATCTTCAGTAAAGAACTGAATACATGTTTCTTAGGAAATTTCTGTGGTGGACATTACAGATGACATTTACTGCAATTGTACAGTAAAACATATAATTCATGAGGAATATATATGTATATCACATATAATTCACGAGGAATATATGGTGAGGTCTCCTTTTTGATACTCTCTCTCCTCCATTTTTATTGATACACTATGTACTCACTTGCCTCCTCTTCTAGAGGAAGGAAGACAATTTCCACACAGCTGTTGGGCGGAAACTCTCTCTCTCTATATTTAATCCTTGTTTTTTACATTGTTGAATACAATTGTTCTCATGGTTAGTTCTCTATGTCTTAGTGTTCTAATCTTTAGCCAGGGTTTGGCCACAGTACCCCCGACCAGGTCCCCAACTGTCAGTTCCTTCTGTTGTGTTAAGTGAGCATATGCTGAAATGGCTCACAGTTTAACAAGCATAGAGAGGGCAAATCCACCTTCTGTCCCTAGAAATACTTTCTTAATGCCTGCAGGCTCCCAATAATTACAAATGATTCCATGTATTATAATATATTTACTAATGCTCTATAATATATTTTCTTATATTCCCCTGCCTTTTGTATGGGTATGATAAATGAAGAGAAATACATATATTTTTATGTTACAAAATACATTTTTTTATTTTGGCCATGGAAAATATATTTTACTATTCAAGTAAAACTTTTTAATGTTTTCTGATAAGAGCCCCCCCACCGCAACCTACCATATAATATGAGTTAGCTTTTTTCAGTGGGACCAAATACTTGACAAAAATAACTTGTTTTTTTTCCTCATGATTTAAAGGTACCAACCTATAATCACATGGACAGTGTGTTAGAACAGCTCACATCATAATAGGCAGGATGCAGAACAGAGCAGTAATAAGAAGGGGCCAGGCTGATATATAGCCCCCAAAGACACACTCTCATGCTCTTAATAGAGCCACATCCCACAGTTCTGCCACCTTGAAATAGTCTGTTCTCATTGCCAATCCATCAACAGAGACCTCATAGTCAAATCTTCTCTAGAAATTTTTGTAGATATGCCCAGAATAGACAAGTGTTAACTAACATAAGCTTTGTTCTGAAGCCTTGATATCCCTTATCTGATCATGGAAGCTTGAATTAGGATGAAAGTGGCTCTGGGATAGCACTTATTTTATGGTGTCTTTGTAAGCATTATAGTGGACTGGATAGCACTTATTTTATGGTGTCTTTGTAAGCATTATAGTGGACTGTCCTTATAGGCTAAGTGCCCTTCCATCCCTTTGCTTAGCATGTGAGCACTCTGGAAACTGGTGATGGTAATATATCAGGTGACACACAAATGATAAAAATAGAGATGTTGACATCTGCTAGACATATTTCAAATCCTGGCTCTGCTGTTTTCTAGTACTGAGGCTCGTACTGTATCACTGCACATTCCTCAGAGCCTGTTTGTTTATATGCCATGTGAGATTTTTAACTGGTAGTGCAGTCGTGGAGTTCTTGAAAAGATTAGAAATAAAATAGAATATAGTACAAAGATGACATGTAGGAAGGTGACCAAAGCTATTGTCAGAGTTATTTGATCCCTTGACTTCAAATACTACCTCTGCCACTTGCTGTCTGTAGATTAGAGAAAATCACTTCATCTTTATTATTGGTTAGGTTCTAGGAAGAAAACATTTGAAGCAGTCAGGAGACAGGATACATACTAGACTGTGTCCTTTGGATTGACAACTATGGAAGGGAGAGGAAGGAAACAAGAGTGGGTGGCAGGGCAAGCCAGGCGGTGATGCAGTTCTACCAAAGGTGCCAGCTGACCTGACCGCATAAGGTTCTCTGGAGTTGAATGGTCCTTCCAAGTGCTCCTATGTTGGAGCTTGAGGCTTGCATCTTTGCAGCCTTATTTATATAGTCAGCCATTGGATGTAGTTGGTGCTGGAAAGAGGCATGAGATAGTTTTCTCCAGTGGGAATAGTCATTGCCTCCAAAGAATGCCAGCACCAGAATACCATCTTCTGGAAGAACTTCTACCAACAAACAAATCATTCTTCATGATGCATTACAGTGTCTACCAAAGTCTACCTCTACACTCACTTCTGGGACATGTAGATAATAGTATTGGGGTTATGGTAAGGAGTAACAAACTGTAAAGAGCTAGTGCCCAACAAATTTTAACTTTGAATTTGATGCAATAGTTCTGAACCCTAGTGGATAGTAGTTAATGAAGCAATAAGACTCATTTATTTCCTCAGTGTCATTAGTGGAAGTCATCTAAAAAATTATTAGATTATCCCTTTAAGAGATAGATAAGAGCTGGCGATGTTGTTCAGTAGTGGAGCATATGACCAGTATACATAAAGCCTTGGGCTCTATTCTGTATCAAAAACAAAAACAGATGAGGAAGGCAGAGCTTGGTAAGAAGAAACTTTCAAATTCAATGGCAGAATAACTAGATAAGAAATCAGAATTTTTGATATCGAGACATGTCAGCTACTGACAGCACCCCCTATTCTACTCCGAGTAGAAGATGAGCATCGAAGAATCTCCAGTGGGAGATGATTGAATTGGTGGTAAGCCATTCTCTTGGCAAGAAAAACCCCTTGCTTCAACTGTAGACAGACTTCTGTCCAAAAAGGACAAAACTTGGAAGCAGATAAGTCGACAGCCTAGCTCTGCCAAGACAGGGTAGGTAAGTCCTTCATAATTCCTGCTCTACAATCAATGTCTGTCAGAGAAGCGGGTCCAAATAGCTGAAGATTGATGCTGCAATGTATGGAGAGAAAATGGGAACTGTCCAGGCAGCCACTGGTATGTCATTTCTTAGTTTTGGAAGCTGCAGTCTCTGCACTTCCTATATAATCAGATATATTTATCCCTCTCAGGTCTCTGAGGTGGTTGAAGAATAGATAGCTAGAGTCTCATAATTAAATTTTGAGTTGTTTAGGAATCAAGAGGATGTTCTGGATCTAAGAAGATATTTTAAAAATTATGAGGCAAGTTAGTATGAAAGCTGAGTTAGATATAGAACTTTAAACTCATGGAGATGGTTAGATAGTAGAATGTTAAAGTCAGGTGCCAAATACATATGAACTGGACATTGGGAATATATGCTAAGCCATATAACTCTTATGATTGTGGCCTATTTATTTCTGTTGTTTTGTATTGTATTTATAGTTATAAGAAAAAGAACCATTTTTTGGACTGAAAGGGAGAGCTGTTGGGGGGAAAAAAGAAATACCTTAAACAAAAAAAGAAGGGAAGAGGATGGGGGGGTTGAGGGGGAGGAGGGTGGAAGGGTGGGACTGGAGGGGGGAGTAGGGAGGGGATTGTGATTGAGATGTAACTTGAAGAAATAAAAAATAAATTATTAAAAAAAAAGAAATCAGATAATGCATCACCTTCCTCATAGAAAGGGAATCATACACGACTGGGTTTATTCAGTCCCTCACTTCAGAAAGATGCACATGAAATAAATATTTCACCACCCCTGATTTCAACTCCTTTTCCTTAAAGCTCTTGGTAGAGGAGTGTGTGCACTTCAGCTTTAGTTCCATTTTGCCCATGACAGAGTTGATGCAAGAGCTGGAGAAACCTGAGGAGTGTTATCCCACACTGTCAGTGTCCTTCTAGAAGTTTTGAACCTGAAGATGCTAACTGACCTTGATCTCATGCAACAACCCATTTCTGCTTCCATGCAATGTCATTTACAGCTTTGCTTTTGTTCCCAGGGTTCTCCGTCAGCCAGTGGGCAGGATTTTCTTTGCAGGCACTGAGACTGCCTCACACTGGAGCGGCTACATGGAGGGGGCTGTGGAGGCTGGGGAGAGAGCTGCCAGAGAGGTAGGGCCTGGGATCATGGGCAGTGAGGGAGGAGGTAACATCAAAGCTTGATAAATAGCTCAAAGATGCCTGAGATCTTGGTAGGAACCCCCATACACCATATTCCCCATCTAAAGACACAGGAAACACCATTATAATAGCAGTTTTAAGTAAAAGGAAGACTGTAGTCAAACAAAACAATGAAAATATCTATTATTTTACCTGAAGTGGGGGGTCAGAACTCAGCTGTATTTAAGAGATAAAGGGAGTAGAGAGACGGTTCAGCAGTTAAAAATGATTCCCACTCTTTGAGAGGACCTAGGTTTGGTTCCCAGAACCCTGTAGGAGAGTCACAACTGCCTGGAACTTCATTTCCAGGGGATAGAATATCATCTTCTGAACTCAGAAGACGTATGCACATCACACACACACACACACACACACACACACACAATTACAAATACAACAAATCTCTAAAAATAGAGGATCTGGAAAGGTGAGTCAGCAGTTAAGAGCACTTTCTGGCTCTTGTGGAGACTTGATTCCCAGCACTCAGTTTTAGGGGTTCTGGTGCCCTCTTTTGGTCTTAAAAGCTTTCTTCAAGCACCTGGTGTACTTACATATACTCAGGCAAACACACATATACAAAATTTCTTTAATTTTTATTTTAAAAACTATGATGACCTAGGTCTGATGTTATAGAATCAAAAAATGTTCTATTAGGGTTCAAAATTCATTTTTATTATTGTTTTTGTTCCTGCTGTTGACAAGTCTAATCTTGTTCTCATTAACATATGCTCATAAATACTAAAATGTATGGTGAAACTAATGGTTGAGACCCTTTATACCATAAATAAAAGATCTTTGGGGGCCTTTTTAAAGGTCAACTCAATTGCTCTGCCCTTTATCTTGACATTGTTGATGGATATCCCAAGAGACATTCACTTCGTTCTTTTTTAGAGAATAAAAGAAGGATGGTATCTGTTTTGCTATTTGCCAAGATAATCTTTCATTACAGATCCTGCATGCTGTTGGGAAGATTCCCGAAGATGAAATTTGGCAGCCAGAACCAGAGTCTGTGGTAAGCTATATTTCATAGATTTACATGCTTTTACTCAAAGAATGATTGTTCCCCAAAACACACTTGTATATATCCATGCACCTTCTTCTAACAATTCAATGCATGGATATCTAAGTAAATGGCATGATTTTGGGATCATAGATTTAGATGAACTTTGATAAATTTGTAGTGGTATATCTTATATAAATTATTAAGGAAAATATTTTGATGGTAAAAAAATATTCCCCAGAGAGCTCTAAATATATTAAGAAATTAGTGGGGGATGGGATATAAAACAATGGCAGAATGCTTGCTTAGCATGTGTAAGATACTGTTTGATATCTAACAGCACAAGAAACAAAGACAAGAAAGAGAGGAGAGAAGATTTCTAAAAAAAAGCACCACTTAAAATAAGAACTCAGAGTCTATTGCATGATCTGACTTAATGATTCTGAACAAGAGGTAGGAAAAGAGAGTTTAGTATCTTCCATCCAGGGGTAAAGAAGTGGAGCAAAAATGAGCATGTTTAAACTAAATTACACTGTAAGTTTTTGTAATAAAACTAGATTTTTTTTCTGACTCGCAGAAAGGATACATAGAGGATAGAATTGTAGAGAGTAGGAATCTAAAAGATCAGTTATTGCTCTATTCTTTTAAGTCTGAAGCCAAAGATGATAACCCTGACACTTCAAAATTACTGTCCTAGGCCCTAGTGCATCTGCTAGAAATAGTATGGTGAGCTGATAGGAAAATTGATCAATCCCTTTAACAAATATTTATGTTGTACATGGGCTATTGTGGTCTTAGAATGGCAGTGCTTTCAGTTGGGAAGACAGATAATAACTCCAAAGTACAATTATTTCAGAAAATATGAAAGGTGGAGCCATCTCAACATGGGAGCTGCAGAAAGACTAGCAAGCTGACATAAAGGGTCAGGTGAAGAAGGGGTGAACCACCTTACAGAGGGGATGTCATGTTTAATACCACAGAGGTTGCAATAAGTAGGATACTCTAAAAAATATGAAAGAAATCATTTCTGGAATGACATGCACAACCTATACTGACACAAATGTTCTCTGAACCCAGGATGTCCCTGTACGACCCACTACCAGCACCTTCCTGGAGAGACACCTGCCTTCAGTGCCGGGCCTGCTGAAGCTGCTTGGATTGACCACCATCTTTTCAGCAACAGCTCTTGGTTTCCTGGCCCACAAAAGGGGCCTGCTTGTACGGTTCTAAAGACCAGCCTTCCTCGTCCACAGGCTTCGTATTCTCTGTGGCACAAAGGCTTTGGGAAGGGGCTGTGATAAAAATCTGACAAAGACGAAGAGAACATGAAGTTATAAAGTCCAGAAACTTGTTCTCCATTTTGGCTGTTTTTTAGCATCCCTTACACTGTCCCACCAATTTCCAACTTTAGAACAGATACACAGGCTTGTTCCTTGCCTCTCATAACTTACCTGCAGATGCACACAGTTTTTTTCAAAACCCTATGGCTTTTTGCTTGTCTTTCCTCCTGTGTGTTATGCCCTCGCCTATTCAAGTTCTTTGCCATTGTATTTAGAATCCTTTCATATTATAACTGGAAGGCATTAGATACCACCTGGAGCTCATCTTCTACTTTCAAGTTAAATGAACCAAATGCAGTACAGGTCAAACTTATTCACACAAGGCCTACTATAAGCTAGTGGTAGTTGGGTGACTGGCACACAAATTGATGGTTTTCCCACCTCCCAAGATGTATTCCCTCAATGATCCTCCCCCACCTTTTGCCATAGTCACTGATGATTGTTGTTCTATGTGGATTTACTCTGTATGAACTAACTAGTGTTACTCAGTAGATATCCTTTAGTCTTGCTGTTTTGTGCAGTGTTGCCAGCTGATTTTAATTTTTTTGGAGAGTGGGAGGGTTTGTCATTCATCTGTATCTTCCAGTATGCTTCCATTCATAGATTAAGACACACTTAGGTAATTAAAAATAAAGTTGCTTGACTGTATGTTTGCTGTTTCTTCTTTTTGGGTGATGGCATTTAAGGTTTTGAACCAAATCAAGAGTCAGTATTGGGCATATCATTGTGATGTGAAAACATTTAGAGAGAACATTCTCAGAGCCTAGATGTTATGTACATCTTGATGGTGCCATCCATCATGGGCTCACATGTATAAGCATTTGGAAAGTGACTTAAAATTGCTCAGTATGGATGCTGTAAGGCACAATGCCTTGCTTTTATCTCCCACCAAAATTTGTCAAGATAATAGACACTAACAATGCAAGATACATAATCTATTAAACTAATTATATTTCAGTTGACCTTTCATATTTCTTATCAGTGTGGTGCTCTTTACTAAGTAAACTCATTAATTGCAAACTATATTGTCACAGTCTATTAAGTCCAATCTGAACTATTTTTAAAATGAGGTCATTATTTTGAATACCTCATCCTTCTTGACTCCCATAATTAATAAATAATAATAGGGTTTCTGATCTTACAGTGATATTTCACATACATGGATTTATGGGAACTTTGGAAACTAAATGAGGAAAGTAAAGCATCTGTTAAGAATTTGTAGTTCTTTTGGGTTTTCTAAATCTGTTTTAAACTGTGCTTCTGGAGTTACAGTAGTAGCTCAATGGTGGAACACTCAAGTATCATACCACAGCTCTGGGTTTCATCCTAAATACGAACTAAACAAAACTAATAGAGGGATGACAGAAATTGGAATCTCTGTGAAAACCAGAGATTTTATTTTTCCTCAGTACTTATTAACCATTTAAATTACTGCATCGGGAATGTGCTTTGTGATTTAGAGTATAGGATCATTTGTTTGTTTGTTTGTTTGTTTGTTTATGAAGAATGGGTAGCTGGGCTTGGTGGCTCACACCTAAGATCTCGCACTTGGAAAGATTTAAGATTCAAGGCCTGCCTAGGTATAGAGAAAGCCAGCCTTAAAATAAATAGATAGAGGACTAGGGGTATATCTCAGTTGATAGAGTGCTTGCTTATCATACTTGGAGCCTAAGTTAGATCTTCAGTATTTCATAAAAGCAGGCATGATAGTGCATGCCTATAATCCCAGCACTTGGGAAATGGAGCCAGGAACATTGGATGTTGAGGGTCATCATCGGAGGTATAGCAAGTTCAAGGCAAGCCTGGGTCACATAAGACACAAACTGAAGCAGCCATAACATAAACCAGAATGGAGAATTCTCAAAAATCTAAATTTAGATCTACAATATGACCCAGCTATACCATTTCTTACCATATGCCCAAAGGACATCCTACTCCACAGATACTTTTTCAGCCATGTTCACTGATGCTCTATTCGCAATGGCTAGTAATGGAAAGAACCTAAATGTCCTTCAACTAGTGAATGGATAATGAAAGTGTGATTTTTTTCTAGCTTAATACTATATATGTGTGTATATACATATATATAATTAATATGTGTGTATATAGTATACAGTATACTATACACACACACACACACACACATACATATATATACTATTAAGGTAAAAATATAAAATTATTAATTTTGCAGGTAAATAAATGGAATAAAACTTGTTATACTGAATGCAATAACCCAGATGCAGAAAGATGAATGGCACATGTTCTAAATTGTTTGTGGATCCTAGCTCTTAATCTTTAGATGGTAATCTATAACTTGGAGTAACTACAGAAACCACTAAAGCAAAAGGGGACCGTGTGGTGAGAAGAAGATCTAGAGAGAGGAATAGCAGGACACAGGGGGAAATATGAAAAACAAAAGGGCTTTAACTAAGAATAATGGAGTGAGGGCACTATGGAGGGAAAGGAGGGGATGAGGGTTTAATAACACTAGGATGTTTGAAACAGCCATAAGGAAACATTTTTATATTTATCTAAAATTACATTGGATGTGTGTATACATAAATAATTTAAATGAACTTACCACACAAGGTGGTAATGCTCCCCCCAACAGCTCTAAACTAGCTGACAAAACCCCAGTGCCAGGCCTAAGAAATCTGTTAGTCATGGGAATACAAGAGACCCCTCCCCCCAATACAGACTATTGTCTTTGCCCTTAGTTGCCTTTCAGAACTTGAAGGTAAAAATCCAAAGGCTGGAAAAAGCACATACTTTGTATACAAGACTTGGAGGAATTAAGCTGGAAGTGTTGTAGAATTCATGAAAATATAGTACACAAAAAGTGTATGTCTTAGGAATAAATAAATGCTTTTGTAAATATGTATTCAAACAAAAGAATACAAAGGAAAGAAGTCACCCAACTGTAAAAATAATTCTGAGAGTAATTTTTATTTTTTTGTCTATGCCTTTTTGGAATTTTCTACAATGTCTATCTTGACTATTTTAAGTAAATAAAAGACACCAAAGCAAGCAAACAAACAAACAAACAAATAAATGTAGTTTATAGAGTCCAAGATTTTGAGAATGTTCAAATAGAAGACAAGGGAAACTTTCCTCATCAACAGGTTGAGATGAATAATAGAAAATAAAAAATAGAGCCCCTATTGCTTTATTTCTCATTCAAAGCAGTGCTGTCATTGCCATTTTTTATTGAGAATAAAAACTCTTTTCTAGACATCTTTTCATCCTCTGTGCCCCCTATAATGTTTGGACCATTAAAGGCCTCAAATCAAAGGAATAGATTGCAATAGCTTTCACTTTGATTCTGTATTAGCAATCCTGCTGTACACATACCATCTCTAAAGTATGTCTGTGCTCTCTTGCAGAGAGCCAACCTATCATTTTCCTTCATCCTCATTTTGAGATTATCAGTGTTTTTTTTTTTTAAACTGTATTTAAAAAACAGCACTGATAGCTGCTTTCTTGGATATATTGATGGCTTTATGTTATGCTTCTCAACTGGGGGGTGTGCATTAGAGTGATTGGGGAATTTAGATAGACTGTGTCAGCACATGAGAAGTTTAGTATAGTAAGGTGCTAGGGAATGGGCATTTCCCCAGGCCTCTGCTGTGAAGCTCTAGCCAAAGGCTGAGAAAACTTTTTGAATATACAGGAAGGCTTAGAAATATGGCACCGAACTGTTGCCTCCATCCTCTGTCAGCGGCCCAGGTATACTGAGGTAAAAAGAAGAGGCAGAAAATGATCTGGAATAGAGATAAACAGCTTGCTATGTTTAGCATTCATTAAATAACATAAAGACAAAGACATGTTTCCTTGATCACAGAATCTTGGTGGCTGAAGGAAAGTACCTTGAAGGAATGTTGCCTTCCTTTGCCTACCCTGGTCCTACCAACCCTCTAACAAGCACTTTTATGCAGATAATTCACCCTGAAAGTAATCCAGGGAGTGAAGTAGCACACCAAGGAAAGATAGAGAACTGTCCCAAGGCTATGATGCTCAACTGGTTGCTGCTGTGAGCTTCTGGGGACACTTTGAAGAACTGTGCAGCAGGTACTTCTGAATAATAGACCAAAGAAGGGAATACTAGTTGTCCACTGATCAAACTCTTCCCAGGAATATTAATTTTGTTGACAGTCCAGGTTTCCCAGTACACCAAAATGGCCACAAAGCTCCTGATGATAGCTTTTTCATTTGGGTTGCTATAGCAACAGCTGGGATGAAAAGATGGCTTGATGCAGTGGTGCTCAAGAGTTGTCCCATGTAGGTTCCATTGAGAGAAGCACAATATGACATTTTTTCTCTTTCTTTGGCCAAGGAAGAAAGATATTGAATTTAAAAAAACAATCTGTTTATGTAACAGTCTCATGAATATTTTAGATAGACACAATCCCAATTTGGTATTAACAAGGCTGTGCAACTATGGTAGATTCTAAATATGATCTATTAGCAAGGCCTCACACTAACAAAGTGTCTTGGGCAGATGTTTACAGGAATCTGACTGACTTGGTCTTTTCATCTTGTTAGCATAGCCACTGCTACCCACTACACTTGGGTAGTTAACTATTGATGGATAGCCTTGCATACTGGCTCCTAACTCTCTGGCTAGTGTCATATAGTTGCTTCCTCTGGGTTGAACCATTCCCTAGTGGAGAGAGGGAGAGGTTCACGAAACTCATAAATTTATTACATTCAGAAAGCTCATGAAGTTTACAAAGCTCAGGAGGCCCCTCTCTGATATTATGTAAGCTGTAAACAATTGCTGGGAGAAAAGAGACTTCAGTGGTGCAGCTGCCTGGAAGTTATGCAGAGAATTTCAGTAGTGCAGCTTTCATGAGTCATCACGCATTCTGAGAGATGGGACACCTTGGTGATAAAGCTGCCTTAAGTCACCCATATTCTTGTAGTCCCAGTAAACTTGTTGGCTCACAAGCTTGGACTTGGGATGTACTTGTTTCTTTGGTCTGTCGTTGACATCTCTATCTGGAGTGAACACAAATAGTCTCCTCAGGAAAATAATGTAACCCTGGCCAGAGGGCCAAGAGTTGGTCTGTGTCAAACACTTTCAGTCATTAAGATGAAAGACAGTGGGAGACAGAGAAGAGCTGGCTAGGTCACAGGAACTGTTTGTTACCTGACACCTACATCTGAAGAGGTGGCAGTAAAGTGACTTCTGTTTCATTTGACCTACAGAGACTTCTGTACAGCAAAGGCAAGTGCTGCAGGATATCCTGGGATTTGACTGTTTTGCCCTCAGTGCCCATATTTTTCCAATAGTAGTGGTGTCCCTACCTGAGTCATATTGTCCCTGCTAATAGTCAGCCGTTCTAAGTGCCTCTTTCACATTTCAAGTCTGCTTGTCCCCAATGACCCAATCCTTTGTCACTGCAACACTTTAAGATCTTCTCTATTAGCATCCTAATCCTAGATATCTATTAAGATACTTGTATTTGCCCACTCCTCATTTAAATAAAGAAGTAAATCTTATTATCTAATCAAATAATAAAGACACTTTTGCACTCACAAAATGAGAGACAACTTACTGAAGTATGTTGTCCATAGGTTTTTGTTGTTCGTTTCCTATTAACTTAAGAGTCAAGAAGGTCTTGTTTGAGCTGCAAATTCTCCTGGTGAGTCTTCCTAATGACATTTCCCCTATGGACACCAGAATCTAGGTTCTTATACTAAAAAAAAGGGGGGGGGGTGTCTCACTGTATATGTCATAATGACCTTGAACTCATTGTCCTACTTTAACCTCTGGAGTAATGGGATTGCAAATATACACCCCTCCCAGAAGAGCTATTGCTTTCTGGTATAGTTGCTTTTGCCATCTCTCCAGAGCCCATGTGATGAGTCACTGACAAGTCATCTATACCAGTCAAGTAGAATGCCTGTTCAGCCTCTGGTCCCCATCCCTGATCACACTGACCTCTTCTTTCACTTTTCTTTACATCTCTAATCCCTAGTCATCTCTTCCTGATGCATTCTAATTCACATTATTCCCCCTGAAATTCCATGTCTTCACGACGCAAAATGCTGAGCATCATTAAATCAATTGCGTAGAGTTTGACACCTTTGCCTATCTTAGCTCTAGGCTATATCATTGCATTATATTTTCTTTCCCCTAACCTGCTGTCAAAAGCAATTCAATTGTACAACCACTGTGGAAATCAGTCTGGCAATATCTTAGAAAACTTGGAATAGCTCTACCTCAAGACCCAGCCATACCACTTCTGAGTATCCACCCAAACAATTCCTCACCAAACCACAAGGACATCTCCTCATCTATGTTCATAGCAGCCTTATTTGTAACAGCTAGAAACTGGAAAAAAACCCAGATGTCCCTCAACTGATGAATGGATAAAAATATTGTGGTTCATTTACACAATGGAATATTAGTCAGCCATCAGAAATAAGGAAATCATGCAATTCACAGCCAAATGGATGGAATTAGAAAAGCTCATTCTGAGTGAGCTAACCCAGACTCAGAAAGATGCACATGGCATCTACTCACTTATAATTGGATTTTAGTCATATAGTACAGGATAACTATCCAACACACCAAAAGGAACAGGAGCATAGACTTTGTTACCTGTTAGGGGACAATTTGCCCTAGGGGTGCTGTTATTTAGGCCCCCAGTGCAAGAGGAAGCTCTTAGCCCTCATATGACTGCTGAACTGAGGAGGGCCGATATGTAGGGAACCCACTCTGGAGGAGTGGGATGGGAGGGAGAGGGAGGAGAGGGTGAAAGGGTGGAACTGGGAGGGGTTGAAATAAGGCACTGTAATGGCAATGTAACTTGAAGTAATAATAAACATAAAAATTAATTAATTTTAAAAAAAGCAATTCAAATGCCAGAAAGTCCCTGGGCTATGAGAAATCCAGCCTTAAGTTTTGGAGTTGTGTGTGGGCTATGGAGAGAGCAGGATCAAGCATTTCAGAAGAAAATGAAAGTAGCTGTACATAATGGTGCTTCCCTCAGCACTGGAGAGGCTGAAGCAAAAAAAGAGTTTAGGGCAAGCCAGAGCTACATAGTGATCCTGTCTCAAAAATAATAAATAAAAAAATAGGGACTATAATTATGTCTTCGCAGTTTAAGAGGGCACACTGGTCTTGCAGATAGCTAGAGTTCAGTTCTCAGCACTCATATCAGGAGCTTCACAATCACCTCCAGCTCCAGGGTATTTAATATCTTCTTGTCTCTGTGGGCACACGGGCACGCACACACACACACACACACACACACACACACACACACACACACACATCCATACATATCCAGACATTTTAAAATAATATGAGTGATGTGTTCATATCTACAGTTTGCTCTCTACATCCACAGGTTCTATATTTCATAAGTTAACCCAATCTCAGATCAAAAATATTTTTTAATAATTTATTTTTTATTTCTTCAAGTTAAATCTCAATCACAATCACCTCCCTACTCCCCCCTCCAGTCCCACCTTTCCACCCTCCTCCCCCTCACCCCCTCATCCTCTTCCCTTCTTTTTTTTTTTTAGTTTAAGGTATTTCTTTTCCCCCCCAACAGCTCTCCCTTTCAGTCCAAAAAATGGTTCTTTTTCTTATAACTATAAATACAATACAAAACAACAGAAATAAATAGGCCACAATTATAAGAGTTATATGGCTTAGCATACATTCCCAATGTCCAGTTCATATGTATTTGGCACCTGACTTTAACATTCTACTATCTAACCATCTCCATGTGTTTAAAGTTCTATATCTAGCTCAGCTTTCATACTAACTTGCATCACAATTTTAAAAATATCTTCTTAGATCCAGAATACCCTCTTGATTCCTAAACAACTAAACATTTAACTATTAGACTCTAGCTATCTATTCTTCAACCACCTCAGAGACCTGAGAGGGA
>CAJQZJ010000622.1:2824514-2903163 GCA_907164525.1 Lophiomys imhausi | reverse complement strand
ATATATATATATATATATACTCACACATACTATATATTGAGAAAGGAGAGTTATAAGAATGACTTATAGGCTGTGGTCCAGCAAGTCCACAATGGCTGCCTGCAAACTGAAGGTCCAAGAGTTCAGTAGTTTGTTCAGTTCACAAGGCTGGATGTCTCAGCTGGTCTTCAGTATACACTGGAATCCCAAAGAAATAGGCTCTAATGCAATCGATGGAATGGACTTGCTAGTGAGGTGAGAGCAAACAGACAAAGAACAAAAGCTTCCTTCTCCCATGTTCTTATATAGGTTCCAGCAGAAGGTGTGGCCCAGATTAGATGTGGTTTTTCCTAGCTGAAAAGATCAGGATTAAAGGTGTGTCTACTTTAAAAACTCAGATTAGAAGTAGGTCTTCCTATTTCAAATTTAACAAAAATCTCTCAGAGATGTGCCCCTTCATTTTTGGGGTTTAGTTCATTCCAGATGTAATCAAGCTGACAAGCAAGAATAGCCATCACAAAGGGTTATATGGATGGGCTTGGAAGGTGGAAAGGGAAGAGGAAAGTGATATAATTATATTATGATATCAAATGCAAAAGAATTAATTAAATTTAGGCAGTAGATTCTTTTATAATAGCTAGCAGCTTGCTTATTGGGGCTTGTTTCAACACTTCATCCACACCCTGCTCCCACCCATATCTAGCTCTCCTGTGTTCTACATTTATGCACAAACACAGACATATGCACAGTCACATGTGCTTGTACACACACACACACACACACACACACAACTGATTTTTAACAATTTCCCAGTTTTGTCTTTTACATAAAATACTAAACAAAACAAAACAAAACAAAAAACAACCAAACAAACAAAAAAAAACAGCCAGCTGGGATCTGGCATCCTGAGGTACAGCATATTCTACCTTCCATAAGTATAGAGCTGGCATCAAATTTTGACTTTTAACAAACTAGTGGAAAGAAGTGTTTATACACTAATGCCAGTGACCGAATTCTTTTCAGACTGCAAATGACTGAAGTCAGTGCATTAAAAGGGACTTAATAGGCCTTCTTTTACATGACAGAACCTCAAACATCAGAAACTCTTCCAATTCCAACCAGTTTTCTACCTTGCTAAACCTGACTTAAAACATAAGTCCCAGTTCCATGCCCTATAAATCCTTCCCTAATTCTTCATCTTAAGACACCAGGCATAGTGGTGCACATCTGTAATCCTAGAACTTGGGAGATGGAGACAGAAGAACTGGAAATTGAAGGTCATTGTCAGCTTATGCATTTTGAAAGGCCAGACTGGGTTACACCATACCCTCTATCCCCTCACCCTACAGACAAAAAAAAAAAAAGAAAAAGAAAAAATTAAAGATAATGAGGAGGAGTGGGAGGAGCAGGAAGAGCAGGAAAAGGAGAAAAAACCCTACCACACATTAAACTCAGTTGATGTAAAGCCCCACCCCTACTGCTTGCTGCTGTGTGTCTGATAAATTTAAATTTGATTTATTGGCCCCTTTTCTAATCTCTTTGGGCAGTGAACACTGGCGACTACCTAGTAACATGGTCTTGTTTATGTAAAAGACAAAACTGGGAAATTGTTAAAAATCAGTTGTGTGTGTGTGTGTGTGTGTGTGTACACAATCACATGTGACTGTGCATATGTCTGTGTTTGTGCATAAATGTAGAACACATGAGAGCTAGATATGGGTGGGAGCAGGGCAGAGCCCATAAAGTTTGAAATTATCAAAGGTTTTATGGGTTCTTCTATGTTAGTATGCCTGGAATAGCAAGAATTTGAGGAGAGGCCAATGCTGACATTTAACTTTTTGTTTGCATTATCAAGACCCACATGGTAAATTGAGTAATGGCTCTACTAAAGATGTTCAGATTCTAATCCTTGTGCCAATGAATCTGTTCTATCACAGAGATTTTGCAGATGTGATTAAGGGTCTTAAAATAGGGAGACTATCCATTGTAATCACAAGGATTCTTCTACTAAGACAGACAGGAGGAGCAAAATGAAGAGGGGGGGCATTGTAATAATGGAACCACAAGCCAAGGAATGTTGACAGCTGTGGCAAGAAGCAGATTCTCTCCTGGAGCCTCCAGAAGGAACTATTACTGTCAGCATCTCAATTTAACTCTGTGAGATTTTTGAATTTGTGAAATGTAGAACCATAAAATAATAAACTTGTGTCACATTAAGGTACCAAGTGTGTGGCCATTTGCTGCTACAGGGACAATAGACCACTTGATGAAGTCCATAAATTTAAATGGCTGTCACCACAAAGTGGTCAGACTGCTTGTGATAAAAGCTAATTTGCTCTGTTTAACTCTCCTTGGCCTGTGTGAATTTGCCCCATCTCTGGACAAACCTACTTTGCATATGAACACTCACGTTTTCTTAACACAGTCTAGATACTGACTGGGTCCATGCACTGCTAGCTGCCTTCTTGAAACCATTGAGAATCTTCACATCTGCCTAGTCCATTGTTTCCTGGTTCATAAGGGTATATGATGGAAAGACGAACACACACCCTGGGCAAACTGAGCATCTCTACGCACTTTAAATGTGAACCAAGGTCACTGATAAAAACATTTAGTGTGGTTCTGACCAAGGATACAGTTTATCAGCTTGGATTTTGAACTTATTGATGGTCCTTTCTATTCAGCTCCATTTAGGTTCCTTAAGTGAAACTCCCAGGGACCTGGATCCTGCTTGAGGTGCCAAATAATATTGGCTGGCTCTGTATCTTTCCTGAATTTTCACAGCCCAAAATAATCTAGTGTGCCTGGCATTAGTGTATAAACACTTCTTTCCACTGGTTTGTTAAAGGTCCAAAATTTGAGGACAGCTCTATACTTATGGAAGGTAATGGCCTCAGAATAATAGAGGGTCTGAAAGAATCACAATTCTGGTTTCCAAACTTCAAAAGTCATGTAGATGTCTGTCTCTACCACACATCCCTTGTGAAACTTCCTTCCCTCCATAATTTTCCATAGCTCTAGGCTAAGGCACCTTTTGAAGTTTTTTTCTTTCTTGCCTTTTCTGTCCCACTACTCCAATTTGCCCATGAATTTTCCCTCTTGCCTATTATTCAGACAGACCCAACAGAATCAGACAAACAAGACAAACAGAAAAAATCTTCCTCAAAGAACACGGCAGAGAAAGGGGTATGGCTACTAGATCCATGCCACCATTGAAAAGAAAAGAAGCCATCACAGGTTGGTACAGGTGACACTTCTTGATTTTTTGCCAAGGACAATGGTCTTGAATGCTTCAAAATTTGAATCAGAAATGAATAATGTTTGGCCAGTAGATGGCGATCTCTTTAAACAAATTTACTCAGCTACTTAGCACAGGGCCTGAGAGATAGGGAATCACTGCTGATGAAGAGCTGGTTTTGTTTTGTTTTTTTGTTTTTGTTTTAAGAAGAGGAGGAGGAGAATAAGAATGAGAATCAGAAGAATAAATAGAGAAGAAGAAGCTGCAGGAGCAGAGGAAGAAGACGAAGACTTTAGGGAGTAGGGAAGTAGGAGTATATCTGGGAGGAGTTAAGGTGAGATGAGATCAATATGATCAAAATATTTTATATGAAATTCTCAAAGATCTCCAAAGGCAGAAAGCTGCTATGCAGAGAGGGGATGCAGGTAAAAGACTGGTGCATTGGACTGTCGTCAACAAGACAAGTGGAACGTAACATTTGACACTTCTTTATGATGCTTCTTGTGATGACCATGTCATCTCCTTTTTACTCCTTTTCTTTGTCTTCTGCGGGCAGTTCACTGACTTGGTGCATAAGGCAATGCTTTTGGAGCCTTGAGACTACATCCTAACAACCTCCCCTTAAATTTCCTTTGCCCTCCATGAGTAGTACCCTGTGCCTTTCTATAATAGAACTGAACAGAGCCCCAGTTAATGGATGATATGGCATCTCTAACCACAGGTGTGCTCCATGAGGCAGGGCAAGTTTGCCAGGTGAACTACTGAATCCCATAGTGGCTAACCTAGCACACAGGTGTTGAGTATCATGTTGAATGATTTTAAGAAATCCAAGGTGATGAATGCTGACAAGAAGCCCTGTCTTTTTCCATTCTGAAAGGTTGAGGAATATCAATAATAATAAATAATAATGAAAATAATGTTTTTTCTTTTTAAAATAAATATATTTATTTGTTGCTTCAGGTTACATCTCCATCATATTGTCCTCTTTCCCCCCTTCCCAGCCCTGCCCTCCCACCCTCTACCCCCTAACCCTTCCATCCTGCTCCTCTGGAGTGGAGTGTCCCTACATAACAGTCCCCTGCCCCAGTTCAGCAGTCATATGAGGGCCAAGAGCCTCCTCATACACTGGGGGCCTACAAGGCAGTACCACCAGTGAAAAGTGTCTCACTGCCAGGGAGGGAAAACTAAAAAACAAACCAACCAACAAACAAACAAAAACAAACAAAAAATAAAAAGTCTATGTTTATGTTCCCTTTGGTGAGTTGGTTGTAGTATAGATATCCTGTACTATAATGTTTTGAGTGCATTACTTCACCATTACAGTGAACCCTGCAAAGTAAGCATTCTGAGTGGCTGTCTAGGAGTATCTTAATAAGAAATGATTCCAAATTGTTGCTATGTACTCACTGCACATATTTTATATGAAATTCTCAAAGTTCTCCAAATTGTTACTATGTTGCTATGTATGTTAGGGTTCTCATTAGTGTGCTGCTCTGTGGACCTTTAGTCATCTCTCCCATTCTTGTCTCATTCTCAATCAGCACTCCCTTCCCGCAGTAAACACCTATCACTCCATTCTTCCCCACATGCATGGATTTCAGTGGTTCATGGGACATATCTGAGGTTCATATTTAGGAAAAGCTGGCTCACACAGACATGTGACTGTAAAGGAGTTTAAGTCAGTGGACAGAATGATTACACATGAACAAAAGGAGGTCTAGAAGTACCCTCTAGTCCAAGTTTTTACATGAGGCCTCCAAAGTTACCTTTGGAAACTTGCCCCCAGTTTAAATCAATCACTTTGATTCAAACAAACAAACAACAGTTATCACTTTGAGGCCTATCTTTAGACTGGGAAAAGAATGGCCTTGGCCAAAGGGATCAAAATACCTGAGTTAGAGGGAAAACAAAAAAACTGTTGCTGTCACATAGTTCCTTCCTGTGTTTTCTAAAGAAAAGATAACTTGATATTACATGGAATCTTTTTTTTCATCCTCTTTTCAAGGTCTCAACAGATTCTTCAGTCTAGGGACTGTTTATGGATTCTTCCATGTACTGTGAACAGTATTAGTTTTTTAATTTATTTTTTTTCATTAATTTGTTTATTTTACATCCCAATCTCAACCTCACTCCCTCCTCTCCACCCAGTCCCACCTTCCCACCCACTTCCCCAATAATCTCCACCCTGTACCAACCTACTCTGGCACATCAAATCTCATCAAGTGCTTCCTCTTTCACTGCAAGACAAGGCAGCTCTGTTAACAAAATGGGATCCAGAAGGAGGCAAGAGAGTCCATATCAGAGATAGTCCCTGCTCCAATTGTTAGGGGATCCACTAGAGGACCAAGCAGCCCATCAACTTCATATGTGTAGTGAGCGTAGGATTAGACCATGCATGTTCTTTGGTTGGTGGTTGAATCTCTGAGTCCCCCTTTGCCCAAGTTAATTGGCTCTGTAGGTCTTTTTTGTGGTGTCCTTGACCCCTCCAGCTCCCTCAATCCTTCTCCCAACTCTTCCACAAGACTCCCTGAGTTCTGCTTAGTGTTCGGGTGTGGGTCTCTGTGTCTGTTTCCATTGTCTCCTGGATGAAGCCTCTCAGATGACAGTTATGTTAGGTTCCTGTCTGCAAGGATAGCAGAATGGCATTAATACTGTCAGGGGTTGGGTCTCTCCCATGAGATGTGCCAATCATGTCATTGGTTGGTCATTCCCTCAATCTCTGTTCCATCTTTTATCCCTGCATATCTTGTAGACAGGACAAATTTTGGGCTGCAGGTTTTGTGGGTGGGTTGGTGTCCACCTCCCTCCACTGGAAGTCCTGCCTAGCTACATGATACGGTCATTTCAGTCCCAGTATCCCTGCTGCTAGGAGTCTCAGCTAGGATCACTTCCGTATCCTCCTAGGAGCCTTCCCCATTCCAAGTCTCCAGCTTGTCCCAGGGATGCCCCAACACCTATTTCCTGTCTCTTTCGAAGCTCTCTCACCCCTCCATCCCCACTTTCCCCACATGATTCCCTCCCCCTCCCCATTCCCCTCTCCACCCCCTCTCTCACCCAATTTCTTCTCTCCATCCACTTTTTCTATTTCATTTTCCCTACTTAGTGGGAGTCAAGCATCCTCCCTTGAGCCCTCCTTGTTACTTAGCTTCTTTGGGTCTGTGGGTTGTAGCATGGTTATCAAAATAGCATTAGTTTGAAATTCAACCCATTTCACATTGTTGTCCTGTTTATTAGAATTGTATCAGTCAGCACAGATGAAAGGCTGCCAGAAGAATCTATAGAATGGTGAGAATTCCTCTAAACTACTGCCTGGCATGGTGTCTGGCATTGCTGTTGTCAGCCATGACATAGATATATGGATATGCATGTATGGGCAGATCATATGAACAGGACCAGTTGCTAGGGCTGGCACTAAAGAGGGATTTTGCTGTGTTTTCTTTTTGCTCTTCTTTTACCCACTCCTAGTAAATCAATGACTGCTGGTACTGTGTGATTCCTTCTTCAGAGGATGAAAAGCATCCAAAAACAATTTGGCATTCAAGTGATATAAAATGGATTTTTTTAAAAAATGAGGAACTTGGAGACAATTTGGCCATCCAAACCAAAGCTTCAACAGCACTTTTAATTGGCCTGCTGTCATCAAAAGGAATTTGTTCCTTTCACAAAGACACGCAACTCCTAGATCATCTAGTTTCTACTTCTCCATAAGGTCTCATGCTTGTTATTCATGTTTAGCTGACTATTAAAGACAATTATCTGTAAGCATATATTTTCCATTAGATTTTTGTTAGCAATGTGTAGGTAGGGTTCTCCTTTAACTCGTTTTCAGGGTTCCTTACAAACTTGGGGTTTTTTTTCCTTTATCAAAAATAAGGTAGAAATAAAGCCTTCTCTTTAATATGGGCAAGTTCCGAGAAATAGAGCCACTCTACACAACTAAAGTTCAAGTCCACAATGGTTTATACATGTCAAGGCAATTTCTATGCTGTCCTGCATCCTGGATCCCCTAACTGTAAGGATATAGGCTAATCCCGGTTTCTTATTGGGACATGAGAGTCAGAGTTGCAGTTTCTTATTAGGAATTGTACCTGGACCTGATTTGTCTGTGATCATGTTGCCTTCCAGAGAGTATCTGATAGGACAAAGAACCTAGATCTTGCCTTGATGGGGAGCAACTCTCAATAACCTTCCTAGCTTTCCATTAGAAAGTCCTGAGTCCTCAGTTGCAATTGCATTGCAAGCTGACTCTGTCCCTTACACAAACTTAACTTCCTCATTTCCTTAGGATGCTGTCTCTAGTAAGCTTTCTGCTCTGACCCAGCATCTCAGTCTGTTCTTAGGAAATCCAAAAAGTGATGAGAAGTAGTGCTAGTAATGGAATGCATTAATCATGAAGAGAATTCCAGGAAGCCATCAAGCACAAGATCATCTTTCCACAGACAGGGAAATTGAGGCAGAGAATCCAAGTGATCTCCTCAAGGTACCATAAACTAATTAGGTGAGAAACCTTGTCATACAATCCACACCTGTGGCCCAATCAGCCCAACTGTAGTATTATACCATTTGATCTACTCCCAAGCAACCTTCATAACATGAAGATCAAAGCCAGTGTTAAGAATTTGGAGTCTCAATATCAAGTGTTTTTTCAAAGTTCATCCTCTGTAGACTTCTGGCTATGAGAAACCATTCAAACCTCCTGATAAACTATTGGTCAAACAGAGAAGCTGATCTGAGTGTGGCATCACATTTTATTAATAACAATGAAATCTGTACCATACAGACAAAAATCTTATTTCAGTAGCAAATCATATACTTTGGGGCCAACTTTGAACATTAGGTACCAAGTTCACAATCATCAAACAAAACATAGTTCAGTAAAGTGTAATTTTTTTTCAGTGTAATATGAGACCATATTTAACAGTTGTGACAAAAGCTGTACTTTTAAATCTAATTCTCATCTTAACTATGGAGAAGGCCAAATGGCCTTCAGAACTGTAAAGGGGATTATCAACCTCTTTAAATGACTTTTGTTTCTGTTTCAAAAAAAAAAGATCTATGATATCTTTGTGGTAGGCAACCTCACATATGATGGTTTCTCAACTCCCATTACATGTCTAAGCACATCTGTATTGGAAATCATTTTAATACCCAAAACTGTAACTTAATAGGGTTGATATCATTAGGATGGATTGATTGCTTTTATAAGAAGTGCAAACTCAGGAGGTTTTCAACATTCAAAAGTTCAATGTTAACAATCTGAATACTGTTAGAACTCTTGCCAGTTCGGCTGTTTAAATCATTTCAAGGTATGTCAGGACTGAGTTAGTAAGTTAATACACATAGCTGTAGCAAAGTAGTGGTAAGAGTTCACCCTGCAGTTTGATATGAATCGAGGCAACTCCTTATGTACTGGAGAATATCTAAGACATTTACTGAAGTTAAAATATTTTCAAATTACAAGATAAAACAGGGCAGAAAAATCTAGATCTTTGTTCCTAAAATGAGCAAAACTTTAAAGATCTTAAGTCCTCACATCAGCATTCAGAGGTCTGATTTTGAGTAAAGCTAGTGTAATAAACTTGGGTTGGCTGGTATGTGCTGGCAATTTTTTAAATTCTTCATAAAAAATGTTTACATTTTTTAGAAAAGGAAGTGCTTCGTGGTTGATACCTTTGGAAAGTTTCTTTTTTTAAAAAAAAATGAGAGTTTTTCAAATGGGAAAGAGAAAAGATAGGCACCATTCTGGACCCACAATACTCCTAAGATAGAGAATTCAGTCTGGATATATAAAATTATTAATTTAATCTCTGTTATAAAACCTAATAATCGAACCAAGTGATGTTATCATGTAGAGCCCTAGTTTCATTTCTGTATTTAAATGTGCCAATAAATAACAACAGAGAAACGTTCATGTGTCCTTTGGTACTTGAGAGAAAATGGCAAGCTAATATTTAACCATGTTGAAGACACAGGTAGGCTTAGAGATATAATTCTATGATCTGACAGCCATGAATTCAGGGGGAAAATGCTAATTTCCTTAAATCAGCACAGAATGTTACTGACAAGGATCAATTCATGTTTAGAAACAGTCCAGAAAAGAAAGTGCCTATTTTAGTTTGTCTCACATGAATCTAGTCAGTGACGATACCTAGGGAACATTTCAGGCACAATTTTACTCAGCATATCTGGGAAGCTACACAAAAGTCACAGTAGTCAAGTGTTTTATTTCTGAAACCATTAACTATTTTTCATCAAAGGCAAGAAAAAGAGAACCCAGATATTATTCCTCACAAGCACTCACAATATTTTATTCTATCAACCAACATGAATTAGTCTAACAAACAGGATGAAATTTGATCTTACTGAAATTAAGTAGGTGATTCTTTGGATTGTTATCGCTTTATAAAGACTGAGATTAAACTGAAGGGGGTTAAACCAAGTGCACTTAAATGGCCCAAGATACAGGTTATATATAATTCACCCACATTTTATTTTGATTGTGATAGTACTAAGGATGATAAAACAAGGGGCCCAAAGGTGAAAACCTTCAGTATCGTGGCAGCAGTTTAAACTTAAACTTATACAATACAAAGTAGAGAAGAGCCACAGAGGTGGAAACCCCAGTGATCTTTAGCAGACCAGGCACGGAGGGCAGGTTCCTCTCCAAGAAGCTGTAGGTAATTTCAACTGCTGGAACATCCTAGATGGATGAACACAGATCATTAATAGAAATTCTTTTTATAGCCAGAAGAAACAAAGCCTATCTGTAATAGTGTGCATTCATATTCCCAAGACAGTTGCATCTATAGTAGAAGCAGAGGCTGAATGAAGGGCGGTGAAATTTTTTATGTGCTGTAGTTGGTCTATAGAGATATGGAGTAACCAAACTTACCTTGGACTCAGGTTCTTTGACCCATATGTCTTTCTTGGCAATTTTTCCTAGAGAATTCAAGACCTGAAAGAAAATTACTGTGGCATTATAATGTGATATTCAATACTTTTGACAGATTCAAAGTCATATTAAACACTGGTGAGCCCACAGGTAGGTGGCAGAGAAATGAATACATAGACTGTCAGTGTCAAGAAACGGATGAATGGATAAAGAAAATGTGTTATACACATACAATGGAACATTATTCAGCTTTAAATAAGAATGAAATCCTGTCAATGTGACAACATGGATGAGCTAAGAGGCCAACACAATTATAAATGAAATCTGCCATGCCTAGAAAGACAAATAGCATATGCTGTCCATTATATGTAGAAGCCAAATAAATGAATCCTATAGCAGCAGAGAAAAAAACAGAGGCCACCAGAAGCAAAGAAAGGTACCAGGGAGTAAAGCTACTAAGACTGGATTATAGGTACCAAAATATAATTTCAATGGGAGGAATACATTCTAGCATTGTATAGCAATAATATGTAACGATCACTAAAGATAATCACAATTTACTATATATTTTCAAAGAGCCAGAAGAAAGGATTTTTAATGTTTCAAAAAAATGATACATGTCTGATGTGAAGGAGATGTTAATTATCTTAATTTGATCATTGTACATTACACCCAGGCATCAAAATATCTGTGTACTCCATAAATGGGCATAATTGTGTCAGTAAAACAGCCTAATATCTAGTTTCTTGCTGTATACCCATATAAAGATAAAACAAAGAACCAGAAAGAACAGATGACACAATTACTGCCACAGGGCTAGGGCACTGGTCTAGCCCACCCCCCTCAGCCATGACACTTTCAAGTCAATTGTCAGTACTGCTTCCCAAGATGGAATTACAAGTGAAAAGGGAGTGCACCTTGCCTCCCTCCCTCACCTCTCTAGCTGCTCGCTCTCCAGCTTGAACTGCTCCTTCCATGTAGCCACTCCACTGGGTTGCTGTCTCTGTGCCTGCAAAGTAAATCCTGCCTACTGGCTGGCGAATCACTCTTCAAGGAAAAACAGAGGTCACACAGAATTACATGGGAAGGTGCTGAGGGGAAATGAGCCAAACCCTCACTGCCTTCATCTAGTCCACAAAAGGAAGGGAAACTAATAAAGGAGGAAACACCCATGCATCTCAGCTCAAAGTAAGAGGCTCTTCTTTCCTGCTGTGCCTGTGCACAAAGATGTGAACCTGGGAGAAGCAGAATGTAAGTTTATTCATCACTAAAGATGATGCTGACCTGTTTTCAGCCAGTTTGTCAGCCTGGGAAAACATGAATT
Source organism: Lophiomys imhausi (assembly GCA_907164525.1). Classification (NCBI taxonomy): domain Eukaryota; kingdom Metazoa; phylum Chordata; class Mammalia; order Rodentia; family Muridae; genus Lophiomys; species Lophiomys imhausi. Next base: position 2,891,730 of record CAJQZJ010000622.1, on the reverse strand, counting down.
CATCTCCTTGGTAACATCTCACAGTTATGTTTCCTATTTGTAGCCCACTTTGTTCATGATACTGTCTTCTGTGGGGTACAATTCTACTCAAGATTATACACATCCAGAGAATCAGACCATGGAACAACTTTTAGGACATCAAAAGAAACTGTAATGGCAAAGGGGAAGATGCAGGCACTGTCATTCCTGGCAGAAGAGAGGCCCAAGGGATTCTATGACCATTTCTCCTGAAATATCATCTGTAAGTTTCTGTGAACATTTACAGGGACTAGCTAAGGATAAGGAAATAGTTTCTTCCCATAAGGAAGTTCTGATAAACAGGACCAAGGAAGGGATAGATTCGATGGTCAACTGTCTACTCCAACTTTCTTGGTGTTATCTTTGCCATGTCTGAGCCATTTCTATGAACTCCCCTAATCTGTACATCCTGCCCAGCCAATAGCCTCATCTCCACCCATTGGTACTCCTTTTTCCAATTCAAGAATCTGATGCCTCATTTCCCCTTGCTTCTATTTCCATCATCTCGAGCTCTAGCGAGACTCCGGAAATAGACGCATTTATCAGTATTGTTATAACTAACAATAGCTGTTTGATTCTGTTAAGGAAAAAAAGATAAACAGAAAGCTCTTGAAAGTCAACATAAAAAAGTGCTGCTTCTTTCTCTATGGACAGATATAACTTTATGCTAACATTCTCGAATTGATCCTCTCGAAACTGGATGAAGGTATGATGTGACCAGATAATACACCATTTGCTGAAGAAGCCTCGTCTCGTCTCCCACCCCACAGTGATAACTACATATAGACAGGGAGAATTGCGAATGCCTGGTTTAAGGCTATCCCTTTAAGCTTCCTCCTGTGTCCCTCTTGAAACTGGGCAAGTGACCCTGGATCCCATGCCTATAAGGCAAAGAAATAATAATGTATATGAAACAAGTAAATAAAAGTAGGCTCCTACACCATGTACATCTCATCTACTCCTATCTCAGCTGTAAACCCTGAGGATTTTTCCTTCTGAACAGGAATATCTGATGTTCCTCTGTTGACAAGACAGATGTGTTCGACAAATGAAGCCAGTGTCCTTCTGTGTACACTAGTACCAAGGAGTATAGGGTAGTCTTCTGAGACTAAAGGTTGAGGAATGCTCAAAAGGCTTCCCAAAAGACAATGTAGTTGTCTTAATCTCACAGGTGCTGCATCCGCAATCCTGCCTAGTACTCTGCTACTGCTCTGTGTGCTGACGTCCATTTCTCCGGAGACATCCACTGAGTTACAAGCTGACTATTTATCTGGGATTTACAAAGAAGAACATTGCCCTGTTTCCACAATTCTTACTGAACACAGACTGTTTACATGAGTGCCAGACTTGTGTGAGTCAGTGCAGTGATCCAGTATTACCTTCCATATTGGGTCATGATGCCAGGAGGGAAGTAGGCTGTATAGCATCCTCCAGAGTACTGCTCCTCACACCAGTTCTTCTCTTCATAATAGATTGGCTGTAGTTCAATGGGGAGAAAATTCCAAAAAAAAAAAAAGAAAGAAAAAGAAAATGGCTGTTACTTGCCAACAGCAAGGGCTCTTAAGATATTTTACATTAATGAAAAGTTCATATTTAATGCATAAAGTGGGGATGGAACTTAGTGGTATGCTTGGGCCAGGTCCTGAGTTTGAGCCCCAGCCCAGTGAAAATAAATAAGTAAGAAAGGAAGGGAAGGGGGGGGGTAGGAGGGCAGTGAGAGGGAAAGAAATTGGTCTAGAGATGACGCTGAGTGGTAGAGCACTTCCCTAGCATGCCAAAGGCTCCAAGCTTGATCTTCAGCATTGCAAGACAAAAGTGTACATTGTACACAAAGACACTGATTTTCTCAGCCTCTTGCCTAAGGGAGTCAAGACATATCCCAATATTTGTAGAGAGGGCACTCTCATTCACACAGATTCTAAAGATTAGAGCTAAGCCTTTGGGAAACCCCACTAACAATTAGTTTTTGGAAAGGTCTTCTTCAAACTCTGGAGTGTCGAAGACAATGGACTTTACCCAAATATTGCTGACAAGAGCAGTGTAGGAGGGAACAAGTAGAAGATAAGCACAAAACATTTTTTCTTTTAGAATCCCTTCCCTAAATTGGAAAAGATACTGCTCAAAGGAAACAATTAAGATGAAAGTGCTCCCTGGGGAACATGAAAGAACCTTCCATATCTTTCCTACCACATTCTAAATGTTTATTATTTGCACAATTCAAACAATAATCCACAGAAAAAGTTCTCAGCTATTAGTGGGCTCTTTAGAAACCATTTCCTTCCCATTGCTTTCAGAAGCAGTGTAAAAACCCTGAGAGTGACAAATGAGGTATGAATTGAGTCTCTATGTGGGAAAATGAATTAGTATACCTTTGATCTGGGCAAAGATTAAATCTACTGTGTCAAATGTACATCATGGTGTCTTCAGCAAGTCATGATGACATATCTGGGGTTTTGTTTTACAGCAAGTACTTGGCAATGACAAAAGCACTGGATGTCTGTTCTGCAGACTAATCTCAGTGATCCATAACATAACGATTGTAGCTCCAAGTCTCTTACTATAATTAAATGCCTGTTGTCCAGTGAGCATTTAAAAAGTGCAAAATAATATGGAGCCTGAAGTGGATACTTTCTATAGCCAGGCGGGACTCCCAGTAGAGGAAGGGGGACACCAACCCACCCACAAAACCTTCAACCCAAAATTTGTCATGCCTACAAGTAGTGCAGCGATAAAGGTGGAACAGAGATTAAGGGAATGGCCAACCAATGACTGGCCCAACTTGAGACCCACCTTATGGGAGAGAGCCCACCCCTGACACTATTAATGATACTCTGCTATGCTTGCAGACAAGAGCCTAACATAACTGTCTTCCAAGAGGCTTCATCCAGCAGCTGATGGAAACAGGTGCAGAGACCCACAGGCAAACATCAGGCAGAACTCTGGGAGTCGTGTGGAAGGGGGGGTAAGGACTGAGAGAGTAGGAAGGGTCAAGGACACCACAAGAAGACCTACAGAGTAAACTCACCTGGGCCCATGGGGGCTCACAGAGACTGAACCACCAACCAAAGACCTTGCTTGCATGGTCCGGACCTAGGCCCCTTACACATATGTAGCAGATGTGCAACTTAGTCTTCATGTTGGTTCCCTAACAACTGGAGTGTAGATTGTCTCGGACTTGGACCCTGTTGCCTGCCTTTGGATCCCTTTACTCTAGCTGGGATGCCTTGACTAGCTTCAGCAGGACAAGATGCACTTAGTTCTGCTGCGACTTAGTTCTGACATACCAGTAGGGAGGGTGATGGGGGGAGGGAGCTCTCCTCCGAGAAGGGAGGAGGGAGGGGAGAAGGGGGTGTGAGGGGGGAACTGGGAGGAGAGGAGGTGGGGACTATGATCAAGATGTAAAGTGAGTAAATAAATTAATGGGGAAAAAAAGCCCAATGTGATGCCATATCACAAGTTCGATGTACCTGACACTTTTTATGTGTTTTTAATGCCCCTGGATTGTTGAAATTAATCATCTAAATTAAGCATGCTGCTTTCTATTCTCTGCTTAAGACTTCCAAGAAACTAAAACTTGCTTTAATTTAGCACTTTGAGGCAATAGAGAAAAATCTGTTAGAACCTAGGGGTTCTTACATATAAAGCTTCTTGAGATTTCAGAACTTTGGCATACAGCTCACAGATTTTCCTCTTCCTGTAGAGGGGAGTAAAAACATGTTATAGAAGTCATAACTTATGGGCATTAAGTTATAGAATACTTAATAGTAACTTCCTCAAAGAAAAATGAAATTTAGTAGCCTTCTGTAATTATAAAACAAATAGTCAATTAATCCCCACACTCAGTTTATATGTCTCAGTGGAGTTTTGTATGCTGACTAACATCAGGTGCCTCAACACAGTAATTTGAGGAATCAACAGAATTTTCCTTTTTTAAAAAGACAACAATGTATAGCCTGGAACTGCTATGAGGTGAGGGTGGTTCCAGACTTGCTGTGACCGCCTTGCTCAGCCTCTTCAGCACTGGGATTACGTATAGGTATATTCTAATATGCCTGGCTAATCTCTCCTTGAAAGAAGACACAACTTAAACTCACAACTATTCATGGTGAATTTTTCAAAGACCTAATATACTAAACTTACCCATCTTTTACATTTATCTCAAGTATTGAATATATATTATATTTACTCTTTTCAGTTTTTAATCTAGTTTAAACATGTGAAAATGTCTGTGAAAATGTTTGTCAAAGGCTAATGAACAATCAAAACATTTTTTATGAAAATGAGGCAAAGAAGTAATTCAAATCTGTAAAATAAGCATTAAGACCACATGAAACAAATGATTACAAATATGCTCGTGTAAGTGCACATGTAGATGCAAGAGTCAAGCTCAGTAGTAATAAAAAACAAATACAAAAATGCATAAATTTTGTACTGCTAATTGCATTAGAAAATATTTTAAAACATAAGCCTAATTTCTCTAAATAGTGTGAAACAAAATGTAAGCTTATCACTCGATATCATCATTCTTATATCACTGATATAACTCTTAAAAATCCTATCACATAAGTACAAAAAGTTAAATTGGGAAGAAGAGGTGGAATTATAAATGTTATTCATTGCTATACTGTTTCTATGCAAGGCTTTAAAGGAGACAACTGTCACTTATGAATGATGTCACATAATATAAAGTGGATGTGTTAATTCTAGGACAGTTAGAAAATGTTTGATTAAAAGCCATAACATATACGAAGAAGTCTTAAGACTATTGCTTCCTTGTTTTCTCTGTCTAATCTAAATTCTCCATTGAAGAGATGAAGCTGAAGCTCAGTGAGCTACAGATTCCTTCACTACTATTCAGTTAAGTAATGGGAAGGCAAACATTTTACTGTTCTGAGCACTCTGCCCATAGTAGGTGCTCAATATGTGTTGAGTCAAATTCAATGTTCAGTCCAATATGGAATCCTCTTTTCTACGACACAAAGAGATAGCAAGTTTTCTCTTTACAAGAGATTATAAGCAGTAATTCAGGACATTTGGAGTCAAGTAAGAATATTGCTGTACTGGCTGGTTTTGTGTCAACTTGACACAAGCTAAGGTGGAAGAGAGAAAGGGGCCTCAGTTGAGGAAACGCCTCCATGAGATCCACCTGTAAGGTATTTCCTATATTAGAGATTAGTGAGGGAGGGCCCAGCCAATGGTGGGAGGTGCCACCCCTGGGCTGGTGGTCCTGGGTTCTATAAGGAAGCTGGCTGAGCAAGCCATGGGGAGCAAGCCATTAAGAGCACTCCTCCATGGCCTCTGCATCAGCTCCTGCCTCCAGGTTCCTGCCCTTCTTGAGTTCCTGTCCTGAGTTTCTTTTGGTGATGAACAGCAATGTAGAAGTGTAAATCAAATAAACCCTTTTCTCCTAAACTTTCTTTTTGGTAGTGGTGTTTCATCACAGCAATAGAAACTCTAAGACAACTGCCAATCAGTATTCTAAAATGCTTAACGTGTTTAAGTTATTGTCTGGAAATATAAAAAAAATTTACCAAAGTAAATCTTTACCAAACTTAAAAACAACCTGCATTGTAATTCACTTTCAATCATAAATGATAAAAACATAAAATATGCCATTTACTGCATTTCATATTATTAAATGAGCCAAAACAAGTTCACACAAACACACCAGAAAATTATCTTCCCCTTCCCTTTCCCTCATTAAAATTAAAACTTTTTAGAAGATATATAGAGGCAATGACGTTATGAAAAAAAGATTTTTTTTGTGTGTGTGTTGCTGGGATGGAACACTGGCCTTCACATACACAAAACATGTGCTTTACCACTGAGCTACATTCATTCTCCACTCAAAGAAATACATTTAGCTTAGTCTGGCTCAAAAATTAATAGACTATATTTCAAATGACAGCCAAAAGAGGTCACCATGCAAATCATCTTGTAGTTGTATCTAGCCACTGGCTTATAAACCTGTTTTATTCATCATAATCACTTAGGCAGGTGGTTAAAAAATCCATATTCTCTACTTCAGACCTACTGAATCATATTCTATAAGCCTTAAGAAAATAGACTTCCAAATACCTTTTGGTAGAGTTAGACAAAGTCAGTTTTGAAAACCACTGCTCTCATCACTAATATATTCAGTAAAGGTTTTGTCTTACAAGTACTTTAGAGTTCACCCAGTGAATGGAGTCATAATCAAATGTCTACCTCTAGTCTGGTATTTATTTTATTATTAATAGAAAGGAAAGAAAGAAAATCCAAAAGAAAATGTCAAGCTTAGTGCGGTGTAATGAAAAAAAAAAAATGGATGTGTTATCTGCTAGTCTTTACTTTGTCACATGTCAGTGGCTATGATATGAATGTATGTGTCCCTTCAAAATTCCGATGTTAGGGTTAGAAGGACGGTTCAATGATTACACATGCTTGCTATACAGTCCGGATGATTCAATCCCTGATGCCACAAAATTGTTCTCTGTTCTCCATCCATGTATGATGACATGTGCGCGTGCACACACACACATACACACAAGTTTTTTCCTTGTTAAAACTTTATCACAATGGTGACAGCATTGGCGAAGCAAGTATTCATAGGCAAGGGGTGGGAATGCTTTAAAAAAGTGATTAAGCTATGATTACACTATGTATTCTGGAAATAGCTTACATAGCTAAATATTCTGGGGAAACCTTACCTTTTAACCACATAAAATGAACACAAATGTGTAAAGTTAAATTAACATATGTGCACAGACATTAACTTGACCAAGGAGAACATAACAAAGTATTTAAAAAGTTGGTTTGTTGATATTGAAAATATCTGTAAAATATTGTGCTTTCCTTCCTGCTGTTCTACTATTATTGTTGGTGCAACAAACAGAATGTAAAGGAAATTGTTATTGATTTTTAGGTATAAATTGTTTACCTTATCTCTTTGTGTAGCTTAGCAAGTTGATTAGCTTTCCGGGCAAGTATGAAGCTGGAGAAGAAAGCCACATTTGAATGGTCAGTTACAGTCAAAATAATATACATTACCACTTACTCACCATTAATGAACTCTTGAAGCTCTCCCATTCTCCTAGAACAAATGCCATCCTGTGTTGCAGGATATTTGATCAGACTGTGAACACAGAGATTGTGTACTGGAAAAACCTGTTTCCTATTGTGGTATGTCTCAGCCCTAGCACACATCTTTAACCCAAGAGCTTTCTGCTTGTTATAAACAAGTACTTGTGGTGTGGCTCAGTCATACACCTTTAATCCAAGAGCTAAATGAAATCAATCATAGTCAGTCCACAGGGAAGGAACATAAGAAAACACAGGAAGGAGGGACATTAGCTGAAGGGTATTTAAGACAGCATGGAGAAGGAGAAAGGGCTTTTTCCTTTCTGGGACATCGGTCCTGTCTTCAGGCTCCCTCTGCATCCAAAACTGTACATGTGAGCTGCTAAGTAAGTGTTAACCTCTTACTCAATATTTTACTTCTAAAATTTAAGTCATATTTGATATTATTTAAAAATTAGATGTTGTCCATATTAAGATTGCATGAGATGGATGATTACCCTGACAATGACACTCAAAAACAGCTGGACAATTATTAATACATGACTATAATAGATGCCATGGTTTACCCCTCACTCTCTGCCTAAATACTTTTTAGAACCAGTAATTGGTACCCTTATCTCACAGATAAAATCTTCCCTGGCAATTATACTCAGCAGCAGATAAATCTCTCAGTCAATATCCTGTCCCTCCTAAGAGGCAACTGACACCCAATGACTGAGTTGGCTCATTCCCTTGTCTCAGGATAGTACAAATGTGAAGGGCCATTCCAGCTTCCAGACTTCCAGGGGCTAGCTGAGGCCTTGCTTTGGACAATACTCACATCCAACTCTCCCTCTCACTGGTCCTCATTTCTTCCCTCCTACAAAGGCAGTTCAATAAACCTCCTGTATCCATGTCTCTATTTCTAAGTCAGTTTTCTTGGGAACTGATAAAATACAGCCCCTCGATAAAGTAATTCAGTAAAACTCAACTGTAATTTATCTGACACCTTTAGTGAAATAGATTCTATTTATTATGTCAATAATACGAACTGCACTTACATTTTAAGAAATTGAATAGTGAGATGAAATCTTTACTTACATTATTAACAGAAACAGAAATCTTTTAAAACTTCAAGGGAGGGGTGGAGACATAACTCAGTGATAAAACATTTGATTAGTATGCAGAAATCTCTGGATTTATTCTCCAGTACCCACTCCCAATCTAAATGAACTAAAGCATGATGCAATTGCTTCTTCACTAGAAATTATATTTATTTTGTGTAAGAGAGATCCAGTAGACAGATAGATCAAGGTCAAAAGGACATATTTCTTCTTCTCCTCACCCACCCGGAATTAAAGTGTTCCTCAACTTGACTGGAAACTCCTTTACGACTACTATTAGAGAATGTTCTGAGAGGCAAAGATACAAAGTATGTTAACACAGGGTGGAGTTTCACAGACAGTTGCATATTTAAGTAAAGGAACCAGTGGCAGGGACATTAAGAGGATGGGGAAGAACAATGGAAGAGGAATATCTGCAAAAACAAAGTATGGATGAAGTACTACAACGAAATCCATCATTTGAGTCTTAATATTTAAAAATGAATTGAAATTTGGAATTAAAAACTGAAACTTGAAAATTCAACCTTATGAGATACAATCATAATTTTGCTTGAGTTAGCATTTTCAGTGCTGGCTTAAAATTAATAGTTTAATGCAACAATCAGTAAGTTTAGACTTGTATATTACTTTAAAAAATTAGCAAGACCTGATTTTAAAAATTACATTATTAGTCAATTGATTTTTGTATGGTTTTGACTCAAAGATGATGTTCATTTCTGTCAAATCTCAAGTTAAGAACACAATAATCACTTTAACTATGGAGATATATTGTTCAATTTTCTTTAGCTATTTACTGAAGAAATCAAATATGCTGGGGTTGTGTTGGAGACATTTAATAGTTCTAAAGTACAGTTTCTAAAAGGTGATAGTTATTATAAACCCAGTGTTGGTTAATTATCACCTCTGTTTTTGAGGCTCTTAGAGCCAATGCAAAGAACAAAGTGGAGGTGATATATCTTCAGGGTTTTCACTACCAAGAACAAAGTACAATAGAGATGGGCCTGGAAGAATAGTACTGCAATTACAGCTACACAGGAGTCTGAAGCAGAAATGTTTAAAGCCAGTTTTGATACTGATAAATCATACAAAAATGCAGAAGAGACTTGCCTAGCATATACCAGACCCTAGGCTCAATACCCAGTGTTTTACACACAAAAAAGGGAGGGTGGAGGCTGGTGCACTAATAGAGAAAGAATATCTGGTCAACAACAGTAATAAAAGACAAAATATTTCCTCTCAACCCCTCAATCCTCATATGGCTGTAATAACAATAAAAGAGTTTACAAAAGAAAAACAAACAAGTTTATTGTCCCTTGCAATGTTTGGCCTTTGGAAGACATACTGGTAAAAAAGTAACCAAAGGGTGATAAGTCTGGCTTATTTTCCATATCTAACAAAGAACAACACATTAACAGAAAAAAAAGGAAAGGAGTTTTAGGATTATGATGATGGAAACCATAAGAAGGCAAATGCATGGGAAAAGTACTTTTGGAGGTCAGCTTGCTGATACCTCTGGCTCTGAGCTAATAAAGTGCTGTTTCCAGTAAAGGAGAACTTACTTCCTAATATATGTGAGATGTAAGGGAGGATAGAAAGACTTCTGCCTTTTAAAATCTCTGCCCTGCTTTTAGATAAACAGAAGGTAGACAGAGAGCGCTTTTCATTACAATTCTTTTTAGTGATTCTTCATATTTGGAAGAGATATAGTCAGGTCTCCCATAAATACAAAGTACAAGTTAAACTGGAGGATTAAGTTCTGCTGATCTTCTACACAGTAGGATGGCCCATAGTAAATATTTATTTATTGTATATCTTAAAATAGCTGAACAAGATTTTCAATGTTCTTATCACAAAGAAATATCCATATGAGGTAAAGGATATGCTAACAAACCTGATTTGATCATTCCACAAAATAGAAATGTACTGAAACATTTTTTGTCCAGATATACATTTTTCAGCAATAAAATAAATTAAAATAAATAATTACAACTCTTCCTAGGGATTTCCTAAATAACTTCACCAATACCTGGAAGGGTGCCAACATATATCCCTGTTACAAAGCCAAAGCAATTCCAGTGGAGGGAGCATAAGGCAAGAACATGGAGTTTTTTCTTCTATAACTGAACTGATCATCATTGACATTCTGAAAGTTGCAATCTGATCTTGTTTTTGTGGGCCTATAGATGTCAAGCTGGCTAAACTACCTAAATCTTCTCTTACTCAGTGGGACTAAAGATGAAGAGGGTATGTTGCTCTGATGGTCATACTTTAAGCTCCTGCCTATTTCAGGAAATTAGTGCTATTTCTTACATTACAGCTAGAGAAGTGGTTATAAAACATTTTATCAGCCATCCAGGCAGAGCAGGCTTCCTAAGTTCCTTGGAACATGAGTCTGCCCCCTTTCTTTATAACTTCCCCAAAATGGCATGATGTGATGTTTTATTGAGCTCACATTTCTCTTCAGGAAGGAGATCCACATTTTCCAGAAAGCAGAAGTAGAAACCATTGGTCCCTAAAAGTCACTGTACTATTATTAACGTGTGTTCTTTTGAAATAATGCAGCACAATAAAAGGCTTTTTATGTATAAAGGATTTTTTAAAGGACAAAGGTAGGGAACTAGGAAGGTATGTCCCTCCTTAACATTTCCTTTGTGAGGGCCTTTTTCCTTCCCTGGAGCACTAGTTCCCAGTAGGCTGTTGGTGCTATCTGTGCACTTCTAAAGATTAAGGAAGTACTGTTGGTGAATGGTAACTACAGGCCACCTACTTGTGGCCTGCCTCATCTTATATTGATACTATTACTTGGCATGCAACAAGTGTTTGGAAAGCAGATCAAGTCCAGAGACATTGTATTCACAGGGTTTTACAAGGTAAAGTAGTTCTCTTTCCAGAACGACTGTGGACAGTCTGCCTCTAGGCAACATTGACTATCATATTGTTTGTCTAGCTGCCTGTTCCACTCTATTCTCAGCATGTAAGTTTTATAGAAGAAAGAAATACTTTGGCGGGCACAAGTTAAAAATGGTGTCAAGTTTAGTAGTTTTCCAGGATTCTTTTGTCACACACAAAAACATTGCTATGGATTTTTTGATACATGGAAACATGATATAGTTTATATTTATCATTGCTTGTGTCTGATCATAAAGCAATATCCTTTGCCAGAACCTATACCAACATAAATTGTAAACTGTATCCAGTTCCAACTTACCCCATGATGGCAGGAAATGACCCATCTGGTTTGGTGTCATCCAGAGTGATTGAAATTGGAGCCTCTTCATCTTCAATGATCATGCAGCCACAATAATCTTAATCAGGAGAAAATCAATTAAGAGACTGAAACAACATTAGAGATACACACATATATAGAATGTATATAAACTAGTTTACTAAGGAGGAAGGAAAATCATAAACTACTAGCCTTTGCTCCAACTCCAAATCCTTTTATTTTAAAGACACACATGACTATGCAAGAATGTCTTTTCGTTGTATGGAAATAGGCCCATCTCTATCAATTTTACATATAGGGATATTACTCATAAATGGTAAAATGGTAAGATGGGGAAAAATGGTAAAATGGCCCTGCACACAGGAACACCTGGAGAAAGTGAAAGGACATGCTGGAAAAAAATCACTTCCATTAATCCTAGAAGTTGTAAAAAGGATTCTGTTGAATATGAGCAGGAACCATATTTGGAAAGCTCCTATATTCTAAACCCTGCCTCATTCAATATTCACAACACCCTGAATAAGCATTTATCACAAAACCTTATCATAATTTTATGCTTAGAGACTAACATTAATAAGCTGGTGAGGTCCAGGAATAGCTTACTTCAGAGTAGCACTCTTTCCACAAAAGCCCCTTGGTCTCATTGTGCTCATAAAGAGTAAGCAGCAAGATAAATACTAGGAGCTTGACAGTGGTAGCCCCATAATTTGATATTCCAATTGCTTGCCCATCTTTTTTCCCAATGTCAACAATCACTCTTGAGGCCATTTTGTGAAATTTAGATAGATTTCTAATTTCTCTACAAATTTGAACACATTTATCTTTTTGTGTTCAGCATATTCTTCTATTCAATATCCCTAAAATGTGGTTTCTTTTAATAGTTTAAACACAAATAAGAACAGCTTACCCTTTTTCTTCCAGAAGGCTTCCTTGTAATACATCATGCACTTGATGACAGCCCCCATTGGAAGACGCTGAATTAGCTGGTTTCTCTCATGTGGAAGCCTTGGTTTAAAGTGGATCTTGGCAGTCAAAGTCGGTGGGATGGCACTAATTACGTATTTGCACTGAAATGCAATATGAAAAATATCACCAAAAACATGAGCGGCAATCTTTGCAAAAGTTATGTAGCATCATTTAAGAAAGCAAACAAACATACCAAATCAAGCCACTGTGAAGTAACAAAACAGAACAAGGTAGGTGTGCTGTTAAGTTTTGTCAATTTGACACAAACTAGAGATAGCTTAGAAAGGGGAGCTACAACTGAGGAACTGCCTCCATCATGTCTGTATGGTATTTTCTTGATTAATGACTGATATAGGACAGTCCAGCCCACTGTGAATGGTATCACCCCTGTGCAGGTGGTCCTGAGTAGTATAGGAGGGCAAACTCAACAGGTTATGAGAGCAAGCCAATTAGCAGAGTTCTGTGTAATTCCTGTCTCTTCCTACAATGACTTTCCTCAATGATGAGCTGTGATTGGGACCTGTAAGCCAAATAAACCCTTTCTTCTAGAAATTGCTTTTGGTCATGGTGTCTATCACAGCAGTAGAGAAGCAAACTAGGACAATTAAGTATATCAAATCTGTCAATCTGAAAAATCTGAGGTGGATATATGCTTCAGTTAACAATACAACTAATTAGATTATATATGATTAGAAGTTGCAAGGGGCATAAAAGCTAGTTATTATAAATTCTTTGCCTATGATGAGTTACCTCGTAGTGTTCATGATTCAGTGTCTCCACAATGATGTTGTCATCTGTTTGGTCAATATAAGTAACAGGAGAGTTCAGCTTCACTCTATCCCCAAGGAGCATCATTATCTGTTCACTTATTTGTCCAGATCCACCTAAAAATTTCCGTTCCTATTGGAGAAGATAAGCAGAAAAGTAAAGTTATAAAAGGAGAATGATGGAACATTTGCCACTAATTGGTAAATCTCCAAGAATGACAATGCCAGACCTCTATCCTTGAACAGCCAATTGTGGTAAGAATCATTAGAACAGAAAAAGAGTAAGCCAAGGTAGCTCAATTATCATCCTCAGATGCTAGCCAGGGAAGGCAATTACTAGAATATAAAAACAGACCAGGAAAAAAAATGTTATGCATGCCACTGCTACTCTGATCAAATAGCAATAGCAAGCGTGGGAATTTCAAATGTCCATGAGTACAGTGCATGTAAGTAGTTCTGGGAAGGTGGGGTAACTATGTTGAACCTTGGCGGTGTGGTTTCCAACTCCCCATGGAGTTACTTACCTGAGCAGGTAAGGACATAGAAAATATATTATAGATAATGTGAGTCTAAGAGAATGGGATTGGGGTGCTATTAGGGCTAGCACACTTGAGCCCTAGGAACTTGAATTTCAGCTTTTGAATATCTTCTTCTCAAAGCTAACTGTAAGTTACATTGTCAAGGAAGAATACTGGTAGCTAAGCATCTGTTTATTCCTTTAAATGTTGTTAAGTATTTCTCTTGAACAGCACTATAGGATCAGAAGTGTCCTGCCTTCCGTAATCTGCTATTCTCAGCACGGATATTGTGCAAGCATAATCCAGAAGGACAAATTCTTAATACAGTATATTTGGTTACAACACAGGGAATATTCTTAGCCTGCTGTAGAAGATTCTTTAAGTGATTAGAAATGCATGTCAGTAAATGAGGGACAGGCCACAGCTAACAATTATGATACCTCACTTATGAGTTGAAATTGGTGTTTAGTGCGATCACCAAAGTTTTTTATAAAAATGATCACAGAGTGGTTCAGACTGAAATTTATAATGTATCCTTTCTGAAGATATTGGAATCATTTAATACAGAATCAGTATTTACCCAAATCCAGCGTCTATCACAACAACAATTTGGGTACTTTTGGTGATCTCTGGAGGGGAGCAATAGTTTATTTTGAAGACAAAGTCTACATTCATAAAATGCACTCAAAATTCTTGGAATCAGGTAACAGCATAAACTAGAATTGAACTACAACTAATAAACTAACCTCATCCCACTCAGGCATAAAATTCCTAGATAAGAGTCATTCTCTTTGGACAAGGAATATCTTTGCAAATGAATGTCAGAGTCGAAGAATTGGGGTTTATTATTCTGGCTTTGTTGTTAATTATGTGTTCAATCAATGAATTAAATGTCTTGATTCATTAGTAATGGAAGTATAGGGAAGCCAAAAAATGCAAAGGAACAACTAAAATCTAAAATCCAAACTACAGGGACACAGATCACCTGTGTGAATTAGAAGAGTAATTTCCACCCTAAAGAAGCTAATATGAAAGAATACCTGTGAAGAAACAGGTGGGATAAAGAAGGCTATGTAGTCAGCTCCTGACAGCACCCAAGTAGAAGATGAGTATGGAAGAATCTCCAGTGGGAGATGGTTGAATTAGTGGCAAGCCTATCTCTTGGCAAGAAAAATCCCTTGCTTCAACTGTAGACAGAATGCTGTCCAAAAAGGAGAAAACTTGGAAGCAGGTAAGTCGACAGCCTAGCTCTGCCAAGACAGGGTAGGCAAGTCCTTCATAATTCCTGCTCTACAACCAATGTCTGTCAGAGAAACGGGGCCAAATGGCTGAAGATTGATGCTGTAATGTATGGAGAGAAAATGGGAACTGTCCAGGCAGTCACTGGTATGTCATTTCTTAGTTTTGGAAGCTGAGGGCCCTGCGCTTCCTATATAATCAGATATATTTATCCCTCTCAGGTCTCTGAGGTGGTTGAAGGACAGATAGCTAGAGTCTCATAGTTAAATTTTGAGTTGTTTAGGAATCAAGAGGGTATACCTGGCCTCCATTGGTGATTGAGAATATCCGAGTGGTGCCACCACACTGCTTCACATACCACAAGAACCACAGGGCAGAGACCTCATGAGGCTCCGAAGTCACATTAATGTTCACAAAAAGATAAGCAAATTCTCGAGCAGTTCTGGTTACAGAATAAGAGTAAAAATCACATGTCAATGCATACTGGAGGAAAGAGATAACCAAGTCCTGGAAGTTATCGTCTCACTTCCACACATTACATTCTTACATGTGACATACACATACTGTGCAATGTATACACCAGTCACATCAATAATAACATAATTAAAAATACATACAGAAGTCAAAGGAATGTACCTTTACAAAATGAAATGTAGCACGAATAGAAAGTGTTTCTACTGTTTTGGAAATCAAAAACAGAATCCTCATGGTCTCAACATCTATAGGAAAGCATTTGCTAACTTTTGAGAAAAAGGAAAAGTTTTCTCCTGCTTTTAAAAAATTGGATTAGCTTCATGTGGTCTATCTAAAGACTCAATAGCCTGATCATTAGGCATACTTCTCACCTATCCATCACATTTCCATCTGTTCTGCCTCCACTCTGGACAATGCTACTGTACAATCCTTTACATAAATAGAGAAAGTGGTGACCTCTCTATTAACACCCTACATCACCTCTAATATCCTCTGCCATGTTAAACACAATGAGGACTTCAGTAAGCTAGGCATGATGACGAACATCTTTAATACCAGCACTTAGGAGGTGGAGGCAGAGGCAGAGGCAGGCAGATCTCTGTGAGTTCGAGGCCAGTCTGGTCTACAGAGTGAGTTCCAGGACAGCCAAGGTTATAGAGAGAAACCTTGCCTCAAAAAACAAAAACAAAACAAACCCCCCTAACACTTCAGTGGTAATATGAGCATGGTAACAGGGCCTGTAATTTCATCATACAATAGGCAGAGGAAAGAAAGAGGATAGCAAGTTAGAGGCCATACTGGCCTTAATAAAACTTTATTTCACAAAAGCAAAAACAACCAAAACAAAACTAAACATAAAAACAACAAAAAAAATTAACGAAATCTTCAATGGCCTAAAATGGAGAAATGTCTCAAACCTTGAATGCAGATAATATAAAAGATGCACCACAGTCTGCCTAACCCATGACTTCAAGTACCCCTCACACTACTTGCTCTATGTTCCAGGTATACTGACCATTCACTTGTTAAAATGTGCCAATTTCCTTCCCATCTCAGCCCATTTCCAAAAACTACTCTTTATTTTCCCTGCCTAGAAGATACTATTCCCTTATATCACTCACAGGTCTGAACCTCTCCCCTTCCATCCTGGTCATTCTGGGAAGACATACTCCTTATCATCTTCTCCATCTTTCTCTCTGGAGGTAATTCCTAACACCCAACTACAACATCTACTTTTTACTCTCTCCTATCCTAACAATATGCCATTCCCTTGAAAGATGTTGTTCCAGAACATCCACCAGTCCTGTTTCCCTATGCTTTTTTTGGTCATTCTTATAAGGTACCATGTTTCTTAGGTCATTCATAGGAAATACCATGTCCCTACCTTATCTATTTTTATCTCCCCATCCTTGGCCCTGTGATTATCCTAGATGTTAACATTTAGCCTTATCTGTCTTTTCCTGACTCTCAAATGCTGCGATTGCTTGTTCCTACAAGATATTACTATTACCACATTATCAAACAACAAGCTTACCCCAACCTTAGCCTATACCTGGAAGGTACCATCTCACCCATTTTGCCACCTACAACATGTTCTCCCATCACATTTACACTCCCTCCTTCCCCTTCACCACTATGGTGCATATTCTGTTGTTTTGGCAAGTAAGTGTGTGTGTGTGTGTGTGTGTGTGTGTGTGTGTGTGTGTGTGTGCATGCATATGTATGTTTTTCATGTGTGTGTGGACCCAAGTGTCTTCCTGGATTTCTCTCTGCTTTATTTATTGAGGCAGTAACTCTCAACTCAACTGGAGCTCGCCAATATGGCTAGTCTAGGTATCCATCTTGATATATGATGCACCAAGAAATGATTTTTCTATCCTGAGACCAACTAAGATTCCCTTTGTTAGTACTCTGCTAGCACTATATAATTATGTGTTCAATATTAATCTTGCCTGTTAGAAGCATATACAATACATGATGTTAGAAACTAAATACTAACAAATTCACCACTATTCCTCAGTCAGTGTCTGATAGTGTCTTCACAAAGTAGGCCCAGAATAAATACCTGTTAACAAGTATGTAAATATTATATGTCAATTCAAATACAGGCAAAATAAATATAAGCATGTGGCACATAACATTTTTATCTATGACCAATGCATATATGATAGTAGTTCCACAAGGGTATAATCTTATTATTACTAATCATCTTAGTTCATATACACTCTGGAATAATCATCCATGAAACTGACTAATGCCATATTTCTTAGAAGGAATCCTTATCATTAAGTTATAACTATAGTAGTAGAGTGTGAGTTACCAAGCTAATCATAAATCCTAAGTAAAATCATTATATGGTTTATATTTTCATTCATCCAGACTAGCTTCACATCTACATTTATATTTACATTATTTTTAATGTTTTATTTTCATTTTTGAATATGGGGAGGGTGTCATGCACATGTGCCACATTTGTTGAGTGTCCTTGGAGACCAAAACAGAGGGATAGATCCCATAGTACTGGAGTTACAGGCAATTGTAAGCTACCCAACATGGGTGCTAGGATCTGAACTCAGGGCTTCTCGATAAGTAACACTCAAGTATTCTTAACCACTGAGCCATCTCTCTAGACTCTGGGGTTGATTTTTTTTAAATATGTTTACAAACTGCTTTTGTAGGCAACTTCTATATAAAATAAAAATATAGTCAATATTTTTTATTAAAGATATGACTCTTTGTCCAAAGATGTTCTACTCTATGCATTAACTTTCTTAAGTTTTTAAATCATTTTTAAAATCAAATCTGCTATGACTACTAAGATTATTATATTCCTTAACTTTCCCTATAAGTTGCTAAGAACAACACTACTACTCAAAACAGGATACAAAGGATCAGAAGGGAAGATTTTTTTAAATAAGATTTTAAGCAGTGAAATATACTTTGTCCAGCAGATTTTATCAATGAGGTCTTTCATGGTCATCTTGTCCCATTCTTCAGCATGTTGTGCTTGCCATGGTGCATCAACAGGGATCTGCAATGAAACAGTCATGAGTGAAGGGAACTGCCACCACTGCTCTACCTCTTGCTTCAGAGAAGCTTTAATATGTGAACCTCTAAAAACTTGTTTCTTGGTCTCTGTAATTGGCTTGGAACTCCATATAGAGTGACATAGATATGGAATTCATGCCTTAATGCTATTGTCAAACAAAACCAATAATAGTGATCATAATTACAATATTATAAACTTATTTGTAATTGGGATGGTGATCATTATCAATATCATTATTTGAAGAGCACACCCATTTTTAAGCCCCCAACTGAAATTTGAGAGAGTAATGTTATAGAGACTGAGAATAAATAAATTCTGAAGCAGAAAGTCCTTCCCTCCTTCACTATTTAAAGTGGCATTGTAGATACATAATTGTAAGTAAATATTTGGCAGAAATATGGTAATATGGTATATGTGTGTGTGTGTGTATGTACTCAGAGGCACAGAGGTGAAGGCACACAGGTAGTAGCATAATCAAGAGTCATTCTGAATTCTGATCCCCTTGCTGCATGGTTTTGAATAATTATATAAACACTTGGTATTTATTTTCTCCATCTGTCAAGTAGAAATCCTTGTAGCTTTTGCACAGTTGCTAAGTAAAAGGAAAGGGCATGCATCAGTGAAAATCAGCAATGTTTCCTATAGCTTGCAAGTATATTAGATTCATTCTTTACCAATATACTATGTGCAAATTAAATAAACATTTTACCTCTTTGCCCATTTCATCCATTGTCCTCCACAGGTTGTTGTAATCCAAATATGCCAAGGGATTCCACACAGGTGGAAATGCACCATGAAATGGGTAGGTTTTCCCCTGGAACATAAAAGTAAAGGGAATCAATTTGAAATGAATAATACGGGATCCAAGATGGCGGCGGCTGGCACGGATGTATTTTGATTTCGGGGTCAACAGTCACAAGGCGGCAAGTGTTGCAGGACAATGTACAAAGGGCACGACCCCTTCTAAATCTCACCCAGCTACACAGGGACCATGGAAGATCCCTGGGCAGGACGCCTCTTCCCACTCTCGGACATGCTAGGAAGCCTCTTGACCCGGGAATCCAGTAAGTTCCAACCTAATACCCAGCCAACAGATTCAGAACCCACGCAGAGATAATCCCCACCCTGCTGGGCACTCCCAGGTTGCACACAGACGATCCAATTATCTGGCGACTATGCTTGGAAGTGAGCAGAGCTCTGCTGCAAAGTGCCTTCAGACTGCAGATGGCAGTCTGTGACATCACTGGCCAGTTTCCAAGATGTGGGAGCGGCAAGGCTACTGGAGCTGAACTGCAGATTTACCCGCCACAGGAACCAACTCCGGGCAAACTGCAAGATATATGAAACTGTTGTATATCGGACTTTTGTACTAGTACGGGCCCTTCCGGCGGGGAACCAGAGCTTACTTGTACACAGCTCCGCCACCTGGATTAGTTAGGTCTCCACCTGGGAGGCGGGGCTGAATGACTCACCTTATAGGGGTGGAGTAAGGCAACACTACTCCTACACCAAAGCGGCCCCTTTGGACCCAGTCCAGAAGACAGAAAAAAAATTCCACATGGCCAGAGGCCCCAGAAAAAAAAAACAGAGCGAAATGTCTCCAACAAAAGAAAGCAACGCTATTCCGTCCAGCCCGAACCACCTCACCACAACTGAAACACATGAAAAAGGTGACAATTCTACATTATGGAAAGTGATAGAGTCCCTTCAAGAAGAACTAAAAACTAGGAAGGAATTCAAAGAAGCCACATTTTTACAAGTCAAAACAATGAATAACACCATTAAAGAGCTCCAAGCCAAGGTGACCCAGCTTGAAAAGGAAAAGGATAAAGCAATGAAAGATCTCCAGGCAAAAAAAAGCAAACTGGAGAAGGAAATGTACAAAACGAACAACACCACTCAAGACATGAAAATAGAAATGGAAACAATAAAGAAAACACAGTCAGAGTTAAAAGAGGAAATGGAGAATCAAGGGAAGAGAACAGGAACTACAGATGTGAGTATGAAAAATAGGATGCAAGAGATGGAAGACAGGATCTCAGGCATGGAAGATTTGATGGAAGAAATCAGTACAACATCCAAAGAAAATGAGAAAGCTAAAAAATCTCTCAACCACAACATCCAAGAAATCAAGGACTCAATGAAAAGACGGAATCTAAGAATTATAGGCATAGAGGAAAGAGAAGACTCCCGACTCCATACTCTAGGAAATATCGTCAACAAAATCATAGAAGAAAACTTCCCAAACCTAAAGAAAGAGATGCCAGTAAAAATACAAGAGGCTTACAGAACACCAAACAGATTGGATCAGAAAAGAAACTCCTCTCGCCACATAATAGAAACTCCAAATGTAGAGAACAAAGGAAGGATATTAAAAGCTGTAAGAGAAAAAGGCCAAGTCACATACAATGGCAGACCCATCAGAATCACACCTGACTTCTCCTCAGAAACTTTAAAAGATAGAAGGGCCTGGACGGATGTCCTACAAGCCCTGAGAGAACATAGGTGCCCAGCCAGACTACTATACCCAGCAAAACTCTCTATCAACATAGAAGGAGAAAACAAGATATTCCATGACAAAATCAAATTCAAACAATATCTCCTCACAAACCCAGCCCTACAGAAGATTCTAGAAGGAAAAATCCAACACAGAGAAGATAACTACACCCAAGAAAACAGAGGAAATAGAAACCCCCACAGCAACTAAACAAAAAAGAAACACAAGACAGCCAGCTATACCAAAATAATGGGAAATAACAACCCCTGGTTACTAATATCCATCAACATCAATGGACTCAACTCGCCAATAAAAAGACACAGACTTACAGACTGGATCCGTAAACAAGACTCATCTTTTTGCTGGATACAAGAAACACAACTCACTATTGAAGATAAACACTATCTCAGAGTAAAGGGCTAGGAAAAGGTTTTCCAAGCAAATGGACCCAGGAAACAAGCTGGAGTAGCCACCCTAATATCAAACAAAATAGACTTCCAATTGAAGTTAATAAACAAACACAGAGAAGGGCATTACATACTCATTAAAGGAAATATCCACCAAAAGATCATCTCAATATTGAACATCTATGCCCCAAATTCAAAGGCACCTACATTTATAAAAGAAACGCTTCTAAAACTTAAATTGCACATCGATCCAAACACTTTAATAGTGGGAGACTTCAACACCCCACTCACAACTACGGACAGATCATCAAGACAGAGCCCAAACAGAGACAGAGATCATGAACCAAATGGACCTAACAGATATCTACAGAACGTTTCATCCAAACACAAAATACACCTTCTTCTCAGCACCTCACAGAACCTTCTCCAAAATCAACCACATAGTTGGACACAAAGATAGTCTCAACAGATACAAGAAAATTGAAATAACCCCTTGTATCTTATCAGACCACCATGGAATAAAGCTGGACTTCAATACCAAAAGAATCAACAGAAAGTCTACAATCATATGGAAATTGAACAACTCTTTACTACAGGACCACTGGGTCAGGGAAGAAATAAAGAAGGAAATCAAAGACTTCTTAAAATCCAACGAAAATGAAGTCACAATATACCCAAACCTATGGGACACAATGAAAGCTGTGCTACGAGGAAAGTTCATAGCACTAAGTACTTTCAAAAAGAAAATTGTGACAGCTCATATTAGCGAATTAACAGCTAAACTGGGTGAATTGGAAAAAAAAAGAAGCAAACACTCCCAAGGAGCAGAAGGCAGGAGATCATCAAACTTAGGGCTGAAATCAACAACTTAGAAACAAAAAGAACTATACAAAGAATCAATGAAACCAAGAGTTGGTTCTTAGAGAAAAATCAACAAAATAGGCAGACCCTTAGCCAAATTAACTAAAAGACAGAGAAAACACAAATCAACATAATCAGAAATGAAAAGGGAGAAATAACAAGACACATTGAGGAAATCCAGAGAATATTTGGATCCTACTTTAAAAATCTATACTCCACCAAATTTGAAAACTTAAGTGAAATGGACAATTTTCTTGATAGAGTCCACCTACCAAAGCTAAATCAAGGTCAGATAAACAGATTAAACAGCCCTATAACCCCTAAGGAAATAGAAACAGTCATTAAAAATCTCCCAACCAAAAAAAGCCCAGGGCCAGATGGCTTTAGCACAGAATTCTACCGGACCTTCAAAGAGGAGCTAACACCAATACTTTCCAAACTCTTTCACAAAATAGAATCTGAAAGAACATTGCCAAACTCATTCTATGAGGCCACAATCACCCTGATTCCTAAACCACACAAAGACCCAACAAAGAAAGAGAACTTCAGACCAATCTCCCTCATGAACATAGATGCAAAGATACTTAATACTAGCAAAACGAATTCAAGAACACATCAAAAGTATCATACACCATGATCAAGTAGGCTTCATCCCAGGAATGCAGGGATGGTTCAACATACGAAAGTCTATCAACGTCACTCACCATATAAACAAGATGAAAGAAAAAAAACACATGATAATCTCACTAGATGCAGAAAAAGCATTTGACAAAATCCAACACCCCTTCATGCTAAAAGTTCTGGAGAGAATGGGCATACAAGGGCCGTACCTAGAAATAATAAAGGCAACATATAGCAGGCCAGTGGCCAACATCAAGATAAATGGAGAGAAACTTGAAGCATTTCCTCTAAACTCTGGGACAAGACAAGAATATCCACTTTCACCATATCTCTTCAATATAGTCCTTGAAGTTCTTGCTAGAGCAATAAGACAACTAAAGGAGATCAAGGGCATAAACATCAGAAACGAAGAAGTCAAATTATCCCTATTTGCAGATGATATGATAGTATACATAAGCGACCCCAAAAATTCAACCAGAGAACTCTTACAGCTGATAAATACCTTCAGCAAAGTGTCTGGATACAAAATTAATTCAAAAAAATCAGAAGCCCTTCTTTATACCACAAACAAATGGGCTGAGAAAGAAATAAGGGAAACAACCCCCTTCACAATAGCCACAAACAACATAAACTACCTGGGGGTAACTCTAACCAAGCAAGTAAAGGACCTGTACAACAAGAACTTCAAACCCTTGAAGAAAGAAATGGAAGAGGCCTTTAGAAGATGGAAAGATCTCCCATGCTCATGGATAGGTAGGATCAACATAATAAAAATGGCCATCCTACCAAAAGTAATATATAGATTCAATGCAATTCCTATCAAAATACCAACACAATTTTTTATAGACTTGGAAAGAGCTAGCCTCAATTTCATATGGAACAACAAAAAGCCCAGAACAGCTAAATCTATCCTGTACAATAAAAAAACATCCGGAGGTATTACCATCCCAGATTTCAAGCTGTACTACAGAGCAATAATTGTAAAAACAGCATGGTATTGGTATAGAGACAGACCAGTAGATCAATGGAATCGAATTGAAGATCCAGAAATAGACCCACACACTTATGGCCACCTAATTTTTGACAAAGAAGCCAAAACGGCACATTGGAAGAAGGACAGCATCTTCAACAAATGGTGCTGGTCCAACTGAATGTCCACTTGTAAAACAATGAAATTAGATCCATACTTATCACCTTGTACAAAACTTAAGTCCAAGTGGATCAAAGACCTTAACATAATGCTGGTCACACTAAATCTTCTAGACGATAAAGTGGGGGAAACCCTCGAACTAATTGGCACAGGCGACAACTTCCTGAACAGAACACCAACAGCTCAGGACTTGAGATCAACAATCAATAAATGGGACCTCATGAAACTGAAAAGCTTCTGTAAGGCAAAAGACACTGTCATTCGAACAAAACGGCAGCCTACAGACTGGGAGAAAATCTTCACCAACCCCACATCTGACAGAGGGCTAATATCCAAAATCTACAAAGAACTCAAGAAATTAAATGCCAAGAAACCAAATAATTCAATCAAAAAATGGGGGACAGAGCTAAATAGAGAATTCACAAAGGAGGAATCCCTAATGGCTGAGAGACACCTGAAGAAATGCTCAACATCCTTAATCATCAGAGAAATGCAACTCAAGACGACTCTGAGATTCCATCTCACACCTGTCAGAATGGCTAAGATCAAAAACTCAAATGACAGCACATGCTGGCGAGGGTGTGGAGAAAGGGGTACCCTACTCCATTGCTGGTGGGAATGCAGGCTTGTGCAACCACTATGGAGGCCAGTCTGGCGATATCTTTGAAAACTTGGAATAGCTCTGCCTCAGGACCCAGCCATACCACTTCTGGGTATACACCCAAATGCCTCTTCACGGAATCATAAGGAAGTTTCCTCATCTATGTTTATAGCAGCCGTATTTGTAATAGCTAGAAACTGGAAACAACCCAGATGTCCCTCAACCGAAGAATGGGTTAAAAAACTGTGGTACATCTACACAATGCTATATTATTCAGCTATCAGGAGCAATGAAATTATGCAATTTGCAGCCACATGGATGGAACTAGAAAAGCTCATCCTGAGTGAACTAACCCAGACTCAGAAGGATGCACATGGCATCTATTCACTTATAGTAGGATTTTAGCTATATAGTAGAAGGTATCAATACTACAACTAACACACCAAAGGGAACTTCGACATAGACTTATTTTTAATTTTTATTTATTTTTTATATATTAGTTATTTTTTTCTATTTTTAGTCTTTTTTATCTATTGTCTGCTTATTGGTTTGTTTGTTTGTTTAGCAGTTCTCTCTCCCGGGCAACGAGACACTTTTCACTGATGGTACTGCTTCGTAGATCCCCAATGAATGAAGAGGTTCTTGGCCCTCATAGGACCTCTCAACTGAGATGAGGGACTGTTATATAAGGACACCCCACCCCAGAGAAATGGATGGAAGGGTTAGGAGGTAAAGAAAAAAAATTAAATGTGATGTTTCGGCCTTTTACTACTAATTGTCATAAACTGTTTAGGATAATTAAGAAATGCAAACTAAGCCGGGCGGTGGTGGCGCACGCCTTTAATCCTAGCACTTGGGAGGCAGAGGCAGGCGGATCTTTGCAAGTTCGAGGCCAGCCTGGTCTACAAAGCGAGTCCAGGACAGCCAGAGCTGTTAAACATAGAAACCCTGTCTCGAAAAACCAAAAAAAAAAAAAAAAAAAAAGAAATGCAAACTAATGGTTATGCAAGCTGGTCATTCTGTTAGGTACTATGACAGCCTATTATAGTTATTGCTAAGCTAATCAGAAATAAACCTGCTACGAGACAAGCAACATCTACTTACCCTAATATAAGAGATAGATAGGGCCTCTTCAAAAACCTCAAGAGATCTGCAGAATATGGCATTCAAAGATGTTTTCGTAACTTTAGATTTTTTTATATCAAGACATATCAACTCCTGACAGCATCCTCTATTCTCCTCCAAGTAGAAGATGAGCATCGAAGAATCTCCAGTGGGAGATGATTGAATTAGTCGCAAGCCTATCTCTTGGTAGGAAAAGCCCCTTGCTCCAACTGTAGACAGAATGCTGTCCAAAAAGGACAAAACCTGGAAGCAGGTAAGTTGACAGCCTGGCTCTGCCAAGACAGGGTAGGTAAGTCCTTCATAACCCCCGCTCTACAATCAATGTCTGTCAGAGAAATGGGGTCAAATGACTGAAGATGGATGCTGTATCCTATGGAGAGAAAATGGGTACTGTCCAGGCAGCCACTGGTATGTCATTTCTTAGTTTGGGAAGCTGCAGACCCTGTACTTCCTATAAAATCAGATATATTTATCCCTCTCAGGTCTCTGAGGTGGTTGAAGAACAGATAGCTAGAGTCTCATAATTAAATTTTGAGTTGTTTAGGAGTCAAGAGAGTGTTATAGATCTAAGAAGATACTTTTAAAATTGTGTTGCAAGTTAGTACGAATGTTGAGTCAGATATAGAACTTTAAACTCATGGAGATGGTTAGATAGTAGAATGTTAAAGTCAGGTACCAAATACATATGGACTGGACATTGGGAATGTACGTTAAGCCATATAACCCTCATAACTGTGGCCTAATTACCTCTGTTGTTTTGTATTATATTTATTATTATAAGAGAAAGAGCCATTTGTTGGACTGAACGGGGAAACTGTAGGGGGAAATAAGATATACCTTAAACTTAAAAGAAAAAAAAAAGGGAAGAGGATGGGGGGGTTGAGGGTGGGAGGGTGGGACTGGAGGGGGAATAGGGAGGGGACTGTGATTGAGATGTAACTTGAAGAAATAAAAAATAAAGGAAAAAAAAGAAATGAATAATACTTAAGTAACATGGCATTCTAAAGCCACAGGAACCAGGCTGTGATGAAGGTCTGTTATCCCATAAACTCAGGAAGTTGAGGCAGGAAGATTCCAAATGTAAGGAAAGTCTGAGCAACTCAGTGATATTCTGTGTTAAAAATAAGAAGGAAAAAGAGAGCTGGGAATGTTATTCAATGGTATAGTGTTTATTTAGCATATACCAGACTTACTGTTCCACTCCCAGGACCTCAAAAAATAAGTAAATAAATTAAAATTTTAAATTAATATAAATCATTTTCTTTATGTGTATATGTGTGAGAGAGAGACAGAGATGGAAAGAGAGACAGAGACAGTGGGGAGAGGCAGGAAGAGATGGAAGAGGCATAAATTATGGTACATATGTTGACAAGTGTGTGCAAGAAGACTTGCCTATGTGTACACACATGGAGGTCAGGTCAACTTTAAGGATCTTCTGTGATTTCTCTCTACCTTATTTTCTTGAGACAAGGTCTGTTATTGAACTTGGAGATCACTAGTTTGACCAGACTGGCTAGCTATCAGGACTCTAGGATCTGTCTGCTTCTGCACCTTTAGCCTGAAATCAATAGTCACATACTACTGTGTCTGGCTTTTTACAAGAATGCTGGAGGTCTGACCTCAGGTCATCATGCTTGTACACAAAAAACTACACCCACTGAGCCATCCTCCAACCCCAACCTAAACCATTTTCAAAGCAACAGTATCCTCTACTACATCAAAGACATTCCCTTTGGGGAAATTAAATATATTTTACAAAAACAAACCTAATTTTAATAAGATTACTAAAATTTCTCCCAGTGCTGTGTTAGCTGTTTTTAGTTTGTAGGAAATTATAGCTTTTGATCCATTTTTATTTATTTTGACAAATAAGTATATAAAGATAAAACTCATTTTAGTGTAAATGCTGAAGCCATAATATTCTTTTTTTTTTTTTTGGGTTGCCATAATATTCTTATTGAATCTCTTTGGGAAAGTGATCGTATGTGAGTGATAGTATGATTAAACAGAAGACTATCTTTAGACACATACAAGTCAGGTCTCGGACCAAGTTTTAAAACTTTTCACAGGATAAATGAAGAACGGCTAGACTACTATGTTTGATGTAAAGTATCAGACTATTCAGTGTGGAACAATGGGCTTTTACCAATTTGGTCTTGTTCAACATTCATTTTTATTTTGTAGATGTACCCTGGTTTTCCTTTGAGAAATTGCCACCCTTCCTTTGAGTAGTTATTATGTAAGAAGCATGGTCCCAGCTGCCATTAAAATAGGTTAGGTTAGATTCCTCCTAACTCCTGATCTAGCACAGTTATGAGCTTGTGATCTGACCTTAGCTAATCACATACTCTTGGAAGACTTCACCCTGTAGTTCATCATAACACAAATACAAAAGAGAGTGGATTGCGGATTCTCTTCCTTAAGACAGCAAGCCAAACAGATGCTTTCTGTTGTAAAGACCATGATTCTTGTCACCAACTACTCAGAGTTCTGCTTCCTGTATATTCTGAAGTGTGCTGTTCCAGCCTCATAAATTCCCTTTATTAGCTCAAGTTGGTTTGTGCAGCTTAGTACTAAAATTTCCAATGCCAAGACAGCTTGATCTTTAGAAATCATTTAATTCACTTTACTGTGTGGCACGTACTATGCCAAGCAAAAACAAGGGTGAATAGAGGGTGGATCCTTAGAAAAAGAGGGAAAGACTAGGTCATTTATAAGATACTGTCTGCAAATTTAATTTCTTTAGTGATTCTTCAGATTCTTCATCTGCAGATCCAATCAACTGAAGACAGAATTAAAAAAAATATATCTCTACTTAACATGTGGAGACCTCTTTATTCTTATTATTCCCTCAACAAAAATTATAACAATTATTTAGATAGTATTTACATATGCTAGATATTATAAGCAAACTAGAGATGATTTAAAGTACATAGGAGAATATGAATAAAGTATATGCAAATAACACTTCACTTTATTTAAGCACTTAGGCATCCCCAGATCTTTGTTTTCACAGGAAGTCCAGAAACCAATCCTCTACAGATACCACAGGATAATTATAGTTAAAAATAAATGAATTCCCAATATTCACAAATCCCAATTCTTTTCTGTTAGTACAATTTCTCATGAAATTTTGATTTTAATATCTGCAGAAAGTCAACTTCATGCACTGCAAAATATCAAAAGTTGTGACAGACTTTCAAAAGGTTCAAGAAAACCAGGTTGAACAGCTGTCACCTTTAATTTATTTACAGTGTTTTAAACCTGTTACCTGCTTTTTAATGCCAAACCATGGAAATATCCTATACCTCAAAAAAAAAAAAAAAAAAGGTTCAAGGAAAAAAGTCAATCGAGTTAGAGGCACAAGACATTTACAGTATGTGCATTGTCTCCCCACCCTGACAACTGAGTTAAGACTACATGTCATCCATTAAATGATAAAGAAGTAAATTTCCTTTCCACTAGCAAATTCAAATAACCTTGGTTGATTGTGTGATTTGATTTCTTATCAGAAAATGCTATGTTGAAATGCTACAATACAACTTTTTGAGACTCCAAATCTTTTATCACTGTCATGACCATCATCAAACATTTACTGAGCTTTCTCCATGCCTGGCAGGGCTGAAACTCTTCATATGCATTATCTCATGTAATGCTCCCATCAGCTCTGTAGGGGCTAGGATTACTAATATTTCCATTTTATAAATGAGGAAACTAAAGCCTAGTGACAGTGGCTAGGAAATAGTATGAGGGTAATTTCCTCCCCTCAAGCCTTTCTTTCTTCATAAAATATGTTTTCCTTACTCCTATATGGTTGATGGAATGTGGAGATAAGATCATTTCAGATGCATTTTAAACTTCTCCAATTAAATAAAGAGAACTCTCACGTGTGAAACTTACAAATCTTCTCCATGTATCTTTTCTATTTGTAAGGATAAAACATACAGAGAAAAAGAAGCACCAGGTGTATTATTGCCAAGGAAACATGCCTCTCTTTGTGAAGGGATAACACATTTTCTGAAAGAAATGGACAGAAACATTTTACACAAGACCTAAAAAAAAAAAAAAAAAGCTCTGGATAGAAGAGAGGCTGGGTTTAGTAGCTTGGGAAATCCTCAGAACAGCTAGTTCTTGTTACAACTCTTCCCTAGCTAGAAATCTCAAAAAAAATCTATATTTCCTCTATAAAATGAATTAATTTCAAAGACTAGTCATATACAAAACCTATCTCTGCTTTGAAAAAAAATGTTTTTATATAGGGTCTCAATATGCAGCCTTGGCTAGCTTGGAGCTTCATATGTAGACCAGGCTGGCCTTGAGCTAACAGTTATCCACCTATCTTGGCTTCCCAAGTACTGGAATTAAAGGTGTGGTATAGCACACCTGGCACAGAAAATTATGTTTTAAAATATTCATATTAATATTTAAATAATGATTCTAAGTGTCAGATTCCTAATGAAATTCCCCTCACAGAACAATACCAACCTGAGCGTGCTTACATAAGGTCTTAAAGGCCCCTCAATGCAAGCCTTCATAAACACACAAAGGCCCAGAAAAAGTTAAAGAACATGGTGAGAGGAGAATCAAGCCTGGCAGTGGAAGCCATAGGTAGTCTAAAAGATGTAAACTTATATCCTCTGACAAAAGCACCAAGTAGGTAAACAATTTGTTAGTTTCATCATTATCAGTTTTTGTCTTTTCTGTTCTCATTTTCTAGATAACAAAAATCTTCTACAAAAACATAGAATGCCAGGAGACAGCAGCTATAATGTACCAACTTTCTCCTTTCTCACAAATACCTAAAAGGGTTTATTTGCCAATGGCTACTTCTAGATTGCACAACTGTTTCGAGGCTATTTTGACATGTATGAATCTCTAAAATAACACACAGTGAGACGGCCTGGGATGTACTCTTGCCTGAGAACAGAAACTCTCTGTGTCCTAAATGAGAATCAATAGTCTCTCAGAATGGTGTCAGCAGTTTCTCAATCTAAAACAAGTTCTCACCAAGATATAATTTCATGACCTGAGAGTGAGGCAGGGGATCTAAAATAGTACTTCCAAATGATTATTACTTAAAAAAAAATAAAACAAAATAAAGAACGTAGAGTAGCAATTATTCATTTTGTGCCTACATACTGAAACCATACTATCTTTCCAAAATAGTCTTTAATCCTTGAAGGACTGATATAGCAGAGATTATTTATATTGAGTAGAACCCAATGTTCCTGTAATCATGCTCCCAAATATTTAAGTCCATTTGAGAAATCACATCTTTAATCTATCAATGTTCATAATAATAGGAGGTTATTAACAGGACATGATAGTCTATGGCTCCCATAAACTACAAGATGAGCTAAATTTATACTAAGTAGCATTAACTGACTGCCACATAGAAAGTTTCTCTTATTTATACCTTCCTATTTTAGTTAAGCAAAAGGAAGTGAGAACAATCATAGTATTTTAAGTAACTGGGGAGGCTGCCAAATAACTTTCTTTAATCATTTGGAAAATAAGAAGCTTCTGGATGCTTTTCCAATCCATATGAATTCCTTGAGACTTGCCTGTGTCACTGTTTTGTAGCAATGCCTATTAGGGAAATCTTTCCTATAGTTCATAATGCAGTAAATAGAGAAATCACCTAAAAATAAAATCCATTAATTCAGATAACACTATTATGCTGTTTTAAAAGTTAACAAAATAATTTTCTTACTACTTCTGAACGCAAGTAGCCAAGTTCTCCTCAAACATAAATAACTTCCATTTTACCTAGAAAAGGCTTTCGCATTTGACATGGAAACTTCTCCCTTTAAATTGTCATTCTCTTTCCATTTTTCTTTGTTGATTTTCTTTTTTGTTTGGTACTGGGCATCAGGACCAAGAGCTCAGCATGTTTAGCTCACACTCTACCACTGAGCCACACCTTCACATCTGTATCCCTTTCTTAATAATCAAACTCAAGTGATGCTTCTTTCTCCCTATCTTTTTATTTCCTAAAATGTGACTCGTATCTCCCTCACCAAAACTCATAGAGCCCCCTTTCCCTAAGATAATCAGTGAGCTTATTATAGCCAGAAATGAAGGGATGGATTTATTCAGCCCATTAGCAACTGGCTACATCTGATGCACCCCAATGAATTTTATTGGTTTTCCCAAATAGCCACCTACTTGCCCAAGATTCTCTCCCATTCTTTTGATTCACTGAGTTCCAGGGTCCCATCCTCAACCTTTTCCTTTTTCTCAACCCAACCATTTCCTATTTCCCTGGGGAACTTATCTACCATCTGGTTTTGTTATATTTACACAGTGCTATAGCTTGTGATTTTTATGTCTCTGTTCCCTCGGTTAAGGAGTATGAAATTATGGTCTACATTTCACACAACTTCTGCAAGTTTGCTTATGAACTGGTACTTATCATATTTTCACCTCATCTCAAGATTTACACAGCAAACAGTTAATACAGTGGATACCTGAGTTGAGTAGGCCAAACTGTAGAAAAAGAAGAATTGCACTAATAATTGCACTATAAATGATAATTTCACACCAAGACTAAAGAGGCTTAAATGAATGTTTAGGTGATCCTCCCCAAGGGATTCTAGTTATACATATAAACATTTTTTAAGAAAGCAATTAAGATAAAAAACAATACAGGCCCAGCATGGTGGTGCATGCCTTTAATTCCAGCACTTGGGAGGCAGACGCAGGTGGATCTCTGTGAGTTCAAGGCCAGCCTGGTCTACAGAGTGAGTTCCAGGACAGCCAGGGCTCTGTTACACAGAGAAACCCTGTCTCAAACAAACAAACAAACAAACAAAAAAGATAAAAACAATACAAGTTTTTCTCTAGCCTCTTGGATAATTAAACATCACTGGCAGGGCAGTATTTAAAAATTATTTTTCCTCTTTCACAAATGTCATTAATTTAGGAAAAAGAGGCTTTCATTCAGATAACACTGTATCTTCATAAGTAAGATGCATCATAAGGAAATATAATTTAGGTAGCTTTGAATGATTTTTGCAAGTTATATTTGTTTTTGAAGATATTCAGTCATTTATAATATATATATATTGTTTTTTTAATACTTGTAGAGAGGTATGTATATGTGCGTATGTCTAGATACATTGTGTTTAAACCCTGTTAGTTCCTGACAGAATGGAACTCATGTCTCTATGGTCTTAGTTCATATTGCTGTCATCTCACTCATCAATCTCTATGTTACTAAGAGTTAGCAATATCAGGCCCTCAATGCCACTGAGCTGAATCCTCCTTTGACAACTTATCAGGCATGCTCCTAGACCTGGAAATTACAGGTATGAGCAAATAATGACCTGGAAAGATGTAGTCTCAAGAATGCCACCTAGGTACCTAGGTCATAAACCACTTGTGCATCCTTTGCTGAATGACAAGAACACTGACAGTCTCACAACTGTATTGAACTGATTTATATATGTGGCTAACTTTCCAGATGACTCTCAATGCACCAAAGAAGACAGTCTATTCTTCATATGTGTTTATACTGCTATATTTATACTGCCTTGTGACTAGCAGAGTTCCAATAAATGTTTGTTAAATAAATATACAAAGAGGGAAATGAAGTGTCTGCTTTTTAAGGTCTAGCTTGTATCACATCTAGTTATCTCAGAAAATGCCTGGTCATTTTCAACACAAATGAGTCCCTCTTTCTGCACCCACCAAAACAAAACAAAACAACAGCAACAACAACAAAACCTTCTAGTGAAATGTTAACTCAGCACTGACTTTTAGTATCAGTTCCACATACAAACTTTTTCCAACATTAGTACCAAATTGACTAGAACTATGTGGAAGATGATGAAGTAAACAGAGAAAGATAGAAGACTCAGGCCCTTTGGGAATGTAAATCTCTAAAACCATTTCATACGTTAGTATTTCTCACATTAATCTGTCCAGATGCTATATGAAAATGGGTTCTAGAGTCATAAATCTGGGAAATCTTGACTTACATTGAAGTAATCTTTTTTACTGCCTGACTCTGTAGGACTTTTAATTTGCTAATGAGAATCTTGATTCTCCAATATAAATTTAGAATGTGGAGTACTTGCAAAATTTATCTGACTACCATATTCCCACAGTGTATGTTTTTAGATTGATGCTCTTTAGAAAGTAAAAATAAACTATTTCCTTAGATATTTTTCACATTGTGGCTGGCACTGGCAGGAGACTGAGACAGTATGAGAAAACATGAGAAGAAGAGCAATGATAATCAGAACATTTATTTTCCACCTATAACCCATGAGTGACATTCTCACATGTAACCCTTCTGGATAAAAGAATACATCAACTGAAATAAACTGAAGTGGCTTGTACATCTAGCTAAAACTACAAGGGCATCATGGACTCTGTGCAGAATTTCTGCCATGAGTACTTTCCCCTTTGTCACAAGACAACAAAGTGAGAAAGTAAGTCAGAGAAGATCAAAAGACCAAAGACAGAGCAAAGTGTGCTAGCTAGACTGTTAGCTGAGTGTGGCCATGCTATACGTTCTAGTGTTAGGGCAGATACAGGTCTGGCCCTGTACTGGAAAAAGTTATTTCCTTCACTGGTTATTCTAAGATCATTATGATGGAGACAATGATGGTGTAAAGTATGAAGAACAATGTGCTTGGAACCATCAGACTATATCAGTAAAATCTTCCTAGTATTTTGTACAATGGAGAAGGTTTTTTTTTTCTTTCTGTTTTTCAAGAGAAGGTTTCCCTGGGTAATAGCCCTGACTGTCTTAGACTTGTTTGTAGACCAGGCTGGCCTCAAACTCATAGAGATTCACCTGCCTCTACCCCCTGAGTGCTGGGATTAAAGCCATACACGACGATGCCTGGCCTAAGCTTTTTTTAATTGCCATGGATACTTGGGACTATTTGCCCAAATAATTAATTAGCAACTGCTCTCATTTCTGTGCTTCAGGATCCACTTTTTTCACAATAGCCAGCAAGTGTTGCTAAATTGATTCCCTTCTATTGTCTCTGAAGTCTGAATTGTTTTTGAGACATTTACCTCCTTGATACAGCTATGGAAACTAGGCCACAGAGTATTTTGGCAAACACATAAAATTAAATCTCGCATGTGATTGATTGTATATCATGTGACTCTGACAAATTACAGGAAAGTTATGGGAATGAAATGACTTATTTTCACAGCCTTCAGGTACAAAGAAGTACATTATACTGAGTGGTAGTTAATACTTGAGAATATCTGTATGGTTCGACTAAGAAATTTCTTTTGATTGCATGAACCCAAATGCAAAGCAAAAAAAAAACAAAATGAACCCCTATAGAAATGGTACTGGACTGCTCAAATATTAGATATTTGCATTATTATCATTATTTGTGTCTTTTTATTTCAAATTCTATTTAAGAAGGATAGTTATTGAGGCTTTCACAACTATCTCTTTCTGTTATTTCCATAAGACCTTAAACTAACATCATTCTTGTAACTTTTTTTTCTCATCTTACTAGAAATAGTCACTAGAATGCTGAGACCCACTAAGTTTTCAAAAGGTATTCTTTTGTAAAATTTGACCTAGAGGTGGAAAGGTTTTGAGTCTATACCTAAGACAGAGAATCACATTGCAACACCAATCTTGTCAGGTGGCAGGCTACTGGGTATCAACAGAAAATACTTTCTGGTTAGACTAACATGGATTCATTCATGGACAACTGAACTTCACTTCTTCAGGAGGTTCCCAGAATGGAATAAGAATTGGATTCATAAGGCATTGGAGTGCTTTTCAGATTTCAAATGTTACAATGCAACTCTGCAAACACTTGAAAATTTAGGATTAAATACTGAGCCTACTGGTTACAGTTTGTGTGTGTTTTGTAAGATGAGGATATAGGTTATAGAGATGGAAACAGGAAGGAAGCAAAAAGCAAAGAAAAGGAAAGAGATTTTCTTTTTTCTTTTAAAAAATTTTTCTTTTCTAAAAGTATTTTATGAGTTCTTTGAGAAGTTCAAACATATTTTGATCATATTTGGCCAACACTTCTCAGATCCACTTCCCTTCACTACTCACTCAACATTTTGTCCATTAAAAAAAAAAACTAAAGCCATCAAGTCTAATTTGTGCTGCTTAAATATTATTCCTGGATGTGTGGTCTTCCAATGGAGCATGGTGGACTACCAGGGACTACACAGAAAGTTCGACATGAAGTCTCACACTTAGTTGAGGAACTATTGGCACCTGACAGTTATTGAAAGAGTTTCTTCTAAGAAAGAGGAGATCCAAATCTCAGTTAGGTAACAGAATTCCAACCGGAGCAGTCAGCATCTCTAGAAATTAGACTGTCATAGAGACTACAGCAATTTCTTTGGAGAAAGCTACTTATTTAATGTTTCATTCCATTTAGAAAGTGATTATTCTCTGCCAAGACAGGGTAGGCAAGTCCTTCATAATTAATGCTTTACAATTAATGTCTGTTAGAGATACTGGGCCAAGAGGCTAAAGATAGATGCTCCAACATTACAGAGAGAAACTGGTGACTGTTCAGGCAGCCAATTGTCTGTCATTTCTTAGTTTTGGAAGCTGCTGGCTCTGCACTTCCTGTTTATTCAGATATATCTATCCTTCTCAGGTCTCTGATGTGGATGAAGACTAGATATAGTCTCACAGTTAAGTTTTAAGTTGTTTAGGAATTAAAAGACTGTTCTGGATCTAAGAAGATGTATTTAAGTTGGTAATGCAAGTTAGGATGGAAACTGAGTTAGGTATAGAACTTTTAACTCGAGATAGATAGATAGATAGACAGACAGACAGACAGACTATTATTATCAGTTGCCAAATACGTATAGACTGGACACTGGGAACATGTGTTATACCTTATAATTTTCACAATTGTTGCCTAATTGTTCTTATTGTTTTGTATTGTATTTATTGTTATAAGAAAAAGAGCCTTTTATTAGAACAAAAGGAAGAACTGTTGGGGGAAAATGATACACCTTAATTTTTTTTTAAAAAAAGTGTGTAGGAGGGTGAGGGGGAAGATGGTAGGAGAGAGGGGAATGTGATTGAAATCTAACTTGAAGAAATAAATATATGTTGGTGAAAAGAAAGTGCTTCTTTTTTTGTTTGTTTGTTTGTTTTTTCAAGACAAGATTTCTCTGTGTAACTCTGGCTGTCCTGGACTCACTTGTAGACCAGGCTAACCTTGAGCTCACAGAGATCCACCTGGCTCTGCCTCTTGAGTGTTGAGATTAAAGGCGTGCACCACCATGCCTGGCAATTACAGACAGCTTTGAGCTGCCATGTGGGTGCTGGGATTTGAACCTGGGTCCTTTGGAAGAGTAGCCAGTGCTCTTAACCACTGAGCCATCTCTCCAGCCCCACAGAAAGTTATTCTACTAACTCAAATACCAATGCTACAACTGAGGTGATTACAGCTGTACAAGTCAACTGGTAAGAGAAATCATTCATATTTAACCACTCCAAGACAACAGCACAATTCTAGTACTTTTCAATGAATGGTTAACCCTAACCCTAACCCTGAGATAATTCCTATAGTGAATTATCACTGATTAAAAATGAATGAAAAGCCTTTCTCACTCCCGGGCCATCTTGGTGGCTGAACTTGGTTGGGATTGTACTTCATTTAAGGCAGGAAGATGATGGCCACAAAAAAGACGAAAAAGTCTGTGGAGTCAATCAACTCAGGCTACAACTTGTTATGAAAAGTGGAAAGTATGTGCTGGGATACAAACAGACTCTGAAGATGATCAGACAAGGCAAAGTGAAATTGGTTATCCTTGTCAACAACTGCCCAACTTTGAGGAAATCTGAAATAGAATACTATGCCATGTTGGCTAAAACTGGTGTCCATCACTACAGTGGTAATAATATTGAATTGGGCACAGCATGAGGAAAATACTACAGTGTATACCCACTGGCTATCACTGACCCAGGTGATTCTGATATTATTAGAAGCATGCCAGAACAGACTAAAACCAGATAAAAAGTAAACCAGGAAAGTTTTCTTTAATAAAGTTTTGCAAGAGTTCCTTTAAAAAATGAATGAAAAGCCAGGAATGGTGGTGAATTTCTGTAATTCCAATACGTTGGAGATTGAGGCAAGATAGAGAAAATTTGTCTCCAAGTAAATAAATAAACAAACAAACCAGAGGGGAAGGGATAGAAAGAGAAGGAAGAGAAGAGGAATGCAAGGATCAAAGGGGCTCTGTGTGGTAAGAGATGTAGGTCAACTGTAGCACCAGGCCCTGTGTTTCATTGCCAGTATCATGAAAAAGGGGGATTCTATGCATAATTAGTAATGAGGGCTGTATAACAGTGTGAATGGCATGAATGTATACCTAAAATGGTGGGAAATTATAGAAAAAAATCTACTAACCTCTCTTTGATATATAATAGACTGCCACTTTGAGTAGAATATTTATATTGTAGAAACCAAATCTGAGTGGTATCCCTGAATATGTAGAACATAGAATGGAGCCTCTGTGAGGAAATGGATAATGGCTTTTGTTTTCAGTGAAGTGAGAAAACCCAGAGTATCATCATATATGCTAGTCAAAAGATCTACCCTTGAGCTGTCCCTAGTTTTAGCTCTTGAGTAATGCTTTAAACATAATTCTATCCTTTAGATATCTGATAATCCACAAGCAATAAATTAAGCCTTTGGAAAATGTGTGTGTGTGTGTGTACATGTGAATTACTCAGAATTATTTATAAGCTACCTGTGTACATATTTGTATTGTATATTTGATAGATCAAACTGAAAATATTTAAATATGTTAGCCCCTGTTTCAAAAACATATTAATAAATGGAAAATCCAAATGAGTTAAAACATCTATAACCAAATTGCATATGGAAGGCAATAATAGTATCATGGAGTCAGAAAGGATACATTTAGGTAAGTAAAAGTGATAAAGAACAGCCCTTTAGGTTTTTTGGGTTTCTGTCTGAAAGAGGTTGAAAGTGAAAATCCAAGTTCTTCTTCAGACAATAGAAATATATTATAGAAAAGATGCTAAAATAATCCTAAAATTAAATGTCCCTTATTCAAAAGAAACTCCTTAAAAACAAGGGTCAAAAACAAGTAAGCATTGAGACAATGTAACAGAAAAGCAGATCTTTTGTCTTCTACAGGACACTTTGGCTGAAACAAAGCTCATCTCTTAACAACAACAAAATGTACACATTCTAAAAACTTCTGAATTTAGAAACTTGGAGTAAATAATCATAGGCAGAATAGAAAATCCAGTACTAGGAAAAAAAAATATTTACCAGGTTGTTACTATCAGGAAAGCTTCTGAAGTTTCAAATAAATCTTTATCACACCACTCTCTAAAAGTAAATGTTTGGTGCACATTTCTGACTCTAACTTTACTTAGAGAGGATGTGAAAAGTAAGGAGAAAGTGACATGCATAAATATGTCAATTTCTATATCAAAGCATGTCCTGAAAATGCTTATGCTGGCTCTTGCTGGGTTTTCCCTCTCCACATCTTTGACCACACACTTTAAAACTTAGCAAAAGGTTTCCAGAATTCAATGGAACTCATTCATCAAACAATGTAATGGTGGGTCATCTTATTTATAAATGTGAGAATTAATTACACCAATAAGCATTTAGTATCTAATGCTCCCTTTACCATCTAAATCCCAGCACTAGGAAGGAACAGACAAGCAGATCTCTGGGTCTTACTGGCCAGTTTAGCTGAACCAGTAAGCTCCAGATTCCTGTAAGAGACCTTGTCTTAAAAATACAGTGGAAAACAGTTAATAAACTGGCCTCAACATATATTCACATGAATACATGTGCACACACACACACACACACGAGAGAGAGAGAGAGAGAGAGAGAGAGAGAGAGAATAGGGCATTAAATTACTCACCATGTGCCCTTGTCAAAATCTTACAGTGGACATTAACTAGTAGATTTAGCTGAGTATATAACTGTAAATTTTCAATGATTAAACTATGCAAAAAGGAATGTGTAACTGGCAGAGTAAGGAAGTGCAGAAACAAACAAACAAACAAAAAAAGCATGGTCTTTCACTAACTGTATCTGCTTATTTATCAGCCAGTCTTCACTACAAATGATGGCGAGGTATCTGACAAATATCAGAGCCCCAGTGCTCTTCTATTCATTACCTCAGTTTCATTTCCTAGAATATACAGGGAAGTAATGAAGAGCATGCTTTCAGGTATTAGTAGACTGTTACTAGTCTTAGAGCTTTCTCAAGTCACTCTACCTCATTTAATCTCAGTTTTCTCTTCTGTAGAATAGGGGAAATCATAACAGCCCACTGTGCAGATATAAGAATATAATGAGTTCATACAGAAAAAGGACTTTGTTATTGTTAGCGTCTAGGAACAACAAAGATTTCAGTACCTCACTCATTGAAAGAAATAAATAATATAGATGAGTCTGCTCAACTAGCTTCCAGGTTAATTATCACACTTCCCATAACTGAAGTGCAGAGTAGATTTTTATGACTGTTTAAACAGTTGAGCACAAAGGATTTGGTTTCCTTCTTTACATTAAATATGAAAACGTAAAAGGTTTCCATAAATAGTAGCTTCTATTATTTTTACTGTTATTAGGAAAATGACATGCTTTGCAGAAATGAGAAAATAGGAAAGTGTCTTAACTATGGCCTAATAAAGCCAACATTTCAAAATACTTTGTAAAATTTTTATGGTGTTGGTTGGTGATTGAATTTAGTCTCATACATACTATGCTAATGCTGTGCCCCTGAGACATACTTTCAGCTGTCACCCTTTGTAAAACCTTCTAATATTTTTTTCATCTTCTCTAAACTCCTGGGCTCTCAATATTTCTAAAGGCCACTTGTTTGTTTTCTCATATGTGTTACTGTCTTGCACTCTGACGCATTCCAAACCACATGTTTATCAGATTTGCTAAAATTCCTGAACTCCTGGTTGTATATTACTGTATATAGACCTGAAATGTCCTAGGAAACTCCCAATGGTTTAGCCTCCAGACTCAACATAATTGTGTATAGTCAAGAGGAGATGTGTCTTTTACAAAGAGGTGTGGTGACTGGTGTGGAAATCCTGTCATTTTGTATGAGTAAATGACCCCTTCCCACAAAATTTCAGGAAGCAGCCTATAATAACAGATGGTAAATTTAATTTCTCCAGTATTTTTCTAGGTACCAGTCACCACATGTTTGGCTTCAATGAGAAACAATAACAACTGCAAAAGCTATTGTTTCTTAGGTGGATCTGAGGAGTTGAGTTTAAACAATCTCTTCTTTAAACACTAGGAAATGCACAACCAAGTTATACTTTCCAAGAGGAAAAGCCAGGCACAAAGCAAAGGAACAAAGAGTTCAAAGCTATGCTGTGTGAGAATCCAGAAGAACCAATTCAAAAGCTAAAATGGTTTCACATTGTGTTCTTTGGGGCCTTTAGAAGTGGTTCTTAGATGAGAGTTGTTTGGGACAATGGAAGAATGTGCAGGTGTGTGTGCACGCGCACGTGCCTGGCTGCCTGTCTTTGTCTATTTGTTCAGGCAACTCCATCCCCTGTGGCATGTAAATGCATTAGGAAAGGGAGTGGAGTATAGCCTGGGAGATCTATGGTAGCTTTCATCATAGTTACTTTTCTGTTGTTATGACAAAACACCATGACCAAGACAACTTATAAAAGAAAATATTTAGTTGGTCTTACCATTTCAAAGGGTTAGAATCCATATGGCAGACCAAGGCCTGGTGGCAAGAACAGCTGAGAGCTCAAATCTTGATCAAAAGTAGGAGGCAGAGAGAGAACACATTGGGAATGGCACAAATTTTTAGAAACCCCAAGGCCCACTCCCAGTGACACACTTTCTTCAATAAGGCCATACCTCTTAATCCTTCTCAAATAATTTCTCCAACTGGGGACCAAGT
Source organism: Lophiomys imhausi (assembly GCA_907164525.1). NCBI lineage: Eukaryota > Metazoa > Chordata > Mammalia > Rodentia > Muridae > Lophiomys > Lophiomys imhausi. Next base: position 2,850,146 of record CAJQZJ010000622.1, on the reverse strand, counting down.
ATTCAAACATATAAGCCTAAAAGGACCATACTTATACTGTAAGTAGGGCTTAATATGCCATCCTAGTAGGATCATGGCAGACAATAGAGCTTGAAGCTATGTGGACTGTGGAGGCCCAGTTTGAGAGACTTCAGAGAAGAATAATATGAGCAATCAGGCTAGATTCTTGTGATATTTTGGCAAAAAAGTTAACTAACAGCTTTCTGTTCTTGTCCTAAGAATTTGCTTGAGGCTAAACTGAAATGCAATGGACTAATTTCTTTGGCAGAGGAGATATCAACAGAGCATAATATTGACTCTGCTGCTTGGCTATGAGTAATTACTCTTATGTAGGTCTACAATGAATATGAACAATTGGGACAAAAAATACAGTTTGAAGAGAAAAGAACACCAGGAAATTTAATGTTGGAGCCAATGCATTTGCTGAAAAAGATGAGATCAAGGCAAGGCCTGATCTGCATTAGAATAAAGGGAGGAATGGCCTCAGAGCAAAAACCTATCCAGATAAGCTTCCAACTTGTGAAAAGGCATAAGGAATTTTCTGCTCCTAAATATCAACAACAAATCAAAGCTGCTAAAAATGTGATTCAAACATGCTGGGTTCATCCTAAGTTGGTAGTCAAACTTGGCAGTTTCCACATGGTCTGGCTTTAGAATCATGAAGGATACACAAGTTAAAAAGTTGTAGAATCTTTCTTCAGGATAAAGGAGAGCTGCTGAAGAAAGAAAGAAAATGTAATGTTGGCTCCAATATTAAATTTCCAGGGGTGGGGCAGGAGAATCCCAGCAGGGAGGACCTGGGAAGCCACTTCATAAAGCTGTGAAAGTGAAACCTGGATTGCATTGGAAACTCCAAGATATTAAAGGTGCCAGAATCATAACATACTTGTTAAGATGAGCTGCATATAGGGAGTGGTACAACCCAAGAGAGTACTGTAACTTTGCAGGCCAACCCAAGAGAGAACTGTAAATTTGCAGGCTGAAAAGCTGGGAAGGTACAGCTATCTAAGCCCTCTGACATCAGTCATGGAGCTACACAATTTGAACTTTGACCTGTTGGGTTTCAATATTTCTTCAGTTCCGTGATTTCTTTGCTATGCCCAGTTCATCCCTTTTGGGATGGTAAAATATATTCTGTCACACTGTATTTTGGAAGCATGTAATTTGTTTTTGATTTTACAAGTGGTGACAATTAAAAGATTGCCTAGACTTTCAGATTCTACTTTAGAGAATGGCCTCAGAGGCTCATATTTTGAATACTAGGTCTCTAGTAGGTGGAACTGTTTGGAAAGGACTAGGAGGTGTGGCTTTGTTGGAGTACACATGTCACTAGGGATTGGCTTTGAGATTTCAAGATTTGTGCAATTCCCAGTATATTCTCTCTCTCTCTCTCTCTCTCTCTCTCTCTCTCTCTCTCTCTCTCTCTCTCTGCCTCCAAATTCAAATGATCCAAATCTCAGCTGTTTCTGCCATGGTATCTTTTTTCCACTACCAAAAACTCTAATTCTCTGAAACCATAAGCCCAGTTAAATACTTTCTTTCATGACTTACTTTGGTCATGGTGTTTTGTCACAGCAATATAAAATTAATTAAGATAGGACCTAAGACCTGAGACTTTGAAAACTGCTACATGAGAAAGTTTAGAAACATTTTAAGGTTTAGGAATATTTAGGAATTTTCTAAATAGGATTCCGGTTATTCAGAAAATAATGACAACAACTAACAAATGGAAACCTCATGAAATTGAAAAGCTTCTGCTGGGCCTCTACAGATCCACACCAGATTGGGCCCCATTGCTGAGAGGGGAATGTTGACATAAGCTCCCACCCCTAACCAAGAAGCTATTTCCAATCAGCAAGCACTTGCAAAGGAAAAATTAGCTTGCTCCAATGAAGACTCACTGTATCTGTAAACCACACTTAAGGGTAGGCCCCATGTCCAGCAATGTTATTTTTGTAGATTTTTTTTTTGTCTCATGTTGGTTTGTGTGTGCATTTATCTTGCTTGTACATTACGGTTTCTGATGTTGTGTTTTTATGTTTTGGTGTGTGTGTGTGTGTGTGTGTACACGTGTTTCTTATGCTTTTCTTTTCTTTTTTTTAAATTCTAGTTTATTTTTTATTTACCTGTTCGTTTTCTAAAGAGAGAAAGTGTGGAGTTGGATGGATGAGAAGGTGGGGAGAATCTGGTAGGAGATGCAGGAGGAGAAACCATGATGAGAATATATTGAACATGAATCTGTTCAATACTTTCAGTGAAAAAAAAAGTTTCTGTCTCTCTGACAGAGAATATCTGGAGTTTATAAAAAATTTATATAAACAATGAGAAATAAAAGGACTCAACCAATAAATTGACTAAAGACATGAAGAGATAAGTTTTCAAAAGATGAAATACAATAGCCATTAGAGGAATGCAAATGAAAATTACATTGAGATTCCATCTCACTATAGTGAAAATGGTCATCATTAAAAAAACAAATAATAGCTGGGTGTGGTGGCGCATGCCTTTAATCTCAGCACTCAGGAGGCAGAGGCAGGTGGATCTCTGTGAGTTTGAGGCCAGCCTGGTCTACAAAGTGGGTCCAGGACAGCCAGGGCTTGTTACACAGAGAGGGCTTGTTACACAGAGAAACCCTGTCTCTAAAATTAAAAAAAAACAAGTAACAACAAATCCTGGGAGAATATGGACAAAAGAAAACCCTTATATACCGCTTATGATAAAAATATAAACTAGTCTAGCTACTATGAAAATCAGTATAGAGGTCTCTCAAAAAACTAATATTGGATCTACCATATGGCCCACATCTACCATTCCTGGGCATTTACCTAAGGAGTCTTTATCAAAGCCTCATAGAGATATTTACACATAAATTTTATTGCAATATTATTCATAATAACTAAGTTATGGAACCAACCTAGGTGTTATTGGAATTGATAGAGAAAATATGACAGGTATAAACAATGTTTTTTTCAGCTATACAGAACAACAGATTTATCCGGAAAATTGCATGCAACTGAAGACAATTATATTATGCAAATTAAGACAATCTGAAAAGGAGAAATAGTGTGCTTCATCTTATTTGTAGTTCCTACATTTTACACAGATATATAAAATTATTTATGAAAGTAGAAACAAAGCTGTCTAGGGGGACAAAGAACAATGGAAGAGGGAAGGAAGGGAGGTTGAAGAGTATGAGAAAGAACAGTCCTAACATACAGTATATGCTTGCATGATAATACACATATGTAACATGTGTGTATTATCTTAGGCTTACCTTGACATATTGAACTAGACGCTCATTGACATTCACTTTATAGGTCTCTATGCCTAGCTCCTTAGCCAAACGTAGGATTCTGTTCTGGGTTGGTCCCACATAGGCTCCGCCAACATCTACCCATTTAGCACATTCATTCTGCAGAAAGAGAAACAGTGATGATCTTACTTAAACTTTGCAATGTAGAAACCTTTTCATCATAATAAATCCTGTTTCTTTTGCTAACTTAATTGTGTCTTACATGTCCTTTATAATGCACACCTGAAATGAAAAACCTTTTTTCTTCCATTCAAAAACTGGGGGAAATTGTCTGATAATTTAGCAGGCATGTCCGCTTGTAGAGCTAGTGATGAGGTTAATTCAGCAATATAACAGAATGAACACTATAGTACATCCTGATGATCTAGTTCCTTTGCAAATCCCTTAACTTTTTACGTATACTTTTCTCTTGGGTTATTGCATAGATGTCACCCAAGGATTTATTAATCCTAACTCCCTGATTTCCATCAGCTGAAATCTTAAATTAGCCCACATTCATGGGCTCCTGCTGATATTCTAAAACATTTCCAGGAAAAAAATGCATCTTGGTCTAAGAATATTTAAAAGTATAAAATATTCATATAACTATTTAATTATTTACAAATATACAAATTCTCTCATAAGCTAAAACTATTTTTCTCTCTTAAAAGCAGCTCTCTACTTTTTCCAGATTTTTAAATTAACACATTTGATTTAATCAACATTGAATATTGGTAACCTACAAGTCCTTTATGTATTTGTACTTTCAAGTTTATTTATATTCTACTGTTTGCAACAGTTTCTCTGTTTGCATATTGTCTTTTACCCTTTCTTGTCTATTTTTTTTTATTCTGTAGCAATCACTGTACTTTAAAACCATGCAGAAATAAGTGGAGTGGTAGGAGTTATTTTTCTCAGAAAAGACTTATGAGACACTAATAATACCAGATAATGCTTTCTTTTCAGTATCTGAGATTTGAATCTAGGAGGAAATGTACATGTGGTTTAGTCTTCTTGCAGTTCACCCTTACTCCTAAAATGCAGCCCAACCTGAACTGAAGAGTTTAAAATTTCTTCTCATACACACATTTCGCTGGGCTGGAAGCAAATGAACAAGGGAGAAAATCAATCAGAGAGTTTGTGAGGTCAAAGCCCCTCAGGACACTGAAAGTCATTGGTTTTTTATTTAAATGTAAAGGTGAGCTTTTGGGAGGCTTTGAGCAGTGGTAAGATCTGACTCAATTCTGAGTGACTCACTTTCACTGCTGTGATACTAAAAATTGATTATAGGGAACAAGAAGAAAAACAGGAAATCAGAAAGCTACAGCAGTACCTGGCCTAGAGGTGACAGTGGCTCCCACCATGATAAAGCAATGACAATAGTAGGAAGCAATGAATTTCAAAAATATTTTGGAAACAAAAGCGAAAAAATTTTTAGACAGAATGAATGTTGGTCTGGAAGTGCTGAACAAGATCCCACGTATTTGTTGAGTTGCTGTGTAGGAGTCTTGCTTTTGCAGTTGTTGGCAAGAGAATCTAAAGGGCATTTAGCATGGTAGGAAATTGTTCTACCACTAAGCAAATCAGCAGCAGCTCTCCAAAGTGATCGTTTTACATTCCTCATCAAGAATGTATTGTAGGCATGAGGTTCTAGCTCAGTGATTCAGTTCTTGCCCACCATGTTCTGCACTTCATGCCCAAGACACACACACACACACACACACACACACACACACACAAAATCAGTTTGGATGATTGATTTTGAGATGCTTGTTCAACATTGATATATACTAATTTCTAATGTCTCTATCAGCTCAATAGAGTGTATTTTAGTTAGCATTTTACTTGTTTCAATAGAAAAGTTATTCAAGGTTTCTATTCTGCATTAGCAGTAGCAATGAAGTATTATTACTTAGACTTCTTTAATTTGGATATCATAATCGTCATGTTTTCTTTCACTAACCGTCAAAATTGTCTCCTGAAGCGTCTTTAGTCTCCAACATCATTTTAAGAATAAAATACCAATAAATTTCTTTTCAAATTTATTTATTTTTAATTTCATGCACATTGGTGTTTTGGCTGCATGTAAATCTATATGAGGGTGTTGGAACTATTGGAACTGGAGTTAGAAAGTTGTGAACTGCCATGTGGGTGCTGAGAATTGAACCCAGGTCCTCTGGAAGAGTAGCAAGTGCTCTTAACTACTGAGCCATCTCTCCAGTCCCAAATTTCTAATACTTTAACACAAACACCAAGAAGACTGTTGAGAATTTTCAAACATTTCTTTAAAATACTGACATTCTCTTTAAAGCAAATAATCCTAAATGAAGCAGGAAAAAGAGTGAGGCATTCCTGCCTGGGTCTGACCTAGGTCCTCTACACATACGTTATGTTATATTTGTGTAGCTTGGTCTTCTTGTGGGACTCCTAACAGTGGGCACGAGGGCTGTCCCTGACTCTTTTACCTGCTTTTGAGATCCTTTTCCTCCTACTGAGTTGTCTCATCCAGACTTCATACAAGGAGAGGTGCCTACCCTTATTGCTACTTGATATGCCATGTTTGGTTCATCTCCTTGGGAGCCCTGCCCTCTTCTGAAGGAAAAGGAAGAGAAGTGGATGAGGGGAAAGTGGGGAGGAACTGGGAGGGGAAGAAGGAGGAGAAACTGCAATTGAGATGTAATATATGAGAGAAGAATTTTTTAAAAAGAGGGAGACATTACACAAAATGTATCTTTAAGAAGCAGAAATGCTCTAGTGAAGTGCCTTGGGCTCTCCTGGAAGACACGAAGAAGTGTGATGTGATATTCTGTCATGCTGTACTTGTCCTTTCTGTATTTAGGTCTTATTACTCAGCCTAACAGGTAACACACATGGGCCTCTTAGGCTGAGTAATAAAACTATGTTGACCTGGTGGTGGCCTTACAGACATTCTATCTTTATTAATTTAATTCTGTAGAATTAGAGATGGTTTCATTATGAAAAATTGGTAAGTTCTGAACTTGTAGAAAATCCATTGGAAGAGGTCAGGTGATAATATCAAATTTGAAATTTTGGTTTTTTAAAATCCTAAAGTTTGTGTGACTTCTTCTTCTAAAATTATCCTAATTGATTATTTTATTTCAATCAATTCTCAAAATATTTGATTTTCTACTAAATACCATTCTGACCTTTCTTAAAGCCTTCTTTCTCTCTCTCTAGGCATTTGAAATATAAATGCTAAGTGTTCATTTCTAAGTATTTCTAAGATTCCTTTCTCATATACCAAAGAGGTATATAGTACTGTGCTGAACTGACATTAATTCTTGTCTGCTGCTGACATATATAAATGGAGCAATATAGCCAAGTAGCTAAAGCCAATAACATAGATTGGGATAAGCATGTTGGAATTTCATTTCCTTTATATGATTTGCTCTTAAATGAAAATCTCCAGCATGACTGATGTTCCTATTTAATAAGCAAAAGGTTCAAATGATAAGGAAAGTAGGACTAAAGGAAAATGTAATAACTATATCTAAAATGAAAGAATATTTTTCAGAAAATGACAGAAGAATCACATCTACTAATTGAATATAGGCAGAATGTTCAACTTGTCTTTGCACTACCATACAATGCCTTCGATTTCAGTTTGAATATGGGCTGGTTGTGGAGGCACATACCTATGACTCCATCATTCCCATGGCTGGGGCAGTAGGATCTCAAGTTGAAAGCCAGCCTGGGTAACACAGAAAGACCCTGTCCCAAAAAATTAAAATAACAAGTCAGATATGGTGATGCACACCTTTAATCCCAGCATCCAGGGGGCAGAGGCAGGCAGATCTGTGTGAGTCATGACCAGCTTGGTTTACACAGGAAATTCAGGACAGCCAGGGCTACACAGTGAGACCCTGTCTCAAAAATTAAAATAAAGGTGTACAGGAGTTTTTCAGAAGATGCATGAGTATATATTATCATTCAGCCAAGAAGACTTCCATGTGAAATTCTAGTAGGACATAATTATCCATGTTAGTGTCAGATATGGATAGTGAAGAGATTCTAGTCTCCTCACTCCTTTTATACATTTTTAATGTATACAAATGTTTTGCCTACATGTATGCATGTGCACCATGTGTGTGCCTGGTACCCACAGAGTCATACAAGGACTTCAGATCCTGGAACTAGACTTATAAATGGCTGTGCACCACAACATGGGCGCTTAGAATCAAACCCAGATCCTTATCCAAAACCCATAGCAGACTATTTCTGAGTATTCTAAGGGAATACTCAGAAATACTCCTAATAAATTTAATGTAAATTTACATTAAAGTAGAGGAAGCAAGAATGATTATACCACAGAGCAGCATATCTGTAACCTCCCTGGGAAACTTATTAAAAGGATAATGTAGATTCAGTAGCCCTGAGAATTTTCTCTCCAGTTTCCAGGTAATTCCAAAGCTGCAGGCCTATAGAGCATACTTGGAGTAGCAAGGTTTTAGGGCACACTGTTAGAGCTGAGCAAAATAGAAACAGGCCTCATGGGTCTAGTGAAGTAGATGCAAATAAGAAGAATCCATGGCATGGTGTAACTGGAAGAGCTACTCTCTTAGTTCAGACATCATCACACAGCTATTGCAGTCGCCATTCCAACTCCCTTTCTTATGCATATTTCTTTTCTGCTGCCTGGAAATGTCAAATACTTGCAAGAGGGTCTCAAGTGCAGTGCTTACTGCTGTGAGTCACAAAGGTCCAGTAATTCTTGTTCCTTGAGAAAAGAGTTATTTTAGAGCCACAGTACCCACCTTGTTATCAAAAGGCAACAAGCCAGCATGCAGAACAAAGGATAGGAAAACTCTGAAGGCTTGATGATAAAACTAAACTTTGGTACTATCTTGGAATCTCTACAAGTAAACTTCTGTGAAATAATTTAATGTTTTCACTGCCTAAACCACTGCTACTACTGTTGCCTAGGACATTCTGTCATTAGCCTAACTGAAACATCTACCTAGGTATTCTCTCTCCTTCTAGTCATTTTTTAAAAACAATATGCTTTTTATATACTACCAGTACTCAGCCTTTATTATTATATTTGTGCTCTAACAAAGGGGCTCATTAATGATTTCCTAACTGCCATAAGCAAAGAAATCTTTTCTGTCTTCATCCTATATTATTTGACTCTCTTGAGTATCCCTTTCCCTTTCCTCTAATGACAGGCTGGCATAGCAGTGTTTTAGTCTGATCCTCCTTCTTGGCTTTTCTCTAAGAAAGACCTTCTGCCTCTGTCTCCTGTCTCATTACATGCCCCACAAACTTCCACCTTTGGCCTTATTTCCTTATATCTTCTCTCTATGTACTTTTATCAGCTCCTAAAAATTCAGTTACTTGTAAACACAGTAATACAAAACAATAGTTAGCCTGCAATTTTTCAGAATGCTAATGTAGGTCCATGTATAAAAGGCAGTTCTGTAACAAGAACTGTTTCTTCCTTATATCTAGCCAGACCCAACCTAAGCAAAGAGGCCAAGGGAAAAAGGTACACAAAGATACACATTTACTTCTGCATACTATATCCACTACACTTCTTTAAGCAGAATACTGTTGAATAAGGAACACGTGCATGTGTGCGTGTGTTTCAGGGATACAAAATCACTTTTAGCCCGGCCAAACTATTGCACTACCTCTGGTACTACATACTCAATTTAACTCTAATATAGAAATTATAGGACTATAATGGAGTTATTTGTTCACATTTGCTGTTTCTAGAACGTGAGTGATTGAAGTCAGAGGTCACCACTATACAGTGAGCACTTGCTGAAAAGAACAATCATTTGGGCATAGTAGTGTGTGCCTATAATCCCAGCACTTGGAAGACTGAGGTAGGAGGATGAATTTGAGGTCAGCCAGGACTATAGAGTGGGTTTAAGACTAGCCTGGGATACCAAGAAAGACACTGTCTCAAAAATAAACAAATGAAGAAAGGAAAGGCCACCCACTTGATAAAACAGGTTAGACTTGTTAGACTAATGGCTTAACTATGTGATCTCAAGAGATCTCCTGCAGTGCTATGACTTCTAGTGGCTCCATTTATAGTTTAAGTGACAAGCCATGAAGTTTTGAACTCACTTACCCTCACAGTATATGTTCTTCCTCCAACTCTATCTCGGGCTTCTAAAACCAAGACATTGATTTTGTATTCAGACAGGAGTTTGGCAGCAGCCAATCCTAAAGGCAAAAAAAAAGAGAAGAAATGTTAACATCTAAATGCCAGACATCCCAGATTTGACCAGATCTATCCAGGAACTGAGTAAAGGATAGTATATCCAATCTGTTGATTTTGCTACTATTCTAAGATATCTTGACCAATATTATTAGCTATCATAAAGGATCCTCAAATGATTAGCTTATTCATCTTGTATTAAAGATTAGCTATTAGAAAGAAAGTAATTTTATGAAAGTATATCTTGTTTTCTGGAGTAGTCAAATCACACTTAGAAAATCTCCTAAGTTCTCTTCCAGAAAATCTGACTGTATAAACAGGGATAGGACTCAGTGACTCAGTGGTAAAGCATTTACCTACTATGCTGTATGCCCTGATTTCCATCTCTAGCACTAAAAGGAGCTAATTAAATAAACAGAATAACATATTTTTCTGTAATACTTCCAACCCTCCAGCATCACTCAGATATATAGATTTTTCTCAACTTTAATTTTATCACCACTTCCTATGATTTATATCTGTATTACATGGTTCCTGGATCTTGTTTCCCTCAGGAGAGTCTAAGATTCTTAGAGTTAGGAACTGTGATTAACTTCATTCATTAGCTCAAAGCTAAGATCAGGTTCTTATCTGTAAATGAAAAATTTTGTAAAAGATACATTTCAAATCCAACATTGTAGCAGTAGAAAAGTTAAGACAATGTTGTGGATATCACAGATATCTGCTATCATGTATCAGGCTAGCTTTGAACTGTCAGCAATCCTCCTGCCTCAACCCCCTGAATGCTGTGATTACAGGAATGCAGCAGCATGCCCAGCCTCTGGGAAGCTTTTCTAATATAACTATAGTTGTCCATTTGGAAGGGAAACAAAAGATATCTACTATAAGATTTAAATCTCTGAGATTACACTCTTTAACTATTTTTGGACTTTGTATATCATTATGCATTCTATCCTCCCCTCTAGTCACTCCAAAGTCCAATGATCATTTGTAGAAAAAAATAAAAGATCTCAACTGGGAACGGAGGAGCACACCTGTTAATTTCTTCACTGATAAGATTCATTCAGAAGCACTGTAATTTTGAGGCCAGCCTGGCTGTGTAACAAGGGTACATATGCCAAAGAATGAAAGAAGTGATGGGAAGAAGGGAATGAAAAAAGGGAAGGGTAAAGGGAAGAGTTAAAATTTAATTCTTTTCTTTTTAAAAAGGTAGTCAGTGATTAGTGAGTTATGAGGAAATAGAAAGGATCCTGTTTTCAACGAATACTGTGAAAATCTGAAGGCTCTATATGAGTGCTATAAACAGTGAGGCTAGTGTGGCCAGATAGTAATGAATGAGGAGAAAATCAGACAGGGTCAAGAGATGAGGCCCAGGTGGGCTTCAAATTTGAGATTCTTTTTTCCTCAGTCACCAGAATCCTGGGATTACAAACCCCTGCAACTATGCCATCTCGATACAAACTTCTTGAAAATATAAATGTATAATTCATCTTTGCTGCCTTACAATGAGCCTGGTTTGTTGTAGATGTCCAAATGCTTGCTGTAACCACTACAAAAACTACATACTAAGAATACAAAACCACATTCCATTCATGTGGATGAGAGTAACAAAAGAGTTAGTTGGGTGTTTTTTTTGTTTGTTTTTTTATTTTTGGTTGGTTGGTTGATTGGTTTGTTTTGGGGTTTTGTTTTGTTGTTTCCACTAAGCCTTCCTATGTAGCCTTGGCTGACCTGGAATTCATAGAGGTCTGCCAGCTTCTGCCTCTACTGGGATTTAAATCATGCACCACCATGCCCTGCAACAAGGTAGGTTTTACTGGTGCTTAGTGTCGAACCCAGGGCCTTATACATGTTAGCTATGCCAGCAAAGGATCACTGAGCTGTCTCTAGCCCTTAAATTACCTTTATCTCAAGTAACTAAGAAAGCTTAATAAGAATAGGGCATCAGATCATATATATGCCTAAAGAGTGAGAATATTCTAAGTATTGATAGTTAATTTTTTGTATTTTAAACCAGTATTATGCTTGTTGACAAAAGAGAACAAATATCAGTATGCACACAAGCTTGTTACCCATCTATACAACCATTCCTCTCTGTCTGCCTATCTAGATTTTGTGCTTACTGTCAGAAACCATTCTGTGTTTTCAAAAAGGTGAAATCTTACAATCCTTTCTATTTCAGTAAGCTGAAAACATAGTGCAGTCCCAAGTGATAAATAATATTAAGCTAACAATTAACTTCAATTTGCCCTTAATTCAACATACTGGTTGTCTAGACAGTCTCAATTTATTTGATTATTGCCCACCATTTATCTTCATTTTAAATAAATAAATCTCACTTAAGTTGGAGGATGTAATTACTTCTTAATTCATTATTTGCCCAATTCTTATTGAAATTTCAAATACAATACAAGTGTTCTACACAAATATCCTAAAATTCTGCACACTAGGAAAGGCTAAATTTAAAGTCATAATTTCCACCAAAAGATTTATGGAAAACTAATCCTCAAATAAGACACTCCAAGGAAAAGTATTAATGTTCATAACAGTTGGGATACTTATATGTCTTCTCTTTGGGGGATAATTCCCAGGAGAATACTATTTATATTAAAGGCCCTGAGCAGTCCTGCAGCAAATAATAAAAGTAATTAAAAAAATAATAATAAAAGACTCATTAAATTCAGCATTTCTCCACACTCTGCTATTCTTTTTTAAAAGACTGTATGTCAAAATACAGTTTGGAAAAACTGGTTTAATCATCTTCAAGATTGTTCAAATAGTTACAGTAATAAACTCCCAAAGGCGGGGCCCCATGTTCAATAACATCATAGCGTCTATAACATAAACTTTGTATGGGAACAAAGCTTTGATATAGCCATGGCTTATCCTCTAACACCTTACAAAAATTATTCTCTTTATTCTCAGAAGTGACATTTCCAACTTTTAATAATGAACATCACCCCAGAATGTGTATAATTAATTCCTTACTATTTTGTGATGTGGTCCCTGACCAACAGAATTCTTATATAAATGCACACTTGGATTCTTGAACTGAACACTTGAAGGACAATAAAAGAATAATCCAACATCAGTATACACTGAAGTTTCCAGGCAACATTCTCTAAGCCAGAAATCAGATTGCCTCACAAATTTTACTGAAGGCACATGGTGAGCACTCCATTAACAAATATGGAATGAACGGAAGGATGAATAATGGGTGAATAAAGGAACAAATGAATAAATACAGATACACAATAAAAAGGGTTTTAATGTAAACCACAACTCATAGTTAATTCATTTAATTTGGAAATTATCAATTTAAATGTCATCTTTATTATAGTTCATAACTTATCTAAAGTCCATGATACTTTTGCCAAGCAGTACTTCCTCCATAAATTAATTCCCTTAAAATTTCCTGCAGGAAAAAATAGATGTTCCCTCCCTGTGCCCCTGTTCCTGAACTAACCTTAAGCATATGTTGAATATCCTTCATCTTGCAATGTTTAGAAGCCTAAGTCTTTTAGATTTCAGATTATGTTTAGATTTTCTTTATTTGCATATATAATGAAATAATTGGGGGAGTCTAAACAAGTCTAAACACTGAATTTGCTTATGTTTCACTACATATCTTATATACATAGGCTTAATATAGCTTTATGCAAAACTTCTCATGTGCTATCTCACTGTACCCTGTCACATGTTGTCAGATGCAGAATTTTCTACATGTGGCATCATGTCAGCACTCAAAAACTGTCAGATAATTTTGTCTTCAAGTTAGGGGTGATCAGCCAGTACCAGCAGCACTTCAGATTCATACCTGTAACCCTTGCCACATAGAGGGCCCTATGTCTTATACAAGTTACTGTATAGACAAATGAGCTAACAGATAAACTAGAGAACACCTTCTGATCAAACTTATCTCTTTCATGTGAGTCATAATTTTATCTAATGCCTTCAAAGGGCAATGATCTTTCTAATCTATAATACATAAATGACAATAAATGCATATTTAGTAACAACAGCTTTGTAACACTGTAAAAAAATTATAAATACTACTACCCTTCCCTAGGAAGGCCTTCTCCTCCGTTCATGAGAACCTGACCTCATGACCCCTGGAGACATTCCACAGAACTTGGTCCTCCGGACTAGGACTATCTAAATTTACATAGCTGACTGGATTGCTCCCACTCCCCTATCCCCACCTGCATTATCACCTAAGTCCCCTTTGATCCCTTATCCCCACTCCCCTATCTCCACCTGCTTTAACATCCCCTTTGATCACTTATCCCCACCTGCTGTTATCACCTAGCATTCCCCTTTGTTCTGTTATCCCCACCTGTGGCTATAGCCTAGCAGGCTAAAAGTTACTCCTTTATGTACCACCTGTTGGCAGCTTGTGTGCTTAAAAACTGCCTGAAAACTGTTTTTGTTCATTCACTCCTCACAGAAGGCAGTCGAACCCCGGCGCGTTGGCTTAATAAACCTCTTGCATATTGCAACAAATCTTGGTCTCTGGTGGTCTCTGCCCATCAGGACCTCAGGGGACCCCGAGGGTCCAACATTTGGTGTATTGGCCAGGAAGCGTCTGAACACCCCCAGACCCCAAGACTCCAGGATTCGGAGGTACAATCGAGCTACTTTGTTTCTCTATCTGACCATTTTGTGCGAATTGCCTCCAGCTTCTGTAGCAGCTATGTGATGCTCTGGCTTCTATAGCTATCTGATTTCAGATACTCCATAGGGGATGCCCTGTCTGAGAGGGGAGGCTGAGTGGGGCCCCCTTCATCTGATTCTGGTGGAACCTCTTCAGAGGCTCTTGTCTGAATCTGTTTCTGAGGCAATCTTGCAGCGGCCATTTGTGTCTTGTCTTTGTGTCCTGTGTTGTTCCACCTTCTTATTCTCCTTTTCCCTGACGATTTGACGATGGGACAGACACTGACAACACCCCTGTTTTTGACCATGAGCCACTGGACTGAAGTTAAAAATAGGGCACATAACCTGTCAGTTAAGATTTAAAAAAGGACATGGCAGACTCTGTGTGCCTCAGAGTGGCCTACATTTCAGGTTGGGTGGCTACCTGAAGGATCTTTTTCATTAGACAAAGTTAGACAGGTTAGGTCTAAAATTTTTAATCCAGGACCCCACGGGCACCCAGATCAAGTTCCCTATGTCTTGGTGTGGGTGGCTCTGTTGGTCTCTCCCGCTTTGTGGGTCCGGCCTTTTGTTCCCTCCACAGGTCAATCTCCTCCGCTCTCTACGCCTCCTGCTCCAGCCAGCCAGCCAGGTACAGAACCATCTCCTTATCACTCCCCTTCCAAAGTCCTCGTTCTGAAGCAGACTCCAGCCAAGAAGGAGCCCGTCCAACCTACAGGTTCCCCAAAGAAGATAAAAAAGATCTACCCTGACACCTAGACGGAGCTACTCCTCCTAGACCCTCCTCCACCTTATCCCCTGACCCTGAATCCCCAACCACCCCAGGGGGTCCTGGCAGCCCAGACCTCGGCCCCGCTGAAAGCCCTGTTAGGAGCCAAGGGAGGTGGCCCTGCCACAGGGACCAGAAGTCAGAGGACTATCACCCCAGACTCCACTGCACTCCGCTCAGGGAGTACAGACACCCTGATGACCAGGGGAACTGGCTGCTTCAATATTGGCTGTTCTCCGCAGCAGATCTTTATAATTGAAAAGCTCACAATCCCTCTTTCTCTGAGAACCCGCAGGCTCTGACTTCCCTGATAGAGTCCCTTGTCTTCTTGCACCAACTTATGTGGGACGATTGTCAGCAGTTCCTGCAGACCCTCCTCACCACTGAGGAGAGACAGCGGGTGCTACTTGAGGCCAGGAAAATGTGCCTGGTGCAGACGGGCAGCCAACTCAGCTGCCCAACAAGATTGATTCAGGCTTCCCTTTGACTAGACCCAACTGGAACTTCAATTTGCCTAAAGGTAGAGAACACTTGAAGGTTTACCATTAGGCTCTTGTGGCGGGTCTCCAAGGGGCAGCTAGATGCCCCACCAATTTGGCTAAGGTGAGAGAAGTGATTCAGGGACCAACTGAGTCTCCAATGGTGTTTCTAGACAGATTGATGGAGGCTTTTTGGAGATTTACTCCATATAAACCTACCTCTGAGGAACATAAGAGCACAGTAGCCATGGCCTTCATTGATCAGTCAGCTCCAGATATTAGAAAAAAGCTGCAAAGGCTGGAGGACCTACAGGGATTCTCACTCCAGGACTTGGTTAAAGAAGCAGACAAAGTGTTCAATAAAAGAGAGACAGAGGAAGAAAAAGAGGAGAGAAGACGTAGGGAACAGGGTGAACGAGAGTTAAAAAGAAAAAAAAGACAGGAAAAAATTTTGAGTAAAATCCTGGCCACTGTAGTAAATGAGAGACCAGAGAGACAGGCAAGGTCAGAAAGATGAGGGAAAAGACAGGAGGCAACCGTTGGACAAGGACCAATGTGCCTACTGTAAAGAAAAAGGACATTGGCTCAAGAATTGCCCCAAGAAGAAGAGGGGAGGACCCCCCCAGAGAAAAAATTCTGGCTTTAAAAGAAGAGTAAGGGAGTCGGGGCTCGGACCCCCTCCCCAAGCCTAGGGTAACTCTCAACATGGAGGGAAAACCCGTCCAGTTTCTGGTGGACACCGGGGCTCAGCATTCAGTCCTCCTCCGATCAGAAGGACTAATATCCACTAAGAGGTCCTGCGTGCAGGGAGCCACAGGGAACAAACAATACACATGGACTACCTGAAGAACAGTGGACCTTGGCATGGGCTGGGTATCCCACTCGTTCCTCATGATCCCTGAGTGCCCCTATCCACTCCTGGGCCATGACTTGGTCTCTAAGGTGGGAGCCCAAATTCATTTCCAAGCAGAAGGACCATCAGTGGCTGACAGAGAGGGGAGGCTGCTTTATGTCCTCACTATGATGCTGGAAGATGAACAGACTGTTCAAAAAACCCCCTCCTCAGACAGCAGATATGCAGGAATGGATGGCCACGGTTCCCTCAGCCTGGGCCGAACTTACTGGCATAGGAATGGCCCAACATCACCTACCTGTGGTGGTGGAGGTTAAAGCTACCTCCACCCCAGTTTTGGTCCTCCAGTATCCCATGAGCAAAGAGGCCAGAGATGGCATCTGCCCACACATAGAGCAGCTTCTCGAGCTGGGGGTCCTTGTTAAATGTCAGTCAGCATGGAACACCCCTCTGCTCCCGGTTTGAAAGTCTGGGACTAATGATTATAGGCCGGTCCAGGACTTAAGGGAAGTTAACAAAAGAATTGTTGATCTTCACCCTATAGTGCCCAACCCTTACAACTTCTTAGCATCCTTCCCTCTCAGCGAACAGTATTGGACTTGAAAGATGCCTTTTTCTGCTTATGGCTTAGCCCTTCTAGCCAGCCTATATTTGCCTTTGAATGGAAAGATCCGGGCTCGGGATTATCTGGACAACTAACTTGGACCCACCTGTCCCAGGGATTCAAGAACTTTCCCACCATCTTTGACGAGGCCCTCTACCAAGATTTGGCCCACTTCAGGGCCTCCAACCCCCAGGTAACATTACTTCTAATGATAATATTCTCCTAGCAGCGGATACCAAAGAAGACTGCCTCCTGGGAACTGAAAACCTGATGACTGAGCTCAGATCCTTGGGATACCGGGCCTCAGCCAAAAAGGCCCAGATTTGTCAACGACAGGTCAGTTACTTGGGGTATCTAATCAAAAATGGAAAGAGATGGCTGTCGGACACTAGGAAAAACACTGTGGCTCAGATACCACCCTCCCCCCAAGACTCCCCGACAAGTCAGAGAATTCTTTGGAACTGCGGGCTTCTGCTGGCTATGGATCCCAAAGTTCGCAGAACTGGCTGCCCCTCTGTATCTGCTCACAAAGAAGAGTGCATCTTTCATTTGGGGCGAGAAAGAGCAGGAGGTCTTCAACAGAATTAAACTATCAGGCCCTGCTATCAGCCCCAGATTTAGGACTGCCTGATGTGACTAAGTCATTCCACCTGTATGTAGCTGAAAATAAGGGGATAGCTAAAGGAGTCCTGACTCAGAGACTGGATCCATGGAACCAGCCCATGGCATATCTGTCAAAAAAATTAGACTCTGTGAAAGCAGGATGGCCCAGGTGCTTAAGGATAGTGGTTGTTGTGGCAACTTTAGTCAGAGACACTGACAAGTTGACTTTGGGACAAAACCTTACAGTCACGGCCCCCCATGCTCTAGAAAGCATAGCCCGCCAGCCTCCTGAGAGGTGGCTGACAAATGCCAGGATGACTCATTATCAGTCACTCCTCCTGAACTCAGACCGCATCAAGTTTATGCCTGACACAGGGCTTAACCCAGCCACCCTGCTCCCCGACCCTGACTTAGAGGGATCAGCTATCATCCATGATTGCCGACAAGTGCTTGCCAAGGCCCATGGCACCCGCACAGATCTCACTGATCAGCCACTCCCTGACGCTGAAGCCACTTGGTTCACGGATGGGAGCAGCTTTCTTGAAGAAGGTAAACGTAGGGCAGGGGTAGCGGTGGTAGATGGAAAACAGGTCATTTGGGGCGTGGCCCTTCCCCAAGGGACTTCAGCACAGTGAGCTGAACTGATTGCCCTCACAAAACTCTTGAAATGGCAAAAAAAGACAAAGATAAATATCTACACAGATAGCAGATACGCTTTTGCAACTGCCCATGTGCAAGGGCCATTTATCAACAAAGAGGGCTCCTCACTTCAGCTGGAAAAGACATTAAAAATTAACAAGAAATCTTGACTCTACTAGCCACCCTCATGCTGACAATTGAAGTAAGCATCATCCATTGTCCAGGTCCCCTATAGCTAAGGGAAACAATATGGCAGATCGGGCCGCCCGAGAAGCGACTTTAGGAGATGTTATACTTGAATTACTCGCTGCAGACCCTAATGAAACAGAGTCCTCACCACAACATCAAAATGGTAAACAGACTATGAGCCCTAAAGAGGCAGAAAAAATGTTAAAACAGATGCACCGATGGACACATCTGGGCACAAAAAAATTAATCACTCTAATTAGCAAGACTAACTATGAGATTCCAGGACTTCACAAGCTAGCAGAAAATTTTGTCCAAGCTTGCATACCATGCCAGAAGGTCAATCCCAGTTGGGATAAAACAGAACTCGGTAAGAGACTGCATGGAGACAGGTCTGGGGCCTACTGGGAAGTTGATTTCACTGAAGTGCGTCCTGCCAGGTATGGCAACAAATATCTGTTAGTCTTCATTGATTGATACATTTTCAGGGTGGGTAGAAGCCTTCCCCACCAAAAATGAAACCGCCTGTATGGTGGCTCAGAAAATCCTAGAAGAAATATTTCCCCACTTCGAGGCCCCTAAGGCACTAGGGTCAGACAACGGGCCAGCCTTTACTGCCCAGATAAGTCAGGAAGTGGCCAGGTATTTGGGGACTGATTGGAAGTTACATTGTGCATATAGACCCCGAAGCTCAGGACAGGTAAAAAGAATGAATAAAACTCTAAAAGAGACCTTGACTAAATTGTCCTTGGAGACTGATGGTACTGACTGGACAGTGCTTCTCCATTTGGCCCTGTTGCGTGTAAGGAACACCCCCTCTTGTTTCCATCCTACTCCCTTTGAGATTTTTGCATGGCGCTCCACCTCCCTTGCTCACACTTGAGAAAAAAATTGACCCTAGCTGTTGTCGTAATAATGATTTATGTGCTAGATTAAAGGGACTCCAACTGGTCCAGAAGGAGGTGTGGATGCAGCTTGCTGACGCCTATCATCCAGGCACCCCAGAGGTCGCTCACCCATTCCAGATGGGGGATTCTGTCTACGTTCGTCGGCATCACTCACAGAATCTCTGTCTTAAACCAAGGGGTTCTGGTTCCCAGAGCAGTCACTCAGACCTCAGAAAGTCAATAAAAGTTGGGGACGCTAATACCTGTCTGTCCCCATCTCATCCCTTGACATATCTACCCAAACAAGAATGCCAAAATTAATCACAGGTGCTTACCAGGTTCTCAATGCCACTAACCCAGGGGCAACTGAGTCTTGCTGGCTTTGCTACACTGCCCCGTCACCTTATTATGAAGCAGTTGGGATAGATGCTAAGGTATGCACTACCCCCTCCTCCGAACAATGTAGATGGAAACAAGGTGGGGGAGCCAAGATAACCTTTTCCTCAGTGTCAGGAAAAGGAGTCTGTGTAGGCACTCCACCCCCCTACCCCAAAACACCTCTGCAATACAACTGAACATGTCACAGACTCCTCTGGATACCTCATCCCACCTGATGATGGATGGTGGATGTGCAGTACAGGGCTTGCCCCATGTGTGTCTTTAGCTGTGTTGAACTCAACTAACGAGTTCTGCATGCTGGTGCAACTATTTCCCAGGCTAATCTACCACCAAGACTCTTCACTTCTTGGATGCCTATAAGGGGGGGGGCATAAAACTAAAAGAGAACCTATAACAATGACTTTGGTTGTGCTACTGGGTTTAGGAGTGGCAACCGGAATAGGAACAGATGCCACGGCTTTAGCATAACAACCACAATACCACAATACTATGCTAGTTTACGTCAAGAAATAGATACTGACCTACAGATACTGGAGGATTCCATTTCAAAATTAAAAGAATCCTTATTTTCACTGTCTGAAGTAGTCATGCAGAACCGGAGAGAGTTAGATCTTCTATTTCTAACAAAAGGAGGGTTATGTGCTGCCCTAAAAGAAGAATGTTGTTTCTATATAGATCATTCTGGAGTCATTACTGACTCTATGAATAAGATAAGGGAAAGGATAGCCACCAGACAAAGAGAAAGACAAAGTTCCCAGGGATGGTTTGAGTCATGGTTCAATAAAACCCCATGGTTTGCCACTTTAATATCCACACTGATGGGACCCCTCGTTATCCTCTTCCACCTACTCACCCTAGGGCCCTGCATTTTAAACCGACTAATTTCCTTTGTTAGAGAACGGGTCAGTGCTGTTCAAGTGCTCATGTTAAGACAACAATATGCCGAGATCCCACTTGAGGAATAAGACCCCTGATTTCAGGATTAAAATCACTCACTTGAAGAAGAGGGGAATGTAAGGCTGAAAAAAAATACCACTACCCTTCCCTAGGAAGGCCTTCTCCTCCATTCATGAGAACCTGACCTCATGACCCCTAGAGACATTCCACAGAACTTGGTCCTTGGGAATATCTAAATTTACATAGCTGACTAGATTGCTCCCACTCCCCTATCCCCACCTGAATTAACATCCCCTTTGATTCCTTATCCCCACTCCCCTATCCCCACCTGCATTATCACCTAGCCTTCCCCTTTGTTCCCTTATCCCCACCTGTGGCTATCCCATAGCGGGCTAAAAGTTAATCCTTTATGTACCCACCTGTTTGCAGCTTGTGTGCTTAAAAGCTGCCTGAAAACTGTTTTTATTCATTCACTCCTCCCAAAAGGCAGTCGAACCCTGGTGGGTCAGCTTAATAAACCTCTTGCATATTGCAACAAATCTCGGTCTCTGGTGGTCTCTGGGCGTCAGGACCCCAGGGGACCCCCAGGGTCCAACAGCTTCACTTCCAAATATATGATCTTTAAATACTAATATTGCAAAATGACTAAAAATAATCTTACTGGCTGAGGATATAGCTCAGTTGATAGAGTGCTTATATAACATGCATAAAGCCAAGCGTTTAATCCTCAGCACCATAAAAACTAGTTTGGAACCTTTAATCCTCATACTTAAGATGTGAATACAGGAAAATAAGAGGAGTCCAAAGTCATCCTCAGCTACATAACAAGTCTGAAGCCTGCTAAAATACATAAGACACTGTCTCAAAAAAAGTGAGAAAAAAATGAACAAAACAAAAGAGAATTTACATTCTTCAGTATTCAATCTAAATGTTTTAACTATTTCACCATAGTCTATTTACCACTAACTTTTTTATGTTGTAAATAACCTTTCTGTTTGTTTGTTCACTTGTTTGAAACAAATTCTCATACATCTCAAGCTGGCTTTGAACTTGGTATGTAGCCAAAGATGACCTTCAATTCCTGATCCTGCTGCCTCTACCTAAATGCATGCATCTTAACATCCATTTGGAATTTTTATAATTTGCATGTTTTACCACTTCTGTGAGAGCTCATCATCAGTCCAAATTACATTGCAGGCCCCATGACATTGACAAGGTTCCAAAAACATGGGGGTATATTTGGTCCAAAAAGTTTAGAATCACTGATCATAACTGTATAATTTCTATACAGTATCTTAAATCTACTATTTTTTAAAAGTATATAGTGGTGAGTGTGCTTGAGAGATGGCTCAGAGGTTAAGAGAATTTGTCACTCCTACAGAAGAACTGAGTTCAGTTCTCCAGCACCCACTTGGTGATGCAAAACCATCCCAAAAAAACTCCAGTTTCACAGCAATCCCATTCTGTCTTCTAGCCACTTCAGGCGGCAGGAACACACATGGTGTGTGAAGCAAAAACACTCATACACATAAAATAAAATAAAATCATCTAAAAGTTTACAAAAAGAAAAAATAAAAGGATATATGGGCTAGCTAGATGGCTCAGTCAATAAAGGCACTTACTGCAGAGGCCTGGTGATCTGTGCTCAATCCCCAGAACCCACATAGAAGTGAAAGAGGAGAACAACACATGTGTGCTATGGCAATTGCATATCCACAATCATACACATATATACATACACACACATACCATACACACAATAATGATAACATTTAAAAGCAAATATATTTGTCACATGAAAGATGCTAAACCTAATAGGATAGCTCACATTTTTCAATGGAATTGTCCATAAAGCAACAGCAGTATAATATAGTCACATGTAAATTACTATCAGGTAACAGCTACTAGGTTTTAGTGAACCAAGCCTCAAAGTAACAAAGCTTACTCCAGATAAGCCTTCCAAAGAAACTAGTGAAATAAGGAATAGAAAAGAAATAGAAAAGTAAGTATTTTAACGATCAAAGTTCTAGTTATGTCACTGAGACTTCTGTGACATTTTATAATTCATTTACCTTTCTGAGCTTCCATTTTGGTCCTTTTAAAATGTTATGTGCAGTTATTAAGACCCTCGGACATGGTTAATATGTACTAAATTCTCAAAGTTATCATATCGTTTAGCATCTTATTGACACTCTTGCCCTGCTCAATCAAATACTATTAATAAGTGGAGCTTTGTTTACTTTGTCCTACAAACTGGAAAAGTGCTTTTAAACAACAACTCAGAAAAGCTATGGGGAAATGTGAATGCACATCTGTGAAGAGACCAGGGTACTGATTTAAGCTCCTACAAGGTGTCAATACAAAAAAATAAAGCAAACCAATTCTAGAAAAAATGAGTGCTGAGGAATGGTGCAAAAGTAAACTCAAAGATGAAAATCTTTATGAAGCTTATTCATTACAAAAAAAAGAGAAAATACTGAAATACAGATGGAAGACATATCACATGCAATTCTTGAGATAGGATCTCATGTATCCTAGGAAGGCCTCAGACATATTATTTGACTAAATATGATCCTGAATTTCTGATCCTCCTCCTTCCACCTTCTGAGTGGAATTACAGGTGTATGATATCATGTCAGGTTTATGCAGAGCTGGAGACCAAAACCAGGCTTCATGCATGTTGTCAAGCACTCTTTCAACTGAACTACATCCCTTGCCCCATCCTTTTTTTCAGTACTGGGGACCGAATCCACAGCTTTGCCTATAGGAGGCATGTATGTACTCTACCACTGAACTACACACTCCCGTTTACTCTTATTACTAAATAACAAAACCACAATTAAAAGACTTTAAATTTCCCTAATTCATAACAATATAATAAGGACAGTGTTATCTAAAGGAAAACAAATTGCTGTTCAAAATTATACCTCTGTCACAATAAAGAGAAAAAATGGCTTAAACAATCAACTTGTTCCAAACGATCACAGACAATGTAATGCATTTGTGTAAAATTCTAATCATCTATTATTAAAAAAATTATTAAATCTATGCATTTCAAACATGCACGTATATTCACTACCTAAATACTTATAAAGTATATACACTTCTAAATCACAGGGTTGAACACTTTTGCAAGTTCCAGTATATGAAACAAAGTTACAATAAATCCTCACTATTTCTGGCCACTGCTGAATCCAAATACTGCAAGATTTTTCATGTTAAAACATCTTTCCACCACAACTACAAAGATTATGTGGTACAATATTCACCAATAATGCACTTTGACATTTCTTTTCTCTATTCTTGGTTTCTGTGGTCCATGTAATTATATTATACTTAGATCCATTCTTTAAAAAAATATTTGTCACATTAGCTGAGAGTTATGTACAAACTGAAATCAATTAGCACTGATTAAATGTTAAAACCAACCATTCAATGTCAAATCCATCCAAAAGTTCATTTGACTATTTAAAGAAAGATTTTAAAAACAGAATTCTAATAAATTTAACTCTTGAATTATTGTTCAAAAACAAGAAGAAATAGTTTATACAGTAGAATGACAGTATACTGGTGTGTTTTTTGGTTTGGGTTATTGTTTGTTTGTTTTGGTTTTGTTTTGTTTTGTTTTTTGAGACAGGATTTCTCTTGCTGTCCTCGACTCACTTTGTAGACCAGGCTGGCCTGGAACTCATAGAGACTAGCCTACCTCTGCCTCCCAAGTGCTGGGATTAAAACCACCTTGCCCTGGCTTACTGGTGTGTTTTAAATAAAAAACAAAATCAAATTAAATACAAGAAATATCCTAAAATACACAAAATTCTCATCCTCATTGAACCTGTATCCAATAACTAAGCAATCAAAAACCAGTACCCTCTTTTAAAATGGAAGCCTTTTTAAATCACTTCAAAACATATGTGCTGCCAAGTTTTGGGTTAAAATGTTTAATATGGTCCTCATAGAAATGATTCTTATGGGTAATGTATTTCAGAAAGGGGGAAATTGCAGTATATAGAACTCAATATATTAGTTCTTCTTGCAAAATGACTTTTCTGTCATGGATCATGAGAAAATTCAGTCCTTGCTAGTTTAATACAGTACCAGGTTCTGGGCAGCTAGAGCTCTCAATTATTATACCAGAGCTCGGCTCATAGACAAAAAAATGTACCCAGTGAGAGTTCTTTCTACATGATACTTGGTATTTAATTGAAAACAAACAAACAAATAAAAAAACATTTTATAGGGCTGGGCATTTTAGTGCATGCTTTTAATCCCAGTACTTGGGAGGCAGAGGCAGGTGGATCTCTGTGAATTCAAGACCAGCCTGGTCTACAAAGTGAGTCCAGGACAACCAGGAATACACACAGAGAAACCCTGTCTTGAAAAATCAAAGGACAAAAACCAAAAATAAACAAACAAACAAAAACATTTTATTCACCAAGAACCATCCAGCATTATGACTAAGGCATTTTCATTATGTATGTGCTAACACTTAACAATTCAGAAGCACAAACTCACAGGCACATGGAATCCTCCAAGTAGCTCCTAGGATCACATTCCTAAAGGCACAAACAGAAACTATTTCCCTTCCCTGGTCATGTGCTTAAATTAAGTACTACTTGTCTCTGTCATACATCCTGCTGACCTTACACCAATGCTCCTATGGTGTCTACTGTTTAGAATGTCTTTTTTTTTTTCAATTATTTTATCCATATCTATTATAATAAACCATAATCCCTTCTCAAGGTCTCAATATTTTGTTCATACCAATTAACATTAGTATTTATCTCACTGTACTCATGTTCATTATTTGCCTATTACTTCTCTCAAGAAGATAAGGACACATTTCTGGCAGGGATGTTAGTTATCTTTATATCCCTCTATCCCTGTGATCTAGCTACCACTCAGCAGATGGTAGAGACTCTAAACTCTCTAAGTTCAGGAGCTAGGGCTCTTGAGTTGCTTAGAGGAACAGAGTGCTCCCTCTTCCCTAACAGTATTCAGAGCTATAGTTAATCACTAAGGAGATGCTGCTAGAAGGATTATAATTGTAGGTGATTGAGCTAGATTGCCTTTTAAACCACCTCTGATCCAAAACTCTGAGATTCCAAAAAGCCCTATGGGGGAAAAATATATGTGTGTGTGTGTGTGTGTGTGTGTGTGTGTGTGTGTGTGTGTGTGTGT
>CAJQZJ010000622.1:2805977-2824504 GCA_907164525.1 Lophiomys imhausi | reverse complement strand
TGTGTGTGTGTGTGTGTGTGTGTGTGTGTGTGTGTGTGTGTGTGTGTATTGTCCTAAGGAGGTGGACTTTTTTTTCTGTTTATTTTTCTCTCTAAAAAGAACCATTTCAAAAATTCAGATAAGGACAAATACCAAAATTTTTTATCATTTATTCCATCTGTGACATGACTAAGAATTAGCATCTAAAGTCAGAGAGAGTGACACATTGTCCTTAAAAATAAAATTGGGAAATCAGAGTCAGAAAATAAATATATCTTGTTAAACACCAATTAAAATATTTTTAAGAAGGGAAGAAAACCAATGGGAATGAATCAGCGTGATCTTCCAAGTATTGCAGGATAGATAGGATGAACTGCTGGAATCACTTCTGTTAAAATGAAAACTTGGGAAGACATATACACAGACTAGCACTAGGACAAAAGGCACTGTGACTAAAGCTCACCTCCATATTGAGGGAAGGTGAGTAATAATACTACTTGCCCAGCAAAGTAAAACAAAATTAAAAAAGTATTTGAGTGGACAGAAAATAGGATGTTATGGTTGTCAGAAATGTTTTATCTTGTGTTTTAAATGACAAAATAGAAATATCATTACTCTTTGTATAAAGATAAAGCTTTCCTAAGGTAAATAAATTCTGAGTAATGTCATTTAGAATATGTACTATTCTCGGAGCTTTGTTATAAGCATAACATTATAAATGATAATTATTGCCTATAGATTATAGTTACATAAGAAGCATGCCAAGAATGTGCAAATCCTAACAGGGAAGCTTTAAGGACTATTCCAAAGCATTTAAAACTGACACAAAGCTTTTCTTCAGAAATCTACACCCTTGCTTTGGAATATATCTTAACTTCCTTCCAGATAGCTACTGTCCCTAACCCATGTGCTCAAAATCTATGTTAATAATAATATCATTTTTTTTTTTAAAATCCTCTAACTCTACTTCAGTGAATACATAAATTTGATTCGGGAGCTTGGAAGAGTGGCATGTATGTACCACTGAGCTACACACTCCCATTTAATCCTATTACTAAACAACAAAACCACAATTAAAAGACTTTAAATTTCCCTAATTCATAATGCTAGGTGACAATATAATAAGAACAGTGTTATCCAAAGGAAAACACAAATTGCTGTTCAAAATTATACCTTTGTTACAATAAAGAGGAAAAATGGCCTAAATGACCAACTTGTTTCAAATGATCACAACATTTAGAAAACATGTAATGCATTTTTATAAAATTCTAATCCTCTAGTCTTTAAAAAATTTTATTAAATCTATGCATTTCAAACATGCATGTATATTCACTACATAAACACTTACAAAGTATATACACTTCTAAATCACAGGGTTGAACACTTTTCTAAGTTCCAGTATGTGAAACAAAGTTACAATAAATCCTCACATGGTACCCCAAATCTGCAATCAGCACTTGGCAGGTGGATGCTGGAGAATCAGAAATCAAAGTTCATTCTTGGCTACATATTAAGTTGGATGCCAGCCTGAGCTACATGAGACAGTGTCTCATAAAAACTTTAAAAAGGCAGCCTGGAGAAATAGTTTGACCATTAAACGACAACCAAATGTCAAACATTTTCTAAAGACAAAGCTTTATTTAAGAACACTGGAGTCAAATCAAGAAAAGGACATGAACAAAATCACAGCAAAACAGCAAATTGTGGTATGGTATGAATCAATTTATACTCCATATTATCATCAAATTTATATTCCAATGATCAACAATCATATTGCTTCTAGGGTACTTGCCCACAAGGACCAGGTTTTAGGAAACACCAATGCACTAAACTGTAAGCACTCAACAAGTCTTTATGGAAGGAGGGGAGAAAGAAAGGAAGGAAGGGAGGGAGGGAGGGAGAGAGGGAGGGAGGGAAGGAAGGAAAAGAATAGTAAATGCTCCTTTTTCTTACTCTCCCAGAATCTGCTTCCCCCTGATGCTGCAACACACATACATATGGTTGCTGCCACTGGCTGATCTGCCAAAGCAATGGTCCATACCAATCTGGTGATTGAGACTGTTCATGCTGAACAGGATGAGTCCAAAGCTACCTATATCTAAAATTAATATATAAACACATTTATGGTCTACTCAAAGGGAGCATACGTTAAAATGGATACTGTGGGGCCACCCTATTGTCTTTCTCTCTCTAGGTTAGCTATTGCACATGTATCTCTGAAAATATTAACATCTGATCTGATGAAAAGGGGACATGTCAGCTTGGGCTTCTAT
The DNA here is from genome assembly GCA_907164525.1 of Lophiomys imhausi. NCBI lineage: Eukaryota > Metazoa > Chordata > Mammalia > Rodentia > Muridae > Lophiomys > Lophiomys imhausi. Next base: position 2,822,252 of record CAJQZJ010000622.1, on the reverse strand, counting down.
CTAGAGCCAAACATAATTCTTAAATTTGTCCAATATGAAAATATAATTAGCAACTGAACATACAAATATTTATGAGGTCTCCAGAAAAAAACAGAGAAAAAGTTCATGTACCCTTTACTTGATGATTGATGAGCCTTTCAAGCCAGGACCACAGGACAAGATGTAGGCAGGGTAACTCTCAGCCAGAGCTTTTGAGTATTTGATTCTGACTACTAAGTACTAATGGTTATTTAGCTCTTGCTGTGCACAACAGGGCACTCCCTGACAGGCCCTCAGCTCCTACTTCATGAAAAGGTTCCCTTTAGGCAAAACAAATATCCTACACTTTTATTCAAGGTCTGAAAAACCATCAGGATTAGGTTGAAACTTAAAGCTCCTTTTAAAGACATTCCCCTTCCTTAAAGGATTTTCCTTCTTTTTTTTTTTTTTTTGTTTGTTTGTTTGTTTGTTTAACCTACTCAGTTTTCTAAGGAACGAACGGTGCTTTAGAGGAGAACTGAACTAATCCTACTACTGCTTCAACAGTACAGACATGTACACATGCTAATGTTCTATTCAAAGGAAAGGCCGTGAAATCAGGGAGGCCAAGCAACCACCACAGGAATTGGGACAAAACGGGTCTGTGGCTTCCCAGGGAGGCGATTAGACCTCAGGACAGTTACTGAAACTCTCAAACCACAGTTGCTTGCTTCTGTACAATAGCAAATATGTTGCCCACCCGCAAGACTGTTCAGGACAGGGGAAACTCTTGTAATGCGCTCAATGTAATAGCACAGCAAGAGCTGATTAAGCATTGATGTTTAGTAGTCAGAATCAAATAAATTTGCCTCCCTCCGCCAGGGCACACCACCAGCAAAGGGACCAGCCCCTGCTCCCATCTGGCAGTAAATAGGGCCCTGCCATAGCAATAGTCTTCACAAGCAGGAGACCCTCCCGAACCCAAGGACATTGCAAGTTCTCTACCCCTGGTCAGCCAGGGCCCCTTTAAGCTACTGTTAAAGATCCCAACTGACCTGAGATTCCGCCTCCAATCACGACTACGTCGAACATGTGGCCAGTGCTTCGGAGCTTGTCCTCCGGATCCATCATGGTTTGGGAGAAATTCTCCCGAGACCTTGGCTTAAAAGAGGGGACCGCCCAGGGTGGAACGGCCCCCCTGGGCCGCCCCTTGGTTGGTATCCAGGGGCGGAGCAGACCTTTCTACCCACACCCGGTGGGAGCCCGGCCCCAAGGGCGGGGCGGGCCCTTGAGCAAAGAGAAAAGGAGAGCTCAGAGGTGGAGGCGGTCTTTGCTGAAACACCCCCAGGAAGTCCCCCGCGCTGGGCAGGATTGGCCCCAGCATAGGCATTGCCGGGGTCGGGTAAAGAGGTTCTTGTATGGAACCTCGGTGGTTATACAGGGAAGTACTGGAGGACCTAGGTACTGAGCTATTGAGCAACAGAGGTCTCTGTACCGACGGCCTGGAGGGGAAAGTGGCCGCAAATAGTGGTGTGTATAACCACGTGGAGAGTGACTGAGAGTGAGTGGGCTCATCTTCCAGCGACATTCGCGGGGTACTGTCAGGAGTGCCAGGCGATTGTATGGAAGGCAGGGACATATCACTGTAAGTAGGATGCTCTAGTGCCAGTCCCCAGGGGTAACTACTCAATATGGACCCATAGGTCTCCTCTAGGGAAAAGCTGCTGAGAGTTGAAGCGGGGATTGACCCTCGTTCGGACTGGAGAGAACTACTAATTATGTAAGACACCGAGGAATCTCGCCTATAACTCACCGAGGCCCTTGGCCTGGCAGATCTGGATGGGTCCAAGAGTGGGACCGATCCAACCACGGATAAATACTGGGAGCCAGAGCTAAATTCTGTGACAGGATTGCTGCCCTGGCTGCGGGCTTGGGAACTCCTGGAATAATATCGTGAGTTGGAGTCAGCCATCCCGCCAGAATTATCCTGGCCCTGAGGGTAACTCGGCTGGTTAACAGAGCCGCTCACGTGAGAGACCGACAAGGGCTGGGAGGCGGTCTGCCACTGAGACTGGTAGGACTCGCAGGAGCTGGTAGAAATACTGCTCACGCGGGACAATGTGGAGCCCAGAAAACTGGGACCGCGGGTTTCGGGGGCCGACTCTGCCTTACGCCCATAGCTACCGAGGCCTCTATGGCCGCTGCCTGAGTAGGCCTTTTCTTCCGACATGGCTCCGAACGCGGCGGGATGCCGCCAACAGCAAATCTGAACCCTCCCCTCACCAGCGCTGGGCTTCCTGGGCCCAGCAATTCGTTACCAGTCCGCACTCAGAAGCCCAAACCGGCCCACTTGAAGGCGGAGAGAAGAAGCGTCAGCCGCCTGGCCCACTTGAAGGCGGAGAGAAGAAGCGTCAGCCGCCTGGCCCACTTGAAGGCGGAGGGATGAAGCGGCTGAGTGGCGCGGCTCGGCCTTTCCCGCCGGCGGGAGTCGGACGATACCACCGCGAAGAGCGGGGGGGGGGAGTGCGGCTGTGGGCAGAGCCCGCGCGCGAGGCAGTGCCGATTATTAGCCGCCGCTTTTGTCTTATCTTTCTATATGATGATGTGTGAGCTGAGGTGGGCTCAAAAAGCCTACATTTAAGGGAGACGCACCCGAAGGATAGAAGAAATGACAGGACCCCCCACCATAAATTCAGTTTGTTTTAGCCCTTGGATGACGTCACTATGCGGGTCTGCGCAGCCTTGGGCCTTCCCTGAGGAAAAGCAGGAAGCGGGTGACTAGGGGCGGGGATGACGGGAGGGGCGGGGCGGGACGGGGGCAGGGGATGGGCAGAGTGCCTGTCCATCGCAGTGATTGTTTTCTATGGAACAGACTTTACCGCAATCTAAGCAAGCAGTATGCGAGAAAAATAACTCAGCTCCCACAAATTAAGTGGTATGGAGATTTGAAAACTAAAGCTAAAGGATGCCTAAGGTGCAATAAAAGAATAAAAAGGAAAATTTAAAAAGAATATCTGGGGCAGTGAAGAGCATAGTGGCACACACTTGTAATCCAAGCATTCTGGAGGCCCCAAAAGAAAGATTACGAGTTCCGGACTGGTCTGCTCTACAGTGTGAGTCTAGGCCAGGTCCTAGCGGGTAGGGGGATAACTACAGAGTGAGGAGAGTGGAAGGGAGGGAAAGGACAATTTATTCTAATAGTACCCTTTTAAAATTTGTTTTTAATTTCTATTTTTTAAATCATTTTTATTTTTAAATAAATTTATTTAAATAACATGTAATTTTATTTAAACAATAAATTTTATTTTTTAAAATCGTTATATTTATTGAAAAATTTCATACATGCATATTAATAGATCTTAATTATCTCCACCCCTCCCACTATCCGAGACATCTCTCTTTTTAAATTTTTTTCAGTTAATGTTTTTCTTTAAAAATGGGGTGTCATTGGGAATGTACATTAAGCCATATAACCCTCATAACTGTGGCCTAAATACCTCTGTTGTACTGTATTGTATTTGTTATTATAAGAGAAAGAGCCATTTGTTGGACTGAAAGGGGAAACTGTAGTGGGGAAATAAGATATACCTTAAACTTAAAAGAAAAAAAAAAGGGAAGAGGATGGGGGGGTTGAGGGTGGGAGGGTGGGACTGGAGGGGGAATAGGGAGGGGACTGCGATTGAGATGTAACTTGAAGAAATAAAAAATAAAGGAAAAAAATAGAGGGAAAATAAAAAAGAACAGTTGCTTTCCCTCCCTTGCTAGGGCTGAACCCAGGCCCTCACATGTGCGCTCGCTCCACCGAGCTACATCCCTGGTCCGTTTTTACTTCTTATAAAAATAAATAAATAAATAAAAATGGGGTGTCGTAGTGTCATTGGGTTGATCAAACTGGCCTCAAGCTCCCGAATTCAAGCGATCCCCCTTCTCTTACCCTGTGTATTAGCTATGTGTAAGTTTTAGCCTGCAAAGCTTCTGAAACTATAAGCCCATTCATGGGAGCGTTGTTCTGAGAGCTTCAATATGTCTACACAGTGAAACACTAAATTAAAATTTCATTATATTTATTTATTTTGTGTGTGGGTACACATGTACATTGCCCTCATGTGGAGATCACAGGAAACTTTCTGGAGTCTATTACCTTCTACCGCCAAGTGAGTCCGAGGGATCTAACTTAAGTCATCAAGTTTGGCAGTTTACACACTGAGCCCCAAAAACAGCAACTTTTAAAAATGAAGGAATCTAGCCAGGCACTGGTGGTGCAAGCCTTTAATCCCAGCATTCAGGAGGCAGAGGCTCGGAGGTCCAGGGCAACCTAGTGTACAGAGAGTTTCCAGGATGACCAAGGTCACACAGAGAAACCCTGTCTCAATAAACCAAAATATAATAATAAATGAAGGACTCTGACTAATTGGAGTAATTTTCAGGATATTACCCAGTGAGAAAATCAGGCTATGAATATAAACACCATATCTTTATGCATGTGCATTTGTATACTCATTTTTCGTTGTGAGGCTAGCCTTTAGTGGCTGAGCCATCTCTCCAGCCCTCATTCACATATTCATGTAAAGAATTATTTTCTTTTCAAGAAGAACTATAAAAAGGATAAATCAGGCAAATGGGTGAGGATGGAGTACAAAGAGTTAAGATGATGAATATTATATTGTTCTCAGTAATTTTTTTTAAAAATACCTCAGCTCATTAATCCAAGGTCATGGGTTTAATGAAACACCCCAATTAGTAAACATATTGGTCGTATGTCAGCTGAAAGGGATAAAGAGCAGAAACTACCACTTAACCATCAAGCATTTCGTGCTTTCTTTTCACGAGAACTCTGATAACAAATCACAGAACAGTCCAAACAGGTGGATGGAAGCTATACTCTATAGTCTTCCAAGTCACAGTTTAGGTCATTCTATTTAGATAACAGGATTTGCCCCAGATAAGTATGGAACCTAGCGCAGGTTTGCAGCCTTATGCCTCAGAGAAACAAGTATGTTTTATTATAATAATTCCATATGTTTTAGTGTAATAATCCCGTAGCCTTGGTTTCTGCCACACCCGCCTCGCCAGCAGTGCAGGCTATGACCGCTGTGTGACAAACATGCATGTTGTACGGCTGGGGGGTTCTTCTGGGCTTTTCCAGGCCCTAAAGAATGACCCATTACCAAAAGGGGTGCTGGACGGAAGCCTGGATATTTGTGGGGGCGAATCATCAGGTCTCCTGGGGAGCTGGAAAGGTTGGGGATGTTCGGAGGGCTTGGTTTCACTTTTGGATGCTTACTTTATCTCATAGCTTATACAAGATTTCCAAGAAGTACAGTACTTGAAAAAGTAACTTAAAATACGCTGTCTACCCCTGAACAGATGGCAACAGCCCCACAAAAAGAAAGACTAGATGTTTCAGAAAACCCAAACATTATACTAACTATGAATAATTCAGATGCAGATAATAGTCCTTTACAGCAGTTTGTACAAATAATACAGAACAATTCTAATATGCTAGTACATGAAGCTCTTAATCTTCTACAGGAAAAAGAGTTAGGATTTCAGCCAAGATACAAAAGAAATCGGAGAACATTAACAAATAAATTCTATGTACCTGGTGTTCCTATGAAAATGATAGATGATGGTAAAAGAATAGCTTAGGTTTCATGAAAAGACTTAGGAGATCACGTCCTCCCTGGTAGACATTAAATAAAGCTAAAACATTAGGAGATATTGTTAAAGCTATCAAAAAAAAAAAAAAACATTCCAATACTTGCTAGTGTAATAGGGAAAGCAAATAAGCGTTCATGGTTATGAAAAACAATTGAGGAAGTAAAAAGAGATTTAGAAAAAAGACTTTGAAATACTGGTCTGTTTCAAAATGAAACACAATGGTTAGAAACTGTCCGGTTCGTTGACCACAGTCAATCGGGCCACCAAGAAGCTCAATGTTCCTTCCAAGATCAGCAGGTATTTCTTAGCAACATATGTTTATGCTTTTGGCTATGTAACTATGATCACACTTCCTGATTTTACTGTATAAATTCTGCTTTGAAAAAAGTAAAACTTTGCAGCAACACTGAAACTTCTCTTGAGTTGTGTTGTCTGTCACGCCGAATCCGCTCCCCACCTGAAAACTTCTTGAAACCTGGTTCGGTTGCTGAGACCACTACACCGTGGTCAGCAGCAGGTTTCCATGGCCTCTCTCATGAGAACCCAGATTAACAGTCATCAAACTGAAAGAAACCAGAAGTTATGGTTGCCATCAATAATTTATAGCTTTTTAGAGTGTCTATAAGTTCAGATACTACCTACCAGTCAGAAGGCATATCTGCTATAAGTGACATCACGTACTAAAATTGAAACAATTTGAGTATTAAAACAAATCGTGATGGGGTCAGTGAGCTAGCTCAATGGATTAAAAAAAAATTTGGTTTCCAGGCTTGGCAACCTGAGTTCAATCCCCAAGGAACAGGTGGTCCGAGGGGAGAATGAACCCCTACAAGCTGTCCTCTGACCTGTACATGTGCACTTTGCCAAATAAGTAAGCAAATTAATTTTAAAAAATAATTGTGAGGCTTGCTATGGTCGCATATATGTGCAGGCCCTGCACTCTGGAAGCTGAAGTGAAGCTGAAGCGGGAGAATTGTGAGTTTGAGGTTAGCCTAAGCTACATGAAGAGTTCAAGTCTAGCATGGGCTATAGTGTGAGACCTTAATCTCATAACAAAAACAAAAATGATGATGATTCTTAGTAAAATCCCCAAAGCACATTGTGTTACACCAATGTGTTTCTGCTCTGTATCCCTGTTACAAACAGAACACCAACAGCTCAGGACCTAAGAACAACAATCAATAAGTGGGACCTCATGAAACTGAAAAGCTTCTTCAAGGCCAAAGACACTGTCATTCGAACAAAATGGGAGCCTAGATAGAGATTGGGCAAAGATCTTCACCAACCCCACATCTGACAGAGGGCTAATATACAAAATTTACAAAGAACTCAAGAAGTTAAATGGCAAGAAACCAAATAATCCAATTTTTAAAATGGGGAAAAGAGTTAAACAGAATTCACAAAGGAGGAATTCCTAAAGGCTGAGAGACTCTTGAAGAAATGCTCAGCATCCTTAATCATTAGAGAAATGCAACTCAAGACGACTCAGATTCCATCTCACACCTGTCAGAATGGCTAAGATCAAAAGCTCAAATGACAGCACATGCTGGCGAGGGTGCGGAGAAAGGGGAACCCTCCTCCATTGCTGGTGGGAGTGCAGGCTTGTGCAACCACTATGGAGGTCAGTCTGGCGATATCTTAGAAAACTTGGAATAGCTCTGCCTCGGGACCCAGCCATACCACTTCTGGGAATTCACCCAAATGATTCCTCACCGAATCACAAGGAAGTTTCCTCATCTATGTTCATAGCAGCCTTATTTGTAATAGCTAGAAACTGGAAACAACCCATATGTCCCTCAACCGAGGAATGGATTAAAAAACAGTGGTACATCTACACAATGGAATACTACTCAGCTATCAGAAACAATGAAATCATGCAATTTGCAGCCAAATGGATAGAACTAGAGAAGCTCATCCTGAGTGAGCTAACCCAGACTCCGAAGGATGTACATGGCATCTATTCACTTATAGTCGGATTTTAGCCATATAGGACAGGATAACTATACTACAACGAATGCACCAAGGGGAACAATAACATAGACTTTTTTTCCTGTCAGTGAGATACTTTGCCCTAGTGGTACTGCCTTATATGGCCCCAGTGTATGAGGAGGCTCTTAGCCCTCATATGACTGCAGAACTGGGGCGGGGGACTGATATGTAGGCACACTCCACTCCAGAGGAGTGGGATGGAAGGGCTAGGGGGTAGAAGGTGGGAGGATGGGACTGGGAAGGGTAGAAAGAGGGCACTGTGATGGAGATGTAACCTGAAGTGATAAATAAATTTTAAAAAATGGGAATCCTCAAGTCAGTTAGATGTCTCACCAGGTTAAAGCTCCTGCCACACAAACCTAAAACCTTGAATTCAATCCATGAAACCCATGGTGAAAGGCGAGAATCAGCCCCTGAAAGTTTTCTTTTGATAGCCATAAATGTGTTATGGCATGTAGTCACGCGCGCGCGCACAGACACAGACACACACACACACACACACACACACACACACACTAATGATGGATAAAACTTGGAAAGCCTTTTTTACAAAAACTGTCAACAAACAAACACACAATAAATAAATAAACAACCAAGCAAACAGATAAATAAATAAATAAATAAATAAATAAATAAATAAGCTGGGCATGGTGGCTCACACCTTTAATCCCAGCACTCATGAGGCAGAGGCAAGTGGGTCTCTGTGAGTTCCAGGCTAACCTAGCATACACAGTGAACCCAAGACAGTCAAGGCTATACAGAGAAAACTTGTCTCGAAAAAACACACAAACAAAAAATACAAAAAGTTAAATAGTTAATATAGGAAGAAGTGAGTTGTTTATTTATGGAGATATGGTCTCATTGTGTAGCTCCAGCTGGACTAGAACTCACTATGTAGATTAGATCGACTTCAAACTTCAAGGTGATCCTCCCAAGCACTAGTATAAAAATAATAAAACAACCTTTAGGTGGAGATGCCTTTTTCTTCTCCATGCCCATGTCTCAGCATCAAAGGGTTACTCCAGTGGGACAGGTCAGGAACCTGGCTGTGGGGGACCCATCCCTTTGGATAATATACTTTCTCATTGCCAGATTCCTGCCCGCTACTTCAGTTCCTGTGAGCCATGGGAGGGATCTGGTTAGGTTAGCCAGCCTTTCTGAGTTCTTCCTATTCAAACTATTCAAACTATTCCTTCGCTTCTCTTTTGTATTCTTTTTTTCCCTTTCAGATGCTGGTCAGAGAATGTTTTCAAACTCCCTAACACTTGCCGAGTTCCTTACTCCTTTTTCTAAGTTCCCTTCCTTACTATACAGCTGTGTGTCCCCATTGGCTGACCTGCATGTCAGCTTATCTCCTTCCCCAGGTAGCTGCAAGATTTATGACTTGCATATTCTGAAGTTTTCCTTTTAAACTCTAACAAATTATCCTCAATTGTTTGTTTGTCTTTTCTTTTGAGACAGGGTTTCTCTGTGTAACTGGCTGTCCTGGAACTAACGCCATACACCAGGCTGGCCTCAAACTCATAGAGATCAATCTGCCTCTACCATCCAAGTGCTGGGCTTAAAGGCCTGCACCACCCACACCTGGCTTGAGTCTACTGTTTGTCCTCTAGTTTCCATTTGTATCTGTCCTTAAATTCTTTTATTAATGAGACTAAGAACCCTAAGAGGGAACTCCAACTTCTCCAGTGTTATATGATGGCTTAGCCCAAGATTTCCTGCCACTTAAAATTTTAATCAGCAGACAAATGAAACTCTTCCTGCACCACAAACCACAAGAAAGTATCAGAAGGATTAGAACAGTGTTCCACCACACCTGGCCTTAGAAGGAAATACTCAAAAACCATTGTTTTCATTTTTGGTAATTATTTGAAACAAGGATCTCAGAAAGTGTTGAACAATTTGAGTGAAAGATTATTATTATTTTATTTTATTAACTATGAAAGGAAAACACATTGTTTTATACATAAGTGGTCTGGCAGTACAGTCACCACCTAGTGGAAATGATTGAAATTTGAATCACTAGTCATTATTAATCTAATGTAGTATGTCCTTTGGTATAATGCAGTTAAATACATACCATTATTATTATATAATATATTATTATATTACATTTATTATATAATATATTATTAATATAATATATAATAATATAATAAACAATACTTACATTACATATAACTAATAATAATATATTAGTAACTAGTAACTTATTACTAATATATTATTAATACTAATATATTATATAATATATAACACATAATAACTAATATATTAGTATATTACATATATTTATATATTACATATATATTATATATTATTATTATATTAGGTATTATTTTTACAAAAGATTAACATCAGTTCAGTTACCAGAAAGCAAAACAAAAATCTCAACATTTTATATAACAAATGGCCTGGCTTATTTTGATGGTACACTACAGTAATCCCAGGATCAGAGAGGCTAACATATGAGTTCAAGGCCAGCTTGGGCTATATAGTAAGTCGCAGACCAGTCTAGAATATATAGTGAGAGTCTGTCTCCAAAAACAAGAACTTTTAATGGAGTATAGCTCTCCATTAAAACAAAGATAGGTAGACAGACAGATAGATAGATAGATAGATAGATAGATAGATAGATACATAGATAGATAGATAGATGCATGGGTAAATGAGATTGGATTCGGGGCTGGATTTTTAAAAAATCTATAGATATTATGAGGCTTGAAAAAATTTAAACATGATCTGTATATTAGCAGACATTGTTGATTATTCTTAAGTTTCCTAGCTGTGAGAATGGTACTACAGTTAGGACTGAGGAGAATGTGCATATTCTTTGGAAATGAAGGTTGAAGTTATTTGAGGTAGAGTGTATATTGGTATTGAACAGAATGCACTTTTAATTGTTCTAAAGGTTTAAGTTTTTTACCTTCAAGTATGAAACAGTTAAGAGGAAGAAGTATTTTGAGTCCAAAATATTTATGAATATAAGTTACTAATTATGATGGTGAAAAAAATAAAATGACCACGTTACTGCTCTTTCTGAACAGAAACTAAGGACATACTCAGTTTTGTTTGTTTGTTTGTTTTGTTTTTGTGTTTTTTGTTTTTTCTGAGACAGGTTTTCTCTGTGTAACAGCCCTGGCTGTTCTGGACTTACTTTGTAGACCAGGCTGGCCTCGAACTCACAGAGATCCACCTACCTCTGCCTCCTGAGGGCTGGGATTAAAGGCATGCACCACCATGCCCAGCTTCATACTCAGGTTTAAAAATGTATCTGCAAGGGTTGGAGAGGTGACTCAGTGGTTAAGAGTACTGACTGTTCTTCCAGAGAACCTGGGTTCAATTCCCAACACCCACATGACAACTCACAACAGGCTGTAACTCCAGTTTCAGAGGATTCAACATCCTCACACAGAAAAAATGAAATAAAAATGGCCATGCCAACTAAAGGGATGTGAAAATAGTCACCAGTTAGCAATCTGGAAAAGAAATGGACCAAATACCATTGAGTATAATTTTAAAACATATTACATTTCAAACGAGAAGTGGAATAAATAAATTAGAAGAAATTAGTAATATAACACAGATAATGATCCTGATCTGAGTCAGGTAAGCATAGTAGTAATCCTGGCATAGAAGCTGACACAGCCAGATAGAGAGTTCAAGGCCAGCCTAGCCTATATAGCAAGAATTTAAAAAAATAAAAAACTCAAAAAAGACCCCAAAATATAAGTGAGGCCTGGTGGCACAGGCATATAGTCCCACTACTTGGGAGTGTGGGACAAAAAGATTGTCACTTCAAGTCCTCCCTAGGCTACAGAGTAACTTCAAATCAAGTCTGGGAAACTTAGCGAGCCTCTGTCTCAAACTAAAAATAAAAGGCGTGGAACATACCTCAGTGGTCAAGTATTTACCTAGCATTATGAAGCTTTAGGATTACCTCAGTAACCTAACACAAACACACACACACACACACACACACACACACACAGAGAGAGAGAGAGAGAAATAATGAATAAAACTGGGAAGCTCTTCTTTACAAAAACTGTCAACAAACAAATAAACAAACAAACAATAAATAAATAAATAAGCAGGCATGGTGGGCACATGCCTTTAATCCCAGCACTCAGGAGGCCGAGGCAGGTGGATCTCTGAGCTTGAGGCCAGTTTCATCTACAAAGCTAGCCCAGGACAGCCAGGGATACACAGAGAAACCCTGTCTCTAAACAAAAAAACAAACAAACAAACAAATAAATAAATAAATAAAATGGAAAAAGCAAGAAGGCCCCTATTACCCAGCCTTAGGCAAGGACCAGACAGAGAGGAGTCACCTTGAGGATACCACGGCGAGACTAAGATTGCAGGTAATGAGCCACATGGCTGGGAAGTAAATCAGGCCAGTCGACTGGATTAGAAGAGCTGAATGTCAGCTCAGCTGTAATGCCTGAAGCTTCTAATCAGTATAAAGGTGGGCACTGTTTGGATTTTTTGGAAATTTCTGTGTCATTATTTAGATGCAAGGGCGGGCTAGAAGGCCCACATTTTTACAGATCATTACAGAATTGGTAAAAAGCTTGTAAGAGCCAGAGGAATTGGAAGTGTGCAATGAGATTCTGTCTCGTAGGAATGTCAGAAACTAATATACTTCTGTGTGTGTGTGTGTGTGTGTGTGTGTGTGTGTGTGTGTGTGTGTGTGTGTGTTTATGCATGTGCGTGTGTGTGTTCCTTTTAGAAAGTTCTAAATCGACCTTAAAGTTACCATCCTGCAGTCTCAGCCAGTCTCAGCTTCTGGAGTGCTGGAATTACAGGGATGTACCAACATACCTGGCAAATATACTTCTTTAGACTGATGTGGAAAAATTAATGTGTGTCTATTGTTGGCCTGTTCAAGAATACTTCTATCTAGTCCTGTTTGGTTCCACCTCAACAATGACTAGGGTTTTCTTCTCATGTGTTCCTTCTCTACATTTTGGTCAAGGATTGGAGTGGGGAGATGAAGGAGATTCAAAAGTGTTCTCCCAGCATTTACAAGGAAGTACCAGGAGGATCATCATGAGTTTGAGGCCAGCCTGAGTTACACAGGGAGTTCCAGGGATATATATTTGGAGATGGACTCCAGAGCCTTACACATGCTAGGCAAGGATTCTACCAGTGAGACACATCCCTAGTCCTACTCTAATATAACTGAAAGATGTATAGTCCATAGGTTATAAGTTCACAGGGGTGGGAGAAAGGAAAATTTCACTCAAACATATCTCTTCTTTGAATCCCTTTTATTCAACTATCTGATTCTTAATACAGGAAAGTTCATTCCTCTCATTGTGTTGCTCTGTTTGAGTCTACTTTGCCATCTCTTTCTACTTTGCCTATTCTCTGAATTATCTATTTCCTTAGGAGAGGAAAAATTAGCACATATGTTATTGATAATCTTCATTTGACACATGAACTAGTTAGGTTTTGTTTTTTATTTATATTTTATATTTTATGATTTATTTATATGTTGTTTTGTTTTGTTTGTTGAGACAGGGTTTGTCTGCATAGTTCTGCCTGTTTTTTTTTAATTTGTCATAAGTCAGTGTCATCTAGGAAGAAGGACTTCATTTGAGACAATACATCCATCAGATTGGCTGGCGGGCAAGTATGTGGGGTTATTTCCTTGATTAATGATTGGTGTTGGAAGGGTCCTATCTTGTGTGGGCACTGAGGCCCTTGGGCAGAACATCCTGGGCTGTATAAGAAAACAGCCTGAAGAAGCCATGGGAATCAAGCTAGTAATCAGCATTCCTCTGTGGCCTCTGCTTCAGTTCCTGCTTCCAATTTTCTGCCTTGAGCTCCTGTCCTGACTCTGTGCAGTGATGAGCTCTGACCTGGGACATGTAAACCAGGTAATCCCTCTCTTCTCCAATGTTACCTTTAGTCCTGCTTTTTTTCTGTTTTTTTTTTTTTTTTTTTTTTTTTTTTTTGAGACAGAGTTTCTCTGTGTAACAAGCCCTGGCTGTCATAGACTCATTCTGTAGATCAGGCTGGTCTCAAACTCACAAAGCTCTGCCTGACTCTGCCTCCCCATTGCTGGGATTACAGGTGTGTGCCATTATGCCTGGCTGGTCCTGCTTTTTAATCACAGAAATAGAAAGTAAATCAGGACATCATCTAAGTTAGACTTTTTGTTGTATGTCTGCTTGAATTCATGTTTTTGTGATCCTATGCATATGAGTACACGTAGGTGTCCAGGTACACTTACATATGTGTGTATAGGCTAGAGGTCAACCTCTGGTGTTGTTCCTAAGAAGTCTATCTTGTTTTTTGAGGCGGGATCTCTCAGTGGGACCTAGGACAACTATAGACTAGGCTGGCAGTCTATATATCTGTCTATCTCTGCCTCTTCAGCACTACCATCACAAGGTGTACACACCATCATTTTGGGGGGTTTACATGGGGCCTGGAATCAAATTTGTATCTTCATACATGTGTGGCAAATACTTAAACGGAGCTATTTATCTCTCCAGCCCCAGAAATTTCTTTGAATATTTTTGTGAACCTTTATTTGATCTTCTTGATAGCCAATAGGAGTGAAATTGATCCTTAGTCTATCTTAACAATGAAGACTGGGCTGGAAAAAATAAAAATCAATAAGAAAAGCGCCTTGAAGTATAGCCAATGGCATGAAAGAGTCCCATTGAGATGTGATACATGTGGATCAAATTAAACAGCTGAGAAATATCTCCCAGAAGCATGAAGCACAAATGTGATTGAGTTCCTTAACAAATTACAAGTAACTTGAATACACACTGAAGAACTGAACAAACAGTGATGAGATAGGAAATTCCTTGTTCCAGGTATTCCATGGTTCAAGACCAAGATTTTAGTCTGAAATTTCAAGAACTACTGCCCCTTTAAAAGAAGTTCCTATGTGCAGGGGCAGAGTATTGAGAGAAGGTTACAGCTTTCTAAGCTCGTCAACACCAGTTCTTCTCCAGACGGCAGGTCAGTGATAATATTGAATCAAGCCCTTCGGATAATTTTTTAAATGCTGGTTCTGGCTGCCTAGATCAATATCCCCTAGAGGGGCCATGTCTGACATTTATAAATGTTGTTTACTCTTTGCTTTACCTAAACAGACAAAAGTCTCTGAATCATGTGGCTCTAGGCAACTTTAAGTCCAGGCTCTTCTTTAACTCATGCCCTGAACTTTTAATATTTCAAGACACAATTTGAAAAACAAGAAGAATCGGTTTTAGGGCCAGGCAATGGCCTCCTTGAGTAGATTAGCAATTAAGTTCAAATCAGCTTCACTTTAGAGATTGTAGCTCCAGGCATCACCACTTGCTGAGACAAGAAAGGCCAAGTAAAATGGCAAGATAAACAAACGGTTATCTATGTACTTTGATCAATATGGAACTTAAGGCAAACAGGACCTTCCTTAAAATCCATTTAAAGGACCTGAATTATAAACCAGATAACTAGCTTTAATTTCCTCAAAATGTTTTTTCTTTATAAACACCATTCAAAAGGACTGAGGCTGTCCTCCATTTCTCCCTTCTCCACATCCATTTTCTATCCTTCTCTGCCCTGGCGTAACTCCCTTAGGATGCATCACATCAGTGCCCTTGCCTTTACAGTTCTGGTTGATTTGGGCCATGGAAGTGAGAGCCAACAAGGGACTGAAAGACAGGAGAGAAAGTTCAGGTGTTTTTTCTATCACTTTTAACATTGTTTTGTCCCTAGCACCACCTAACAATAAGCTGAGGTTGTGGTCTTGGTCACCTCCATCAAACCACATCTGCCAGCTTCCATAGCTTCTGATCTCAGCTGGTATTCCTTAACTGGAACGGTATTTTTCTCCATATCCAGTCAGGTGAAGCAGTTGCTAACCTGTGCATGCTTCATCATCTCTGGTTAACCCACTCCATACCACTGTAAATATTCCACTCTTTGAAAGTTTACTCAGAAGTCCTAGGTAGTAAAGAAGGTGTGGTGAATGTATTTCAGCACACAGGAAGCTGATCCAATAGGAAGATTGCCATGAGTTTTGAGCTACCCTGGGCTACACAGTGAGACCTTGCTCAAAACAAACAAACAGACAGAAAGAGAGACAAACAAGCAAACAACAAATTCCAGGTGAGTTTGTCTTATGCTCCTTATCACATTTTACTCTAGAATATGGTCAACTATGTAAATATGGCCTACTATGGTAACTGATAAGTACAACGGAAACTATTCTACATTGTATGCTGTACTTTTCAGTGAGACCCTGAAAAATATTTAAAAAACAAGGTGTCCCTGGTGGTAATCCCAGCACTTGAGAGGGTTGGATAAGTATCAAAAATTCAAGGCCTGCTTGGCCCAAAAAAGTTAGACTGTCTCAAAAAATTCTTTTTGAAAAATAAGACTATAATACAATATATAAGCTTGCTCAATATACCATTCTAAATTTGCTGATCTGGAAATAGTATAGAAGTCTTTTCTTCAGTTCTTTAGGCCAATTTAGGTAGCTAAATATGAGCAGAAGTCAAACTCATTTTTGTAGGGGTTAGATAAATTAGATTTAGAAAATATATAGGGGTTTCTGATACTGTCTCTTAATTCGGGGCATGAAGAGCATTATCAGCATGAAGTCAGGAAAAACAGGAAAGACTTAATAGACTGAAAAACAAGGTTGAAGTCAGG
>CAJQZJ010000622.1:2794977-2805967 GCA_907164525.1 Lophiomys imhausi | reverse complement strand
GTAATAAATAAATAAGTGTTAAATAATAATTTAAAAGTTCGGTTACATATGTACACTTTAGTATAATATGATATGTTTAAGCATATGTATGTGTATCTGGAACCTCAACCGTCACTGAGGGAAGCCAGGACAGGAACTCACACAGGACAGGTATCTCGAGGCAGGAACTGAAGCAGTGGTCATGGAGGAATGCTGCTTACTGGCTTGCTTCTTACGGTTTGCTCAGCCTTCTTAGTGATAGCACCCAGGGCCACCACCCCAGGAGTGGCCCTGATCACAGTGAGCATGGTCTTCTCACATCAGTGATCAAGAAAATGCACCACAGGTTTAACCACAGACCAATATGGTGGGGGCATTTTCTCAATTCAGGTTCCTTTTCTAATAGATAAGTATAGCTTGTATCATCTTGACAAGAAATCAACCACCATAAAGACATATTTTAAAGCCTGGCATTGTGGTGGACCCCTTTAATCCCAGCACTCAGGAGGCAGAGGTAGGTGGATCTCTGTGCATTTGAGGCCAGCCTGGTCTACAGAGTGATTCCAGAATAGTAGGGCTCTGTTGTGCAGGGTTCTGTCTCAGAAAAAGAAAAAAGGAAAAAGAAAAGAAAATTAAAAATAACTCCTCTGGAAATCCCAATAGAACATGGCTATGGTTTGAGGGCCTCACAGTGAATTTTTCTTTACAACTGCTACACACACTGTAAAGCAATTGCTTTCACTTCTGGCTGTATGCTGCTCAAACAACATGGGGATCAGCTGGTTAACAACACACAGCTTGAAACACAGCTTGAAGTGCAGTGCTAATCCTGATGGATATTACCACAGAACACCCTTGAGCTTTATTTCTAATGACTTCATGGGTCAAGTGTCATTGGCGTAAAATCCATTTGGCAGTTCAGTAAACAGTCTTACTGCATTTTCTATGGCAAAAAAAGAGCATTGATATGTATAAAAGCCTTAAAATTCTTGGAAACTGCAGCAGAGAAGGACAATGTTTTAACTTGCTAATGTACTTTTTACTGAAATTTTCATTGAACCATCCAAATACTAGGTAAATATGAATGAATCACATCTAATACATATAGAGTATATTGAAATGAACAAAAATATGGATGATATCTTTTCTTTAAAAAAATCTATTTTATTTGTGTTTACGTACCATGACACATATGTGGAGGTCAGAAGATAAATTCTGGAGTTAGGTCTCTCAACCACCTTGGGTTAGAACTCAGCTCATTAGGCTTAGTGGCAGGCAAGCATTTTTTACACACTGAACCATCTTTTTAGCCTAGACAATATCTTTTCAGTACCTTAATGGGAGAAAAAATAGTTTAAAGGCAAATGTACAACATGATTGTTTACAAGCTGGAGGATAAATTTTCTCAAGGACAGAGAGTAATTACAGAATGTATGTATCTTTCAGTTTAAAACCAAATTATGAGAATTTTCCAACTTTTTATGAACTCATGATCACTTTTTAATCATTGTTTAACACTTTATCAAATGAATGCAGTGATTTTAAAAAAGAAAATCATATGCATGTTTTCATAGTTTTGCAATTTGAACTAATGATGTGATTAAAATACATAGAATAAAAATGTTCATATATTTGGAATTGCTTCTAAAACATTAACTTGTGTTAATAACATTGTTCTTAAAGCCAGGCAGTGGTGGTGCACTCCTGTAATCCCAGCACTCAGGAAGCAGAGGCAGGTGGATCTTTACGAGTTCGAGACCAGTCTAATCTACAGAGTGAGTTCTAGGATAGCCAGTGTTCCACAGAGAAATTCTGTCTCAAAAAAAAAACCAACAACAACAACAAACAACAAAAAGAATATTATTCTTTTAGTTTTACTGTAGAATATTAAAATGCTTCCCAAAGAGACTCTGTCAGCTTTTACCTGACTTGCAGCAAATGTTTGTTTCTCCAACCACCCTCCACTCCCACAAAGTTTAGGCATTTTAGAACTTTGTAGTGTGTGTGCTAGTTTAATGGGGAAAATATAACTTTAATTACAGTTTTTATTACTGATGATTGTACTTATTCTTTGCTAGGTCTGTGTCATTAAACATTTATATAGTTGAGGTATTCATGCTGTTATTTATTGATATATATGAGCTTCTTAGATATTAAAAATAGCTGAGCTGTGTGCTGCCCCCTGAATGCCATTGTCCAGACCTTGCTATACCTGCTGTCACCAGGCCTGTTACACTAGGACATCCAGGTTAGATATCTTCCCTCCAATCCAAATCTCCTGCCCTGCCCCAGTCCCCTGTGGCATGACCAGATGCCCTGAACTGTGTGTTTTCTGCTGAAGCTTCATTCTTGGGCCACTGCTCCACCAATACCTCTAGTTTGTGTCACGTTGAAAAGAAATCAACCAAAGAATGGATGAAGAAACTGTAGCAAATTTACACAATGGTATACTACTCAGTTATTAAAAACAAGGGCATCATGAAATTTGCAGGCAAATGGATGGAAATAGGAAAGACAATCCTGAGTGAGGTAACATAGATCCAGAAAGACACACATGGTATGTCCTCACTTACAGGCAGATATTAGCCATTAAGTACAGGACAACAATGCTACAATCCACAGACCCAAGCAAGCTAAGTAACAAGGAGGGCTCCAGGGAGGATGCTTGAATCCCACTAAGCAAGGGAAATAAAATAGACATTGGAAGTGGATGGAAAAAGGGAATTGGGTGAGAGAGGGGACAGAGAGAGAGCTGTGAGAGTGAAGGGAAATTGGTGTTGGGGCATCTCTGGGCCAAGCTGGAGACCTGGTTTCGGGGAGGCTCCTAGGAGGATATGGGGATGACCTGAGACTTCTAGCTACAGGAGATACAGAGACTGAAGTGACCACATCCTGTAGCCAGGAAGGACTTCTAGTGGAGTGAGGGGAACACCAACCCACCCCGAAAAACCACCACACAGAATTTGTCCTGTCTACAAGATATGCAGGGATAAAAGATGGAACATAGATTGAGAGAATGACCAACCAATGACTGCCCCACATTGAAATCCACATCATAGGAGAGACCCAACCCCTGACAGTATTAATGATACTCTGCTATCCTTGCAGACAGGAACCTAACATAACTGTCATCTGAGAGGCTTCATCCAGCAGATAATGGAAACAGACACAGAGACCCATACCCAAACATTAGAACCAAGGGAGTCTTGTGGAAGAGTAGGGGGAAGGATTGAGGGAGCTGGAGGGGTCAAGGATATCACAAGAAGACCTGCATAGCCAACTAACCTGGGCCCATAGGGGCTCATACAGACTGAGTCACCAACCAAAGAACATGCATGAACTGGTCCTAGGCCCCCTACTCATATGAAACTGATGGGCAGCTTGGTCCTTGAGTGGGTCCTCTAATGATTGGAGTGGGGACTGTGTGGTGGAAGTTAGGCTTTTTACAGTTCAGCTTTGCATCTAGTAGCACATAGGAATTTTGGACTAGTAAACACTGGTGTCCCTGAAGGTTACAGTATAACAAGTGGGTTTTATATTTTTATATATTTTTCTCTCTAATTATTTTTACTATATTTAATATCTGTAACTCCATTTCACCCTTTGTTCCTCCCAACCCCCCAACACTATGCGGGAGAGAAAGTTAAAGGTGAAAGGGGGCATAGTTCTCTTTAAGCTACTTCCTGCTGATTAGGTTCCTTGAGTTCTTTAGGGGTAATACCAGTCTCAGTAGAAGTCCAGCAAACCAGGAGACAGCAGCAGGAAGAACAAGCAGCAGTTTGGGGGAGCACCAGCATCTGGGAGAGCAGCAATCTTTTTCTTCTTTGTACCCCTTTTTCTCTTACATCTTTGTAGAGCCCCCCCCCGCCTTGTTTCCCCCCCTACTTCTTTATGCAGCCTCCTTTCTCCTCAGGCTTTTTATTCCTCTCTCCCAAGTCCTCAGAGTTAAACTTGCTCAACTGGCTAAGCCACGCCCTTGCTAGCTCACAAGACAGTTAATACTTACACCTGTGTCTTAAGGAGCCTCACATCTGGGATTAAACTAAAACATTCTCATAATTGGCTATTTTAATAAACATACCATATTATGGAGATGAAAACATGAACCACTAGGGGAGGGTGACTAAAACCTTGAAAGCCATGCAGATGACATCATTTGCCATGAGAAACAATGGAAATACAGGGAAACCCTCCATTGAGAATCAAGAGATGGGGCAAAACCAAGAAAGCCTAGAAACATTGGTAACCATGGCAACGGGAATGCTGGGAGACACTCGGCTGGGATGATATATAAGCCAGAGATCCATTCAGTCTTTCTTTCTTCTCCCTGCCCTCACCCATTGAGAAGCCACGCTGAAGAAGAGCACAGAAAAGTATGCCATTATGAGAATTTATACTTCTATGGCCCAAGGCAAAGGCATAGCATAAACCTGTTGAGGGAGATTCCTTTAAAGGTGTCTGCCTTAATCCCCCAGAGTGCTGGAAAAGTAAGCCAAAAAAGCATAATTAGAAAGCTGTTTGGATAAACTTTTAGCCTTGAGACTCTCCGGCCAAAGAGAGCATGCAAGCGAGTCTATCTGATTGAAAAGACCGCTCTCAGTTGGCAGTTGGAACAGACTGACCTTATAAACTGGCCTTATAAACTGGCAAAATAGGGCCCAATGGATTTCAAGCTCAAAAGATACTTTCTGATGTGACTGCTGTAAACCAGGTCATCCTGCATGGACCTATGCTAAGAATATTAATATCCTTTTAAGAAAGTTAAAATAGTGTTATTGAAGGGTATACTTTCCTTCACTTCTTTTCTTCTCTTCTTTGATTACTGGCTGCACAAGGGAGAACTGCTTTGCTTTTCCACATGGTCCCATAATAATATTCTATGTCAATGTCATCCTGGAAATGATGGAGCTGAATATCATGGGCTAAAACCTCTGAAATAAGAAACCACAACCTTTTTTCCATTTAAGTTGCTTATCTCAGTTATTTAGTTACAACATATAAAGTTGACTAACACAGTCAATACAAGTATGTAAACATTACCAATTGTCCCCTGTGTGTTATAATGAGGGATTATTATAGCATTATCACAAAGAGTGAATCGAAACAATGAAGATCTTCTACTGGCGTAACATTAAAATTGAATGATAAGAGCCAGTTGTGGTAAAAACTGGGCAGAACTGTAGGTCGAGAAAGAACAAGTTTAAGGCAAAGGATTGAGGAAGAGCTTGACATAGTTGAGAAAGAAATAGTTTGTTTTTTTTTTTTAATTTTCATTTACTTATTATTGGGGGAAGTGCATGTGCCAAAGTTCACATTTGGAAGCCAGAGGACTATTACGGGAATCATCTCTCCTGCCATCATAAGGGCCTTGAAGATCCAGGTTGTTACATTTAATGGTAACTGCCTTAACCCACAGAGGAATTTTGCTGGTCCCCCCAGGGAAGTATTTTTCATAAGAAAGTGTAATAAGAATGAAATTTGAAAGATATGAAGGCAGTCAGAATATTTCATGTCAGAAAGTGTTTCCTTGGCATAAAGCAGCACCCATTTTTCCTGGTGTTCTAATTTGCTTTGTGTTGCCATAATAAACACCATGACCAAAAGCAACATGGGGAGGAACAGGTTTATTAGCTTCTATATCCCAATCATAGTCCACCATTCAGAGAAGTCAGGACAGGAACTCCAGCAGGGCAGGATCCTGGAGGCAGGAACAGAAGTAGAGGCCATAGTAGAACACTGCTTACTGGCTTGCTCAGCTTTATTACACAACTCAGGTCAAGAGGTTCTACCCCTTCCAATGGTATGAGACCTTCCACATCAACCATTAATCAAGAAAAAGTCCCCACAGACTCAAATGAGTAACACCCATTAGTATGTACAATTTGTATATTTTTGTGTATTGGATGAAAATAAATTTATGGATGGTATATAGTGTGATGGTGGAGCACTTGCCTAGGGTGTGCAAGGTCTTAGGTGAAATCTGTAATATTTCACTCAGGAAAGGGAGGGAGGAAGGAAGGAAGGAGAAAGAGAGAGAGAGAAAGCCAAAGAAAATAACTAAATAAAAAGGTTGAAAAACAATAAATGAAGCAGCAGCAGGGGCCAGGAGGATGGCTCAGTGGGTGAAGGTGCTTGCTGCCAATCCTGAGGAGCTAAATTCAGTTCCTGGACCCCACATAGTGGAAAGAAAGAACCAGTGTTCCCTGAAGCTTAGGTGCAGAAGTGTTTGGTAGTTGCAGCCATTGGGACTGGGCTCCACTCCTCTGCCTTTTGATTGCTTGTAGCTTTCTGTGATGAACTCTGTAAGGCTCTCTAACAGGCCTGGGCATAGCAAACATGGCACTGACAGGTTTTGCCCTTTCCCCTTCTCCTCTCCCTTGTGCAACTGTTAGATTGCATTCCAAAAGCTAGCCTCCAATGTCTCTTCCCTTATTTGGTCACTGACTCATTCCTGACCAAGGTCCAGCTATCAAAACACCAACGTTCAGCAATCAAAATTTATTATTTGGTTACATGTCCAATTAAGACCTATCAGGTAACCCTAGTAAAGACTTACCTTTTTCTCCTTAAAAACCCACTTCAACAAGAACAAAACAAAACAAAACAAACATACAAAAACACCTCCTGCTTGCTGTCTGCCTTTGCAGGATCCAGAGGCAGTTCTCCCCTCTCCCTTGTCCCTCTGGAGTAGTAAATCTCCTTTGTCCTGAGAATTTGGTGTCTGGGTGTGTTCTTTACCAACACTGAGTCCCTCTTACAGAGATTGGATGAAGCATTGTCTGCCCAGATGAGAAAATTTTATTTAATCTATATGTGTATATAGAGGTTTATATGTATCATAATTGTTTGGTGTTTTTTAGGTAAATAGTTAATAATATTCATCATGACTTTTTCTATACATTCTTACTGATATTTTACCCTCTTCCCCCCTTCTGTATTTTGCTCTCTCCCCCCTAATTAGAACACCTCCATTTTTCCATTTCTTTCACCAGGAGCCTGCTATTCCCTCTCTATTACTCCTCACCCTTACCCACAACTCTGGCAACAGTCCCTTTTTACTTTCCTGGTTTCTGTAGTTACTCCAGGATATGTACTCATAAATAAAGATTTGGAGCAAGGAGTTTCATAAAAGAGATAATATGTAACACTTGTCTTTCTGTGTTTGTGTTGAATTTTTTGAGTCATGGTCTTACAATGTAGCCCTAACTGACCTAGAACTGTGAAAGTCAGGCTCGCTTTGAATCTGCAGCAGATCCTGGATCCTACCACATCTCCTCTTTAGTATTGGAACTGCAGTTGTGAGACAATGTATCCTTTGGATTTTTCAAACAGGATCTCATGTAGCCCTGGCTGGCTTTGAGCTAACTATTTTGATAAGAATGGCCTTGAATTCCTGATCCTCCTGCATTCGTCCCCAGAGTGCTTCAGTTACAAGTGTATGCCATCAAATCTGGCTGTTTTGTCATTCGTCTACAAATTATTTCCTGTAGATGCTATGTCACTAGAATTCAAGGCAAGTATTTTGCATTACCCTCTCTCCTCTCCCTCCACTCTCCTTCCCTCTCCTTCTCCCTCCTTGAAATGATTATTCTTCTGCCTCAGCTTTTGAATGGTAGGACTGTGTGTGCCACTGCATCCAGCCTGTTGGTACTTTCATTGTGATTTCTTCCAGGTACAGTGCATTGCATGCGTTATTAATGTGTTAGTTCTCCTTTTAATCTGCCTTTTGCTGCAGGAGTCTGTTGGAACTAAGAACTTGGGAAGCTTGGGGAAAGTTAGTTTTCTTCCTCTACAAGTAAGCAAGAGAATATCCCTATAGAATCTTGCCGTACATGGCTAGAATCTGGGGTTTTATTTCTGAGCCGTTGGAAATCATTGGAAGGCTTTAGGAAGGGAACCTTAATGATCTAATGTATGTTATAGCTTCTATGTGAAGTAGGGGTTAAATCAGACAAGGATAGCATGAGGAAAACCAATCAGGCAGACACTGCATTGAGCCAGTTTAAAAAACACTACTCCCTAGCCCGGCATGGTGGTGCATGCCTTTAATCCCAGCACTCGGGTGGCAGAGGCAGATGGATCTCTGTGATCTTGAGGCCAGCCTGGTATATAAATAGAGTCACACAGAAAAACCCTGTCTTGAAAAATCAAAAGAAACAAGCAGAAAAACCCCGAAAACCGAAAAACAAAATAAAACAGACAAAAAAATTACAGTGTTTAGAAGCTAGGATTGGAGCTCAGTGGCAGAGCACATGCATAACATTCATCAGGCCCTGGTTCTATATCCAGTACTGAAACACACACACACACACACACACACACACACACACAGAGAGAGAGAGAGAGAGAGAGAGAGAGAGAGAGAGAGAGAGAGAGAGAATTGGGCATGGTGCTATGTCCTCCCAGCACTCAAGGGAATGAGGCAGGAGGATTATAAATTTGAGGTTCACCTGGGCTACACTGCAAGACACGACTATTTGTTTTTCAAAAAGACACAGTGGAGACACAAACATTCAGATGACTACGCCTGTTTTGGAAGTAGAATAGAGAGTATGTTTCAGTGAATTAGATAATAGGTCTGTGAAAGAAGGGAGGGCTCTGAAAGGTGAAAACATACTTGTTATTTCCCAAGGCAGATGAGGCAGCTGTATTATTTCCCATCTCATAACATAAAGACAATATTTTCCATGAAAGTATCTTCATAAAACATGTTAAAAAGTTAAAGAAATGAATTTCCATGAGAATAAATTGTCAATTATTGTTGGTCCTTGTGCCTTATAAGTTTCCACCTTTGGATTTACTTTTATTCCTTTTCATTTATTTATTTATTTATTTATTTATTTATTTGTTTGTTTGTTTATTGATTTTGAGACAGGGTCACTCTATGTAGCCCTGACTGTCCTGGAACTCACCACTCTGGAGTGCCGGGATTAAAGGAGTGTGCCATCACATCTTTACTCTGATTTTTTCCCTCTTACACATTTTACACTTATGAGGCCTGGAAAACTGGATAACAAAGTCTTCTCAACTCCCCACTGTTAAATCTAGAAAGCATTGTCAGTATCTGCTGCAGCAGAGTTTTCCATGTTCCTTCTAGTTGAAGGAGGATCTATGCAACTAGATCTCTCCTTGTAGTATTCTTACCATTCTTTGCTTCTTTCTTCTTAGCATTTTTTATTTTTATTTTTTTATTTTTAGGTTTTTTGAGACAGGGTTTCTCTGTGTATCCTTGACTGTCCTGGACTCACTCTGCAGACCAGGCTGGCCTTGAACTCATGGAGATCTGACTGCCTCTGCCTCCTGAGTGCTGGGATTAAAGGCATTTGCCACCATACCTGGCTGCTTCTTTTGTTCCTCCTCTCTTTCTTTTTCTCTCCCACTTTCTTTGCTCCCTACATCTCCCCTCAACTTCCTTACCTTCTTCTCCCCTTCTTTATGAGAGAGGATAGAAAGAGAGGGAAAATTATGTGGGAATGGGAAGAGAGAGTCTGTTTGAAGTTTATTGTCAGCTTTTAGAAAGAAGTTCATGGTTGCAAAGAGGCCATCACTCCGATTTAATGTGTCTCAACACAGCAAAACTTTACGTCTGATCAGAGGGGTATGTTATTCCCAAAAGTGGATGTGCAAGCAAGACACGAAGTTCATTTGGTTTTTGTTCCAGTACAGGTGGTGACTGTGTCTTTTCTTTGTAGGCTGGGGTCAGACCTCACAGTCTTTCATGCTTGATTTGTTTTAAAAAATCAGTACAAAGGAAATGAAGGAAAACATGCAAGGGTAAGCCAGTTAAGTCATGGTTCAAAACTGGACTGTGGCCTTTGTGTATAACCTGGTGGGGCGATTAAAACATTTGTAGCAATAGACATGTTAACATGAAAGTGGGAAATCTCACAGGACCTCAACTCTAGACGAATATCTATAGACCACTAAGAAATGCTGAGAGCAGGAGAAATAGTTTTCCCAAGGGAAGAGCACAACAATTGTTTATCCAATACCAAATGTCATCCCTGAAAACATAAGCATACAGGTAAAATACAGACTGAGCAGATTACACATCCAAGAGTCAAGAATTCCAAAAACAATTAGCAAAATTTGCTGTGAAGTTTGTTGATTTTGAGACAATACTTGATTTCAAGTACAAATGTTGTGGGATGTGTATGTATGTTATGCTTGGACGAGTAAAGGCGCACAGGTGCATATAGTATCAGAGCACAGCTTTGTGGAATGAGTTTTCTCCTTCTACCTATAAGGATGAAGTCAGATCACCAGGGTTGTGTAGCAAGGGCCTTTAGGGTGTGAGCCATCTCCCCAGTCCCTAGCTTTTTCTTTTTTGCTTTTTCTGGTCAACTATTTTATTTCTGAACTCTCCTTCCCACCAAAATGTAACTATGCTCTTTAGTCCCACCAGGAGAGAATAAGACCACTACCACAATTTTGAGCCAAATTTGAAGCAAGCTTTAATTAAATATTGGTTAGGATGGTGGATTCAGGCCAAAGCCATTCCAGTGTTTCCAGAAAATGGCCACAAGCTACTTTGGCCAGGTACTTTTAAAGGTAAATCCACAAGGCTACTACCTCCCTCTTTCATCCCATGGGGCAAACATACATCCTAACATACTTCCTACCCCCATACCTCCCGCCTATGTGTGATCAAGCACATCTGGTGCAGTTTGGTCAACCAAACTTGTTTAGGGAAGTGAAAACATGTGGCTTGTTATCTTGTATGAACAGCCCCCAGCATCTCAGGAAATACCTATCCTTGGACCAAGGGATTACAGGATAGAGGCATTTGGTTTTATGAATCTCTTAGGTACAGTAAATAAAACTTTGGCTCTCACAATTCATGTTTATCCTACTAAGACAAAAGAAAGAAAAGCATCAGAAGAAAAGGCTTTTGTAGTCCCATCCTACTTCACCTTCACCTATTGGGTTTTTTTTATTCATTCTCATTTCCTTTCTCAGTTGTGCTCTCTCTCTCTCTCTCTCTCTCTCTCTCTCTCTCTCTCTCTCTCTC
>CAJQZJ010000622.1:2783517-2794967 GCA_907164525.1 Lophiomys imhausi | reverse complement strand
CTCTCTCTCTCTCTCTCTCTCTCTCTCTCTCTCTCTCTCTCTCTCTCAGTCTCTTTCCACAGCCAAACTTCCTGAGTTTCCTATTTCCACACCCACTATTGTATCCCATTGCTACTTACTACTCTATTCTATCTGCCTTGGCTAATCTAATTGACATTTCTCGGCTGGCATACTATATAGCTTTCTCCAGCACTCTGAATTCCTTCTATCCCTGAGGCTCTTCTTTATTTTCACTTGCAGCATACCATACTCTTGAGTTTCTCTCTGATTTTCTCTGACATCTTTTCTTCTACCTGTTTCTGAATATCCTTTTGTATGTTGGTGTTTTTCTCTTGGGTCCTGCTCACTCCATGCCCTTTGACTAATGAACTCATGCACTCTTCTGACCTCTTTTACTAGTGTGGGGCTCACAAAATGTCCTAAAGATTTAACTTTGGCCATGACAAATAAGTTCTCTCTGCAATTTTTTAATTTGCATTAAGAGTAGAATCACAGTGCTCCTTCTGCTTCTATTTTGTGGAAGAGTTTGAAGAGTATTGGTATTAGCTCTTCTTTGAAGGTCTGGTAGAATTCTGTGCTGAAACAATCTGGACCTGGACTTTTTTTGGTTGGGAGAATTTTAATGACTGCTTCTATTTCCTTAGGGGTTATAGGACTGTTTAATCTGTTAACCTGATCTTGATTTAACATTTGTAGTTGGAATCTATCAAGAAAGTTGTCCATTTCACTTAGGTTTTCAAATTTTGTGGAGTACAGATTTTTAAAGTAAGACATAAAGGTTCTCTGGATTTCTTCAATGTCTGTTGTTATTTCTCCTTTTTTATTTCTGATTTTGTTGATTTGGGTTTTATTTCCTCTGCCTTTTAGTTAATTTGGCTAAAGGTTTGCCTATTTTGTTGATTTTCTCAAAGAACCAACTCTTGATTTCATTGATTCTTTGTATTGTTCTTTTTGTTTCTAAGTTGTTGATTTCAGCCCTATGTTTGATGAGAGCCTTCTGCTCCTCTTGGGAGTGTTTGCTGCTCTTTTTTTTTTTTTTCGAGTTCTTCCAGTTCTGGCTGTTAATTTTCTAATATGATCAAACCACAAGGACATATCCTCATCTATGTTCATAGCAGCCTTATTTGTAATAGCTAGAAAATGGAAACAACCCAGATGTCCCTCAACCGATGAATGTATAAAAAAAAATTGTGCTACATTTACACAATGGAATACTACTCAGCCATCAGAAACAAGGAAATCATGCGATTCACAGCCAAAGGATAGAACTAGAAAAGCTCATCCTGAGTGAGCTAACCCACATTCAGAAAGATTCACATGGCATTTACTCACTGATAATTGGATTTTATCCATATAGTACAGGATAACTATCCTACAACCAACACACCAAAAAGATCAGGAACATAGACTTTCTTACCTGTTATTGGGACAATTTGTCCTAGGGGTGCTGCCATGTAGGCCCCCAGTGCAAGAGGAAGCTCTTTCCCCTCATATGACTGTTGAACTGAGAGGGGCTGATATTTAGGGACACTCCACATTGGAGGAGTGTGATGGGTGGGAGAGGGAGGAGATGGTAGGAGGGTGGAACCAGGAGGGGTGGAAAGAGGGCAATAAGATGGAGATGTAACTTGATGTAATAAATAAACTTTATAATAATAAAAAAGAGTAAAATCACAGAAGGGAGCACAATTGACTTCAATTTCCACTGGGAAATCTCATTACCCATCTCAGAAAAGACTGTATGTGTTTGGGACAGATTTTGTTTCTAGATGCTGTCAGTGTCATGGGCTGACTCAAATTCCAAAGGGATCATTTTATAAACTATTTTCTGTCCCTGGGTCTACTAATTTACTTAGTAGTCATTTAAGGTCCCTTAAGAACTTCCTCTTCTGTGTGAAAAAGGCTATGTAACCTTCAACTCTTCATCCCTCATCTAGCTTTCCTAATCTGTTCCAATAATGTTCAGAAAGCAGTGTTCTTTATTAAATGTGTTGTCATTTCACTGCAGTGAATTTTCAGGTGGCAGAAGAAAATTCTCTTTGCCCCTACAGGATCCACAGGTTGACTCTCCTATAGGATCCTGCAAAGATATATTTGAATGAATGCCACCCAAACGTCAGAATTGTTTCATAGACACCATCAACATATTCAACAGACCTAGAATACCATACAGCTTGTCATGCGAATGCAACATATGCCTTTCCCAAACACAAAGAATGGTTGAGCTTGAGGCATGATGGAAAGATAGTCTCAGACTGGGGTAGTGAAGCAGTATAGAAAAGCAGGAAAAATTTTGGGCCCATGAGAAAAAAAAAATCCTCTGAGATGAGAATCTGGTTGAAGCCTTGGCTAGCAGAGTAGCAAGGCTTCCAGCACAATTAAATGTCGAAGCCATAAACCTCACTCAGTCCAGGGAACCTCCTCAAGCTAGTTAGGATGGCAATGTAGAGCTCCCTCTTATATGTGTCTCTCTCCCTCTTATACTGAACAAGAAGAAGGCAGTTAAGGAGAAATGGAAACAGTAGAGGTCTCTTTTGCCTCCCTCTTTTGACTAAATGCAGTATACAGATTTCCAAAGACTAAAGGCACCCTACCCCTTTCTCTAGGAAGATGAAAGACAACAATGGACCCTACTTGACTTGGAGATGGTTTACAAAGCGGATGAAAATATAATCTTATGAGAAATAAGCCATGGCTTGTCAGGAAGAAATAGTTTAACTTTCCCTCACATTTGGTTTGATACACAATGTAAAAAGTCTTGTTATCTCAGCTTTTCTCCCTTCCACTACTTCCTCCTAATCTTTACCACTTTCTCTTACAAAGATAGTGTGCTTAATGGCAACATAGGAGGCCTGGCTTGAAGCTGACATTCAAAAAAGAAGACAGGAGAAAGCTTTGGCCAACAAACTGTCAAAAACAAGACATGAAGGGACCCAGAGACAAAGAAATTCAGTACATCGTAGAAATATGAGAAGAGATTTTCCACCCACTGTCTCCACCTGAACACTTTGAGATTTCCTTGACTAGGGCAAAGGGGAATGGAAAAAAAAATGACAGACACATATAAAAGAGCTGCAGAGAATAACTGGAATCTGGTGAGTTGTGTGCTCTGCTGGAAATAACCCAGCAGCCTGAAACCTCAGTTCCTTTATTATGTACAGTTGAATGAGGGAGTGAGTTAGCGAATCTCAGTAGAGGGTCACCTGTAGGTGAGTAATATCAGGGTGCAGTGAACTCCCAAGAGGAGGAAGCTGTGACTAATAACTTTCTGAACATACTCTTTTTTAGCTCAGGGTCAACAGTTCATCAACATCCAACCCTGTTCAGAAGAAGGTCTTGCTAGTCCCCTAATTCTGACCCATCAAGATCTTGCCATTACCATGGGTCTGGGATATTGGGTACTTCGACATAGGCATGGTTATGTCAGCAATATACAAACATATAGGGGTGCCCTCACTCCCCATAACCCATCATTTCATAAGGAAAACCCTGAGAGACTTCCTTTTTATTTTATTTTTTGAAAATGAGGGAATCTTTGAGGTAGAAGGTGTATTTCACGAGCCTCAGGCTGGGACCTGAATTGATAAACTCACTCTCCCATCAATCTTTGCTTCATTTGTTTTTTTTCTTGGTAAGATTTGGCAGGTAGCAGAAACTTCAGATTAGAATACCAGTGGTCCAAGAAGAGTATAGACAAACAAGCTTTACTAACCTTTGATTTGCAGGTATACCTTTCCCTAGGTATGCTCCTCTAGACTTAAATTCCTTTTCCATTTGTCAGTGGGCTTCTGGGACAGACAAAGTTTCATGTATAACTTGTAGCAGACTGGGGAGCTCTTTTCAGTGACCTCCACTCAGATAAAGCTTGATGTTTGGTTTTGTCATAGGAAACAATTTCAGAACAAGCTAATATAAAACAGAGCTAAAACTTATTAAAAAATCATTTTAAGATTTAAGAACATGAGTTAATAGTGAGAATGATGCTCAGGGAAAGAAGAGAGTGTGAGATGGATTTTTTTCAATGAAGAGTCTCACCCTAGTGTCTTTACTAAATAGCCAAATATGCCACTTTGGTGGATTATTAAGATACCTTCAAAAGGTTGCTGGAATGTATTACAAGGTGCTTCCTGGGGTAAAACCAACAAGCTTGCAATTGATAATGTAAAACTAGAGCTAACAAAGATGTAGAGATTAAGGGTATTTTTATTGTAAGCAAAAGTGAATATGGGAACAAGCGAGATGGCTCAGTGGATAAAGGCACTTGCCACCAAGCATGATGACTTGATTTTGAAACCCAGGACTGGGCCACATGGTGAAAGGAGAGAGGTTACAGATGCCAGTTGTCTTCTGACTTCCATATGTGCACTGTGGCATTTGTGTGAGCAGGCACATACACTCACATACAAGACACAATATTGATTGTGTTAGAATTCTTGACTTCTAGCTGGCAAGAGGCTTCAGTCAGATGCTCCAGTGAAGAGCTCCATCTCCATTTCCTATCACCTAATTTTCTATCTTTGTATCATAACTTACCATGTCTTGTCACTTGTCTATAGTATCACTTGTCTGTTTTAAGACAGTGTTTTTTTTTTTAATATGGCCCAGCATGATGACCTAAAACTTGCTATGCATTTCAGCTCTATCACAGGAAGGAGTAGGAGGAGATTCGACTTAATATTGCTCTTTGGGCAGCCTGAAGAACTCTCAGGTACCTGTTCTCCAGTAAGTCAGGATCTTGACTTATCCCTCAGAATTTCAGGATGAGTCAGTGTGAAGCAGAGTTGGTGTTTATTGAGTTTACAGACTCAAAGGGACAGATCTGAGTGCATATACAAAAATGGTACATATTTAAATGGCATAGCCATAGCTACCCATGTGGTTTTATGGCTTTTGAAGTTACATTGTTCAAAGAATGTAATGTATGACTAGGTTTAAAGGTAACATAAAACACAAGAATTAAATAAAGGCAGTTTCTTCCTTTTTTTTTTAATCTGAAAGAATTTCTTAGAGGGCTTGGGAATGTATTTCAGTGAGCCTAGAGCCTGCCTAGCACATCAAAGGTCTTTGATTCAATTCCTCAATACTCTGTAAATCAGGGTAATGACACATGAGTCTGAAGGGCTCTAGTAGGTCCAAGCATGGCAAACATGGCTCTGGCAGGTCTTGCCCTCCCCCATTTGCTCTGACTTGCTAAACTGTTAGATTGCATTCCTAAAGCTAGCCACCAAGGTCTATTCCTTTATCTGGCCACTTCTTCCCCATGAGGCTGACCACCAAGATCCAGCTATCAAGGTATTGAAGCCTAGCAATCAAAAGCCCCCTTTTGGCTGTCCTAATTAACATGCACAATCAAAACAAACCAACTCATCCTAACACTGGATTATCTTTATAAACTGCCACTAGCCTTTGGGCCATGTCTGTCTCCTCTCTATCCAGAGGCAGTCTTTTTTTCCTCTGGGGCAAATATCCCTTCCCCTTCTCCCTTGTTCCTTTTCCCTTCTCCAGAATCCTCTATCCCCTGCCTTTGTCTCTTATTTCCTGCCCTTTGTCCTTCTGGGGAAAACACATTTCCTTTGTGCTGAGAGCTTGGTCTTGTGCTGATTCAGGTCTTTTCAGGGTTTGTAATCTCTTTCTCCTGAGGTTCTGGAGTTCAAAGTTATCCCCCAGCCTCAGCCAGCTCCTGGCACACCTGGGCTACATGAGCACCAGTCTTGCAACTCCCACAACAGAAAAGTCAGATCAACTGCTGAGCAGAGTGTTTAGGTAAGGCAGAAAACTCAGGGAGTGGCAACAGAAGGATCAGGAGTTCAAGGCCATCTTATAAATGAAGTTTATATTAGACTATGAGGTTCCTTATTCAGGTTTATGGGTGAGAAAGGGTTGCTAATAAATCTAAAATCAAAAGTCACATAGGTTTCTGATAATATGCATTTTGACCTTTAACATGAGTAGTTATTTGTTTTAATATCCTTATTTATATCTTAGCAGATAAATGTAGTTCTATTGCAGTAAGTCTTTTATATGGTGTGGTCAGTTATATCAAAATTCTTGATCCTCAGCCAGCAAGAGATATAAGCTAGATTTAGAAGGTTCTGATAGGATTCTTTTCTTTCTCTGTATCCCTTGAGTTTTCCCTGTCTTTCTCTCTTGCCTTCCGGCCAGCCTCAAACTCATGATCCTCCTTTCTCAGCCTCCTGAGAGCTAGGATAATGGACAAGTTGCAATACGCCCAGCTAAAAATATACTAGTTGTTTTTTAAAGATACTT
This sequence comes from Lophiomys imhausi, assembly GCA_907164525.1. Classification (NCBI taxonomy): domain Eukaryota; kingdom Metazoa; phylum Chordata; class Mammalia; order Rodentia; family Muridae; genus Lophiomys; species Lophiomys imhausi. The sequence continues at coordinate 2,788,700 of CAJQZJ010000622.1, read as the reverse complement.
TGTAAGCTATCATTCAAGGCAATTCCTTTGAGAACTACTAGAGTGACTCCTATATGGCATAGCCTGTTACAAAATTGTCTAATTTCCTTATTATATTTATTCTTTAGTTACGGTAGTCTATTCCTACTAAGAACCTATGAGTGTTGAAGAAAAACTATTTTTCTTGTCCTCCATCATGAACTTTGTGGTACTTGTGGACCTAACCCAGTGTCTTGCTTGGGCTTAGTGATAGAGTCATTAACTGCCTAATACGTGTGAAGGTCTTGGTTTGATCCTGAGCATCACAACAAAAGGAAAAGCATGAATCCAGAGTTACATTACAATCCCTCTTTCATTGTCTCAATGAATGGCATTATCTTTAATCTGGTGAAAACATTAGTTCCTAGAGGAAATATTGCCAGATTGCATTCACTTGTTTAAGTCCCAATGCTGGTATAAGCCTTAAGTTATTATTATTTAAAATTTAACTTATTTACTTATTTAGTTAGTTAGTTAGAGATGGAATCTTGCTATGCAATCCTTTCTGGTTTGGTACTCATTATGCAGTCTAGGTTGTCCTTGAACTCATGGTAATTTTCCTACCTCAGTTTCTCAGGTGTGAGCTTGCCAGGCTTGTCTTTAATATTTTTATGTTCTTGAACACATGAAAGATTGATCACAATGCAAAATATCTATCTAGAAACTACAACATCAGGCTCTTTTTTATAGACATGGTCTCATCTAACTTAGGTTGGCCTCAAAGTTGCTGTGTAGCCTCTGTTCATGAACTTTTTATTCCTCTAATTCCAACTCCCTGGTGTTAGGATTGGATGTGTGCATCATTAGGCTAACTTTTATGCTGTGCTAGGGATCAAAGCCAGAGTTTTGTGAATGCTAGGTAAGCACTCTGCCAAGTAAGCTACATCCCCAACCCCCAGAAAGCTCTTTAAAACTTTTTTTTCATATAGAAATCCTTGAACCATAATCTAAAATAGCATAGATACCATTATTTTCATGAAGTCTATTTCCTCAACATATAAAAAAGTATTAATTAAATGGTGAGTGCAACACTATAAAATATATCAAAAAGTAAAATAAGAGGCTGACATACATATTTGTATTATTAATATGTCATAGTGATGTATTTCCTAAAATATGTATCAAAAATATATATACAGATCCCCCAAAATATATATCAAAAGAAAACTATGTTCAGAACCAAGGCTAATACTGAAGTGAAAAGGGCCTTTCCTTGTCACAGCTGTTTGTAGCTAAGTTACACTGTAGGCGTCCTGCATACCTACACAATACAACTGTAATAATTATACATGGCACGTTGGGTGAAGTATCTTGATGGAATGTAAATTATTCATTTCTGAAAATTTCTCAGGAAAACCTGATCACAGACAAGTACTTTTTTTTTCAATTCTTTTTGTAGCATGCATGCTCTTGACTACGTGTACGATGTGGGGAGGACAAACGTCAACTACGGTTATGTGCTCTCAGATTTATTTTTAGATAGGGTCTCTCACTAAATCTGGAACTTGTAGCTTCAGCTAGACTAGCTAGGCACCAAGTACTCAGGATCCACTTGCCTTTGTCACCTCTTGCCACACCTTGGTTTTACATGGGTGCTAGGGATCCAAAATTTAAATCTCATGCTTGCACAGCAAACACTTAACCCACTGCACCAATCTCCCAGCCTGATCATTGTCCTTTTCTTCAAGGCTTTAAGAGTCTCAGCTTTACCAAATTCTAGTGTCAGTCCAGTACTCATGGGGACCTATGTTTTTCTTTGGAGAATGTCCTGTTGTTTTCTACCAAACTTATTATTCCATGGCACATTTACACAGAAAGAGAGAAAACAAAACAAAGTTTACACCATTTAGATGCTCCCTATTTACTCTGTATGTATTCCTTTGGGATATATATCTGTAATAAGTGATTGTGTGTCATTTATAACTTCTGATTAGAGTTCAACTGGCTTGAGAGTACTAATAACCCATGATTAGTGTATTAGTTGCCTCTGGCTAAATAGCAAATTCCTCTAAAATTTCACAAATCAAAACAACAAACACTATACACATGGTGGTGGATATCTGTCACCCCAGCATTCAGGAGGCTGAGGCAGAATCAGAAGTTTGAGGTTGGCTTAGGTGATAACAAGTTACAGGTTACCCTGGACTATAATATTATCAAATTTTACCTTGGCTCAAGCCCCCCAAAATATTTAAAAATAAATACCTTAAACTAAAAAAAAAAAAAAAAAAAGAAGGGAAGAGGATGGGGGGTTGAGGGGGAGGAGGATGGAAGGGTGGGACTGGAGGGGGAGTAGGGAGGGGATTGTGATTGAGATGTAACTTGAAGAAAGAAAAAAATAAATTATTTAAAAAAATTTAAAAATGCCCCCCAAAACCGCATTATGTTTTATATGTTCTTATATAGCTCTTATTATATCCCAGTTATGGATCCAAAATTTAAGTGTGGCTTAGCTAAGTACCTCTGCTGGCTTGCTGAGTAGCCCTGGTTCTGGTTCTTCTTTATGTTGCCATCAAGGTGGCTGCTGGGGCCACAGTCACCCTAAGGCTCTACCAAAGAACAGCCACTTCCAACTTCAATCATTTGCTTGTTGGGAAGTCTCAGATTCTTACTGGCTGATAGCTGGAAGCCACTCTCAGTTTCTTGTCATATAGGCCCCATCACAGCAAAACTCAGAGTGCAGCAGTTGGTTTCATCAGAGCAAGCAAAAAGTGCCAAAGAAGAAATGTGATTTCCTTATCTATATTTTCCAAGAGACTTCTGTCTCTTTCTCTGTTCTTCCCTTTGCTTTGCTTTCTCTGAGGTGCTGGAGACTGAATCAAAGGCCTCGTGAATGCTAGAAAGCTGATCTATGATTGAACTAGTTTCTCTTGACATTTCTGTTGACATTAAATTGATGTGAAGTAATTCTGTAAAAAAATTTAAAAAAAAACTTTAGCGAAACTAAATTTAGTAAAAGCTATATCAGCAGAGACATAACTCACACAGTGGCAGCACATTCAATTAATAAAAATTTAGAGAGTTCCATCCACCAGGTTGAGAAGATAGTGTTTAAAGAAAAGGGAATAGATGCATAGAAACAGCTGGATTTGACTACATTTTGGTGTTTGACTTTTAAGGCTATTTGAGCAGATTGCATCCTGTTACTTGCTGAAAGCTAAGCTGTTATGATGGGTAGAGACTCAAGTTACTTGCTAAGTTGCAGTTTGTTTCCACATTAAGTTAGGTTATAGTTTGTTATATGCTGTGGAAGGTTTGGACAAATTTAATTTAACTGTTCTAAAATACTTTGGGATTTTTAAAAAGACTGTATTTAGCATGGTCATTTCATGCACTCCTGTCTGTTTTCTATGCTGCCCAAGTTGGCCCCCAATGCCTAGAGTCAAGAGCTCTTCCTAAGTATATGGTCTAGATTTGGGTTGTTTTCTGAATGTTTGATTATAGTGTTCTTGTCTTGTTTCATGAGCACATTTTTGTTGCATGTGTGTATGTGTGTATATGTGAGAAAGAGAGAGAGAGAGAGAGAGAGAGAGAGAGAGAGAGAGAGAGAGAGATATGAGAGAGAGAGGCAGTTACCAGGGATTGAACATAGAATCTCTCACATACTTGGCAAATACTCTACCTCTGAGCTATATTTCCAGGGCATTATTTTCTCTTAATTCTTTGAGAATGCTAATAGTTGAAGTATAATTATGCCCATATTGCTGTATCTATGTTAAAGATCCTGCAGAAAGTTTGACTCCAGAGCATAACATACAGAGAGATGGAATGTTAAATGTCCAAAGCCAAAATTACCTTGGGATATCTTTGATCTCTTAGAAAAATATCCATTTATCTTTAGCCCTTGAATATGAACTAACATTCTTCGGATTACTTGGCAATGGACCACTTGGAGTGTGTTATGAAGCTTAGCATATCATCACCCTCCAGCAACCCTAGAGCTAAGAATGTGACAAGATGACAGCAAAACTCTAGGGGAAAGTTTTCCCTGTTTTGGTATATCCCACCCACCTAACATCTTCCCCAAGGTGTTTGTTGAATGCATTGATTTATGACACTGTCTGTTCTTTCGCTGGTAAGTGATTATGTAAATGTTTTCATTTCTGGACATGCTGTTCAGGGTAACTTGAATTTATATTCCCAGGCTGTGATCAATCAATCATATTTAGATTTGGCTCAGAATAAAGTTTTCTAATTTCCCTTAAAGTTATTTTGTATTGTCATCCATCACAAAAGTGAGTGAGTCAGCCAACCAGCAATGTGTATAAACTTCAAACTAACTGCTACTTCCTACTTGAAAATTATCCAGAGTTTGGAATCTCCATCTCCTTCTCTCAGAGTTTCACTTAACTGAGATTAGTCATAATCTCACCATATAGCTGAGGATGACTTTAAATTCATGATCCTCCTGCCTCTGCTGCTCAAGTGAGGGATTCTCAGGCATAGCCACCAAGCTCAGCCCTCAGGATTCTTTTGTGGTGTTCCTAAACAGGAACAAAGAAATTCTGAAAAATGTACTTCAGCCTAATCAAGCTGACTCACTTTAAATTCACCCTCTAACTACTCTTACTTTGAAATTTATAATACTATTGACCAAAACATTGTAAGTGTATTTATTTCATGGAGATTTATTCATCTAATATTGATTGACTCACAGTATGTTGGAGGGATAATTCCCAGCTTCAAATAATTTATAGTTTCATAGGAAACACAGACAGATTAATGGAGAGCAAGAATCCAGACTGACTCCCTGAGCTGTACATTCTCTGGTTACAAAACCCAATTCCTCAGTTTCCATACCACCACTGGCAGGTCTTTTTTTAGTATTTATTTATTACTTCAGGTTACATCTCCATCACAGTGTCCTCTTTCCACTCCTCCCAGTCCCGCCCTCCCACCCTCTACCTTCTATCCCTTCCATCACACTCTTCTGGAGTGGAATGTCCCTACATAACAGACCTCTGCCCCATTTTAGCAGTCATATGAGGGCCAAGAGGCTCCTCATACACTGGGGGCCTACAAGGCAGCACCACTAGGGAAAAGTGTCTCATTGACAGGAAAAAAAAGTCTATGTTCATGTTCTCTTTGGTGCATTCTTTGTAGTATAGTTATCCTGTACTATATGGCTAAAATCCGACTATAAGTGAATAGATGCCATGTGCATC
>CAJQZJ010000622.1:2721155-2744202 GCA_907164525.1 Lophiomys imhausi | reverse complement strand
TCATCTCCCACTGGAGATTCTTCGATGCTCATCTTCTACTTGGAGTAGAATAGGGGGTGCTGTCAGGAGCTGACATGTCTCGATATCAAAAAATCTTAAGTTAAGAAAACCATCTTTGAATGCCATATTCTGCAGATCTCTTGAGGTTTTATTTGGTTTTTTGAGACAGGGTTTCTCTGTGTAGAAGTACAGGCTGTCCTGGAACCCACTCTGTAGCCTCAAACTCACAGAGATCTGCCTGCCTTTGCCTCCCAAGTGCTGGGATTAAAGGTGTGTGCCACCATGCTCGACTCTTACTTTCACTTTTATAAATTTGATCTTTCTAGATTCTGCATGTAAGTGAGATGATATGGCATTTTTGTTTCTATGTCTGGTTCATTTCACTTAGCATAATTGTCCATATTGTTACAAATGACACAATTTCTTTATAAAGAGATGAATAACTTTCCATTCTATATTTGCAACAGTTTCTTTTTATCTTTTCATCTTTTGGTGGACATTTAATTCGCTTCCATATTTTAGCTATTGTGAATACTGCTGCAATGAAAACTAGACTGTAGGTATCTCTTTGGTCACTTCCGTTGGATATGCATACCAAGAAGTGAGACTGGGTCTTATGATATTTCTATCTTTAGGTTTTTTTGGGGGGATCTCCATGTCATTTCTAACAATGCCTATACTAAGCACCTTTTCAGCAACAGTGTATAAGGGTTCCGCTTTTCTCCACATCCTCAGCAATACTTACCTTTTGTCTTCTAATTATTTTTTGAGATAGGCTCTAACCTATGTAGTACAGACTAGCCTGAAACTCACAAAACTCCAGCCTCAGCCTTACTAGTGCTGAGATGAAAGGAATTTGTAGTCATGCCTGGACTATCATTTAAAAATATTTCTTTCAGTTTTTTGAGATTATAACATAGTTAGATCATTTCCTCCTTCCCTTTCTTTTGTCGAAAGCCTCCATATATCTTTCCTTGTTCTTTTTCGAATTCATGGCATCATTTTTCATTAATTGTTGTTACATACAATTCATATATGTACACATTTTTTTCCTAAATACATAAAACATAACCTGCTTATACATGTATGTATGTATAATGTTATTTATTTTAGAATATGGATAATGTATGTCTGAAGGGCTGAATATTAGATAACCAGTTGGTATACTTGTCCTGGGGGAAGACTATTCCTCCCATTCTCAGCATTCCTGGGTTGCCTGTGGTTCTTTGTGGAGGGTGAGGCCTCCTAGGCTTTCTCTTATCCACTTTAGCATGTCTATTAGTGCCATCCTTGTTCAGCTCACATTTGGGCTGTCACATAGGTGAGACTTTATAGGTGTAGCTTCTGACATTGCTAGAAGACACAATATCACAGCAAATGCCTTGATCCTCTGGCTCTTGAAATCTTTCTGTCCCTTCCACAATGTTCCCTCAAGTGTGGGGATTGTATTCTAGATATCCATCAGAACTGGGCTCCACAACTCTGCATTTTGATTGGTTGTGATTTTCTGCAATGGTCTCTATTTGTTTCAAAGTGAAGTGTTTTTTTTTTTCTTTGTTTAATGATAGTTGAGGACTATGCTTATTATCTGTGATATAAAGATATATATTTAGAATGTAGTTACAGATTATACTGGTAGTACGATGGTGGTTGTGAGTTTTCCTCCAAGATCCATGACTTCACTAGTCCTGGGATGTTGGCTACATTTCTAGTACCAGGCATGGTTTCCCTCTTGCTAACTGGATCTTAAGTCCAAATGGTTACTGCCAGGGCATGTGTGACACTATTTCACCCCTAGGATTATGGTGCCATGCTGGTAATTCTTGTGGTTCATAGATATCACAGCTCTGTATGACTGTTGCTTGCTTCCCTGCTTTGGAAGCTTGCATGGTGCCTTCTGGTATCGTGAAAGCTACTCCTCATGGAGGTACCATTCAGGTCAGTTTTAGCTTAGGGGTCTCTGAGTCTTGCTTCTGAAGTGCATGGTGTCTTCAGAAATAGGGAGTTACCATACACACGTGTGTGTGTGTAAACCAAGAGCAATAACAATAGACTATAATGTTTTGGGAGTCTTCTTGGACAACCCTGACTAGCAACTCAAAAGTGGGCTTGTCATGTCTGATGTTGGGGGTTTTATTAGATTTTCTTTGGTTTTTGAAAGGAGCATTGTCAGTTCAGGTGGGAAATTTTCATATATAAATATACACATACACACACACACCAACTTTCATGAGTTATAGGTACTTTTAGGTAGACAACAAATAGTATGATTCTTTATGAACTTTTCAAACATCCTTACTATGATTTTGCCCTCCTATCTCCTCCTCCTGTGTTTATCTTCCCTCTCCTCAATAGAGACTCTCCATATTCCCATCTCCCCCATTAGTTCTCTTGTTCTTTACTGTTCCCTTGCTTACTGCTCCTTGTAACCCCCCTACTGTAGCAATGGCCCCTTTTACCCCTGATTTCTGAAGTTATGCCAAGATTTACTCACACCTGAAGATTTGGAGCTGGGAACTTCAGATGAGAAAGAACACCCAATATTTGTCTTTCTTGGTCTTAGTTACCTCACTCAATATAATCTTTTCTAGTTCCATCCATTTACCTGCAAAATTCATGATTTCTTTTTTTCTTTACAGCTGACTAGTATTCCATAGTGTGCATATACCACATTTTTATCATCCATGTGTCAGTTGAAGGACATTTAGGTTGTTTTCATTTCCTAGCTATTGTGAGCGCATATTCTAGGATAACAATGAGCATGGCTGAGCAAATGTCTGTGGAATATGATATCAAGGGATGGTATAGCTGGGTCATATGGTAGTTTTAGCTTTTTGAGAGTTCTCCACACTGATTTCCAAAGTGGCTACACCAGTTTGAAATCCCACTAACAGTGAATGAGGGTTCCTTTTTTCCCATATCCTCCTTCTATAACTTGAAAATTAACCCCTTTTTCAGTTGTAGCATTTTCACATTTTCTATTTAGTACAAAGTTTTAAATTCTGTTTATCTTGCAAAGCAGGAGCTTCATACTTTGGTATAATCCATTTGCATACTTTTACTGTTGATTTCATACATAAAAGTTCATTACTCAGGTAATATTCATGGAGACTTTCTCCTAAGATTGAACACTGGGTTTGGATTGTGTAGAAGATAGAATTCATTATGGGATCTATATTTCTATACCAGAACCTACAGGACTAGTGATAAGATGTTAAAGTGAGGAAATGAGAAAGTGAAGAAAGATAGTTGTGAGTGAGGATCCCAAGAAGCACTTCCACCTTAACCCCTGAAGTTGATGCAGCAGTGGGCATGGTGGGGTTTTAGTTGGGGGTTGGTGGTGAGGTGCAGCATCTCCTCCCTTTTGGACAACTTGATGCTATGACCAGTGCTGAGGTTGCTCGCATCCTTAACCACCTCTGTCTACCAGAATAGTCTTTCCCAGAGAAGGAGTAGTTTCTCTCATTAAAGGCACTGCTCTTTTGAGCAACAGTTGCCTTTCTTGTTTTACAGCCTTTCCTGATTTCTAGTTGCATCCAAACAGGTGCAATAGTTCTGATAACAATTTTGAAGACCCTGTGATCAATACTTTAGTACTAAAATATCGCTTTAGTGGAGAACAAGGTATAAATTTCAATGTCATTAATTGTTTATTTTAGTGTAAGACAGGAAAAAGGAATATTTTACTCTTTTGTGATGTCTGTGACCTTTGCTTCAGAATATGTCTGAACTGGCCTGAAGTTGGTTGTCCTCTTGGTATTTGTGAAAAGCTTGTCTTGCTTCCTTGGAAATAATATGTATTTTCATTGAATATCAAGTTAGGAGATTTCAAAGTGAAGGAAAAAAAGCTTTTGGTAAAAGCCTTTTATGAAAATATCTCATCTTCCGAAACATCTTTTGTCAGACCTTGCAACCAAATTTACAATGTGCCCTGAGATCATTTAAAACCATGTAGTCAATCTCTTATCCTATTGTGTATTCAATCTGTTCAAGCTTAACACACCTTCTAGAAAAAAAGTGTACCCCAAACTCACTGTGCCTTAGATTTCTCACAAAATCAGCTTTTACAAACCAAAGCTAAATGCATAGCTTTAATTTTCAATTATGTACTCTTCCATGCTCCTGACCCAGAATAATGTGTGTATTTGTGTGGGTGGGGAGGTGTGTGTGTGTGTGTGTGTGTGTGTGTGTGTGTGTTGTAGTAACCATTTGTTAAAAGCAGCCAATGGGTTGAAAGCAGTATAATATAACAAATATCCACCTGGAATGTTGGAAACAACACGTAGATATAAGTTGATAATGTCAATGTGCAAGTTTTCAGATCTGTTCTGGGTCAGTGGGGTTCAGCGAAGTAACTTTTTCCCATGTAAGCTCTGTTAAAGATTTCTATAGAAAGGAGTTTCTTTCTCACACCCTGTTTTCTATGCTATTCAATAAGTGCAGAACAAAGTCCTTTGCTAGAAACAATAATAGGGTCAGATAGATATCACACACATACATGCACACATGCACACACACACACACACACACACACACACACGACAGAAAACAGAATAGACCACACTGGATGGTCAATAGACAGATGGAAAACATGGAAAGAGAACACATTTGAGCTTGCTCTTGGTCTAAACCACTCCAAGAGGAAGACTCCTTTTCATTCTGCATTGTGACATCAACACAAAAACTCAACATAATTCAAATCAAGAAGAGAAAGGGGATAAATGCAGTAATATACATTTCTTGGTTATGGCACAAAGAGGGATGTCCAGATATTTGCAAATAGAAGACCTGAAAAGTAACCAGAGGAAGATCACAAATAGAAAGATGATTGTGCTTGAAGGAAAGTAATTGCTATTGTGGCTCAAAAATTGAAGCTCCTTTTGAGGCAGATGCAGAAAGATACGGACAAGAAGGCTTACTTACCATAAACTTAACATTTTGGTCCTCAGCTACTGAGTCTATTAAGAAGGAAAATTCAGGGACTGGAAACATAACTGAGTTGGTAGAGTGCTTGCCTAACATGTAGAGAGCCCCAAGTTCAATTCCAAGTGTCACATAAAACTGGGCATGGTATCATATGCCTATAATACTAGCCCCCAGAAAGTAGAAGTAGGGTGATCAGGAGTTCAAGGACATACTTGGCTGTATAACAAGTTCTAGGCCATCAGAGGCTACATGAAACTACTCTTTGTCAAAGGAAAAGGATAAGGGGGAAAAGGAGGGGAAGGCTATGCTGAACACCTGCAGACTTTTATGTTGTTGTCATTAACTACATATAACATGTAGCATTTACATTGTGTTAGGCATAAGGTATCTAGAGACCATGCAAAGTATACAGGAAGGTATGCCTAAAGACTCTGTTGATACCACAGTGTCCTACCTGGGAGTCATGAAAATCCACCAATTCTCGAATCTAGAGGAGGATGTAGAAACCAATCTTCCTGTGTCTACTGAAGGACAACAAAAGAATACCAGTTTAACTAGAGATTGTCAAACATTAGAGGCTAAGAAACCTGACATCAAATAACAGTGGTAAAATGCTCTTCTATATTAAACTTAAGGAATAGAAAAAATCAGAAATACACAGCCAGTGTTAAGCTTTAGTCATATAATCTTTCAGAAAGGAGTTTTAGGATTAAAATAGCAGTTTATAATGTTGTTGATATATATTTTGAAACAAGGTCTCATGTATCCCAGGCTAGCTTGCTATGTATCCAAGGATGACATCAGAACTTCTGATCCTCCTGCCTATACCTTCCAAGAACTGGGATTATAGGTGTCCTTCAATAACCTGATTTACATGGTACTGAGGATTCAATCCGGGGCTGTGTGCATTCTACAGAAGCACTCTACCAGCTGAACCATATCTCTAGACCTTCCCTTCCTTCCTTTTATATTTTGTATAGCTTTCCTTTTATCTTTATGTGTATGTTATGTGCACATTTGTGGGTGTGAGTATGGGCGTGTCTATACCCCACTGCACATGTGGAGTTCAAAGGACAACTGCAGCTGTTGTTCTTTGCCATCTCCCTTACTTGAAACAGTCTTTTGTTGTTCGTTGTTGCATATGCCAGACTAGCTGGCTCCCAGGCTTCTAAGAATTCTCTTGTCTCATTTTCTTTCTTGACATATGAGTGCTAGTATTTCCAGGCCCACATTACTGAAGGTTATCTAGATCTGAACCCAGGTTCTCATACGTGCACAGCCAGCACCGTACTCACTGAGTCAAGCCCTCAGGCTCCCTTTCCCTTACAGAGGTTGCTCACACACAGGATAGAGGATGGAATGGGTTGACTTGTAGTATATTGATCAGTGCTTACCACCTTCAGCTCAGTCTGAAATAAAATTGCTATCAAGGCCCCCCCACTGCACAGAATAAATCCAATTCCAATAAACAAAAATAAAACAAAATAAACCAGTAAAACTAAGCCTGTCTTCTTCCAAGTTTGAAGAGGGCTTGGTGTAGCATTCTCCCTAGTTAGGATTTTTCTGTTTCTTTTGCTGTTAGGTCAGCCTGGATTCCAATAGTTTGTAATTTCCTGAGTCGGTGCATGGTCTGTGAGATTCTGATTCTTCCTATATACCTTTATGCTTGACAGATCAACATCTGTGCCCTCATGCTGAAACCCTTGGCAGGAGAGGATGTGTTCTAGATTCTAAGTTGTACTCTTCCTTTCAGCCATTACACATTTTTTTTCTTTTCCAGTTTTAAAATTAGTGTGTCTGACAGGCATGCAGGAGTCATAGCTTGAAGCCAACCCCCCAAACCAAAAACAAAAAAATACGAAAGATGTAGGAAAGACTTTTGTTCTATTTCTATCAGGAAATGGAACTAGGAATGGGGAACTCTGCCAGGTCCTGAACTCAATTCCCAGAAAAGGCCAGGATGAATTGTCTCACATACAAATTTTCAGATCTTGTCTTTGCTTTGTGGTTTTAATATAAATTTCACATGGTGAGGAAAAAAACCCTTTTAAACTTTAACTGGCTAAAGTGTCTGTTTTATAATCCCCACCCCTCCTTGGGCTGTGTATGTGTGTGTGTACACATGTGCACATGTGTGTATATGCATGTTCATATATGTGACTTTGGGAGTGTTCATGCTATAGTATACCTGTGGATAACATAGAGAACCATTGGGTATCACTCTTCATCTTCCCCTTGTTTAGGACAGGGTCTCTTATTGGTTATTATTTTGTACATGGAACAACTGGCCTATATGCTTCTGCGAATTTTGTCTCAGTTTCCCATCTCACTGTGAGAGCACTTGGATTATAGATGCACTACTGTGTGTTACAGGGAATCAGAGCTCAGGTCCTCACACTTGTGAGACAAGCACTTTACTCACTAAATTGTGCATATATATTTCTCCCCAGCCAGACACTGATTTTGAATAGGCAGAACTAAGATTATCTTGACAGTTATGTAGTGATTTCTAAAGCTAGGACTCAACTGTCAGCTCTTCTCAGTGAGTCTTTTCTGTGTTCTTTCTATTTGATTGCTTTTTATTATTTGATAGCTTCCCTTCATGGTCTGATCTGAGAAGAAGCTTCCTTCTTTAGGCTCATGTTCTCTAGCTCTTACTAATCAATCATACCATCTTAAGTTCATCCCACTCTATGGATCTTTCAAAATAATTTTCACAGGAGACTCTAGTCATAAACTGGCTTGGCAGCAAATATAGTGTCCTTAGATGATTCCAACATGGTAAGTCCCTTACCTGCATTTGATGTTTCACACAAGGATGTTCCTCTTTACAGAAAGGTCTTTGTCTATGTTCATTCACTGGGTTTTGATGAATACTTATAACATCGATTGAATACGACCAGTCCTCCCCGACTTCTTAAAAGCTGTGAACTGTCATGGGACTGGGTCCCTTTCCTGGGGGCACTTCTAATGGTGTACCTAATAATATCTAGCCCAACAGTACATTTCTCTGAAATGGGGGTTAAGAAACTCTTACCTCCCAAGCTTCAGTTATCCCACAACACAAGTTTGCTATCCTATGAATGGGACCAGGGGTACAGGTTTGGGTCTGCACAGGCTGTCGATGTTACTTCAAACTGATCAGTAAGAAAAATAGATGCAATTGGATAACATAACAAGCATGTGGATACCTTTATTTTATTTTTTAGCTACATTACCTACTGAAAGTAATAGAGGGAGGAGAGGAAAGAGAGTTTACAAATAATAGCTGCTTATTTTGAACAATAAGTTTTAGATCTGCAGAGTTCCTTACTGCTGTATATGCAGTTCAAAGAGGGTGAGGCCAAGCATAGAACAGCCACAGGGCTCTGTATACATACTTTCAAAGCCATAACAAGTGTTTCAGGAAGACAAGACATGGGGAGTTGCTGGCATGGAGTATGGCCTCATCTTTGCCTTCGTGATGGACACAGGTCTAGTTCTAAATCAGCTATTATTACCCTCAGTGGCACCCAAAGTGAAAATGTTCCCAGAAGATGGCCCTCCACAGCAGAACAGTCATCCTTCGAAACTTCCGTTTATTTGTGTGAAGCCTGTTGCCTAGATATTCAGAAAGCCACACTGTTTCTTTTCTTTTGTTACAAAAATCAGTTTGGCACTAGCAACCTATCTTTATGGCTTTGGTACTAACCTAGTGTCCGTGGACTGACAAGTTGCTTGGGATCTTGTTAGACCCCCCTCTCAGACCTGCAAAACCAGAATCTCTTTCCTAAGGGAGTCCACTAGGAGTTCATTTGCTTGTCAGACTTTGAGAAGAACTCCCCTAAACCATCAGAAGTCTGCTCAGAATTTCTTGTGAGAAGGTTTGAGTTTAGAAACAGTGAAATATCTGAGGACAGGTCCTTAGATTAGGCTTTTTAATTCAGGGACCACATGTGGAGAAGCTGATCCCCATTTCTTCCTTTAATTCATTTAGAGAGCTAGACAAGGAGGAGGAGGGTGGAGAGGGGACAGTAATCAACAGAAGCCTTAATGGACTTATTACTAGGATCATTATCTGGTGTCTTTATCATTTCAGTCAGAATTGTTAGTGACAGAAAACTGCTTTCTCCTTTTTCCTGGATAGAGGACAGGGTCATGAGTCTACAGTGTCTTAAACTTTGTCAACCTTCCTACTGTAAAGAGAGTCCTACTCCTCCACGAAAGCAAACTTTTCATACTACCTGAATAATATTATATTTGTGCTTAACTTAGATAATAAGACATCTGAAAGTTAATTAGGACTCTCAAGAGAAACTGATAAAATAGGGTATGTGTGACTATTGAGGTTCAAGACTGAAGGCCATGAGGCTGAAAAATACTTCCTGGAGAGGCCAATCTTTTGATCTATTTGGATAAAGCAATCTGCTTTATCCAAAGTACACTGGTTGAAATGTTAATGTAGCTTAAACATTAACTTCATGCAGAAACACTTTCAGAGAGGCTGGATCACATATTTAGGCATTGTGGCTCAGACAAATTGACATCTAAAACTAATCATTGAAATATTTTCTTGTCTACTGCTCCTCCAGGTCCACAGTGTATTTTCTCCTTGTTATTCTTTTTCAAATTTAGTTTGTTATTTATTAATATTTTCAGTAAATACACAGACTGATAGATTTAAGTATGATAAGTTCATGCAGATATATCATTATACTTTGCTTATGTTCATACTTCAATTTCCCTCCTTTGTCCTTCTTTCTTACTGTGGGTGGCCTTCCCTCTCTCCAAACAATCTTCCTTCTTTCGTGCCATCCATATGCATACAAGCATACATATATATATTAACCTAGAATCCTCATATGAGAAGAAAAGTATGTTATCTTCCCTCCCTTACCATCTCTTGTCCCCAGTCCCCTTTTTAAATCCCTTAATCTCCCCACATAGTTCTGCTTCTATTTGCATGTCCTACTATTTCCATCAATCTTCCTGCACATAACATAATTTCATTCGTCTTTATGGATGAATAAAACTCTATTGCTTATGTTGTTTTTATTTTTCTGTTGTTGGGCATCTAGGCTGGTTCTGTATCTAAACCATTGTGTACAAGGTTGCAGTACACATGAATGTGTAGCTATCTCTTAAGGTATGCTGCTCCAGAGATCTGTCTTGTAGACTTGGACATCTCACTGGTGCTTGAGATTCCCTACAGCCCAGACCAACCAGCTTCCTCCCTTGCTTGTCTCTCCCTAGCTTTCTCTTGTAATCAGGATCACAGTTAATGTCCCTAAAGTTAGATGTTCATTTGAACTGCCTCATTGCTCCACACCCTTCTGCTTTCTGCTCCATTCCACCTCTCCCCATCCCTCTCACCCTCTCTCTTTTTGTTGGAGAAGCTTTTCCTTAATCTTCACACAGCCAGCTGCAAGAGAACAAAGTCCACTGTGCTGTTCCTCCATGGCTGTACATGTGTCAAGAGCTTCTAGTAAAAACCACCCCAGCTTCACTCCAGAATGAAGATCTCACCCTGCACCCTAGGCAATGCAATGAAGACATGACTGTGGGGAATGTGACAGTATAGACAAGAAGCCCCATTTAGCTGCAATTGTGAAAGTATAGAAACATTTCCAGAAACAAACTTTTGGGCTAGATTGTTTCAGAAGAAGAGGTAGGATGTGAAGTTCTGGCCTGGGGACTTTAGTTTTTGCCTTTCCTTTTAACCTCTCTCTTAATCTTGTACTTACTTTTGCCTCTTCTCTCAGTTCTTTTGGAAATATTTTCAGGATCCATACTTTTCTTGTGATATCCAACCCCCGCAACTGCCGTCATGTTAATATGGCAGTTTAAGAGATTTTCTAAACAGAAAATAGAAGTGCTGGTCCAGGAGGCCTGAGACCCAGGAAAGCAACTTGGAGAGGCAAGGATTTATTGTATTGTACAGTTCTCAGATCATGCTGTTTCATCAAAGGAAGTGAAAGCAGGCACTCAAAGGAAGAACCTGGAGGCAGGCACTGAAGCAGAAGCCATGGAGGAATTTGCTTTACTGGCTTGCTCCTCATGACTTGCTCAGCTTGTTTTCTTATACAACTCAGGTCCATGTGCCAAGGGTGTGATAACACCTGGAGTGGCCATTCCACATAAATCATCAATCAAGGAAATGCCCCAACAGACTTGCAATCTGGTGGAGGCATTTTCTCAATTGGCCTTTGTCTTCCTAGATATGTCTAGGTTTGTCTAGGTTTTGTCAACTTGTGTCAGCCAGGACACTTAGTTAATATTGCCATACAAAATCCCCTTTCTGGTCCTTGAAATACTCCTATGTTTTTCTTTCATGGATGACAAATTAGTGTGTTTCTTCAGTGACATGTTATCCTTCTCCTGGGAAGCTAGTAGTCTCAATTTTGTGTCTTTTAAGCCTCTATGGTTTTTACATTTTCTTTGACACTCCTTATATTTGAATGCCACATTATATTCTTAACTCTCAAGTATTTATCAAATGCACCCTGAATGCTGTTAACCTCATTCTAACTCTTACTTCTTGCTTAGACTGTGTTCCATTTTCCCTCACTGATTTCCATTCTACTTACTTTCTGCCTCAGAAAGCACATGGACCTGAGTTGTATAAAAAAACAAGCTGAGCAGGTGGGAGATTGGTTTGGGATTTAAAACTTTTCTTATTTCAAAGTGTGTGTGAGTGTTTTGCATATATGTATGTCTGTTCATCTTGTACATGCCTAGTGCTCTTAGAGGTCAAAAAGAGGGTGTTGGTCTCCCTGGAATTGGAATTATGGATGGTTGTGAGCTGCCATGTGTGTGCTGGGAATGAAAGCTGAGTCTCCTGTAAGAGCAACCGGTACTTTTAACTGCTAAGTCACCTTTCCAGCTATCCTCATCATCGTATGTGTGTGTGTGTGCATGCAGTTGAAAGTGAAGGTACCGGTATAGGGACACTGTGGTGCATGTGTGTATAGGTTAGAGGAAACCCTTGGGGAGTCATATTTCAAGTTTTAGTCTTAACTTTCAGCTGTAAATGAGTAGCATATGCAGGTTTTTAATGTATTTTCTGCTAGAACTGAACTATTTGTAGTCCTCTATGTGAGCCATTCCTGCTATCCTTACCTTTAGCTGAGTTTACTCTTAGTGGACAAATATGACTTAGCTAGGTGCTATGTGATGATTAATCTTGATATTTTGACAGGTTTTAAAATCATGTAGGAAACAAAACTCTTGGTGTAAGTGCTGGTTAGTTTTCGTCAACTTGACATAAGTTAGAGTCATCTGGGAAGAGGGACCCTCAAATGAAGCATTGCTTCCATAGGATTGGCTCGTGGGAATGCCTGTGTGACATTTTTTTAAATTAATGATTGATGTGCAGGGGTGCAATCCACTTTGGGCTTTACCACCCTGGGTAGGTGGTCTTGGAGTGTATAAAAAAGCAAACTGAACAAGCTCCAAAGAGCAACCCAGTAAGTAGTGTTTCTCTCTGGGCTCTGATTCCACATCTCCTTCAGGTTCCTGTCCTGGCTGCCTTCAGTGATGGATGGTGATGTGGAAGTATAAGCCCAATAAACCCTTTCTTCCACCAGGTTGCTTTTGGCTGGTGTTTGGTCACAGCAGCAGTAAGTAACTAATACAGTGTTGTCTGTGAGGGTACTACCAGAGAGGCTTAACTAAGATGGTAAGACCCCTCTGAATGTGGGTGGCACTGTCCCATGGGCTATGGTTCCAGCTATCATCAAAAGGGGAAATGAACAGAGTACCACCAGCCATTCATTTGCTTTTGATTATAGATGCAAAATAACCAGCCACTGGACACTCTTGGTGCCAGGCCTTCATTTCCCTGCCTTCACATGATTTGTATGCTCAAATTTGAACCAAAACAAACTCTTCATCATCCATTAAGTTGCTTTATCAGCTGTTTGTCACATCAATGAGAAAGGTATCTAACATATGTTATAGCATGCACAGTCCTAACAACATCACATGGCTCACATGGCCCACAGCATTTAGGATAACTAATTAAGTTTGGGTGAGATGAAGAACACTGTACCAGTGCAGAGACAGCAGCGCCTGTACATCAGAAGAGACGAGGGGGAGGAGCAGTTGCTGTCAGTGAGAATGGGAATGTAGAGCAGACCCTTTTGGCAGAAGTGGGACTTTGTGCAACAGCTCCTGGCTGAGGCAGCATTATAAAGAGAAACACACGGGGACAAAAGCCTATGCCCACTCACCTTTCTCTTCTGACTTCACTACAATATTCAAAAGCTCTGTGCTTCAAGACTACACAGCTCATCCTTTCAGGGGCAGTGGACCATAAGGAAAAGGGTAGAAAGTGAATCTGAATCTGGAGGACAAAAGGAGATATCAGCATAGGCATCATTCCAAAATCTTTGTCCCTTGGGTTCCCTTTTGTTTTTCTTAGTGGAAGCTCACGAAGGATCTCTCTCCAAATATGTGGTGTCTCAAGGGAAGTCATTGCTTTACTCTGATCCAGATGTCCAGAGCTAGTCAATGAGTTCAACATGCCAAGTTTACCTTTCCCTTTGCTTTGGAACTGGGCATCCTGGAAGTGACTCTTGATTACCTTGTGCCGGCTCTGTGTCTCTTGGCCCCAGGTACAGTGATACTACCCTGGGATCAATCCTGAATCAAGGTGGGGGACTAGCCTTAAAAACTAATTTTGTCCTCTCTTCTAGGACATGCAGGGAATTTTTTCTACTAGGTAGTCTTTTGCTGCCACCTTCTGGAAGCATGTAACCACAGTGCAGACTCCTAGGGCTCTTGAATGAAAGGACACCTCTGATGGAGAGGCTGTGGCAGGGACACCTTGTTAGGCTGGGTAGAACTGGACCTTGCTCACAAATAAACAGAAAGGTCCAGGCAGCCTGTGTCTCATACTAGTTACAGGGCAGAAAAAGCCAAAATACGCTGTAGAGCCCCAATCTGAATATTTGAAATGGTCTAAAAATTGAAATGTTTTATGTGCTGACAGGGTGCTACAGATGGAAAATTCTACATCTGACTTCTTAGGAAGGGTTGTGATCAAAACCCAAGCATGTTAAAATATATAAAATTATAAGGGGGGTGGGGATGTAACTCAGTGAAAGAGTACTTGCCTAGCAAGTGTAAGGCCTGGTGTGCAATTTTTATATAGTAAATAAATAGCAGACCTTCTGGTTATGTATGTATATGAGATGTGAATGAATCATAAGTGAATTTTCTATTCGGATTTGGTTTTCTTCTTATGATATCTAATATTAAATGATAAATGCATTTTGGATATGGGAACTGAAGTAGTAGAATAGAATTATTTATTTTGTTTTTTTTAGATAGAATCTTTTTGAAAAATTAATTTTAAGTTAACATGCACAGTGATATAAAGAAAAGATCACTTTCCCTTGATACAAAGTAATGGGTTTCATACATGGGTTTCATAGTTTGTTTCTGATCATCCTCCTCTTCTGTCCTCCCTACTCTCCTCTTGCCGATCCTTTTCCATCTCTGAAATGTTTCTGTCTCCTCCTTCCATGTCACGTAAACTCCATAGTCCTCTCCCCTTACTCCCAAGATCTCTTCTTCTCCTCTTCATGATCCTGCACCACATACAAACTTGGACTCCATGCATGAAAGAAGATGTGTCTGAATTGGTCTGAATCTAGCTTGTTTTTCTTGACATAATGTCATGGTTTCATTTTCTCTATATCCGAAAGCAATTCTGTTGTATGCATGCAGGACAGGCTTGTGCTAGGTAACTGCTCTGCAATGTACAGTCCTCCTGCTGTGGCCCTGCTTATAATCCTGATAATCAGGATTACCTGTGCAGTTATTTCTATAGTTTTTTTCCTTGAAATTATAGTGACCTTTCTGCTTCATCCTCCCAAGTGCTGGGGTCACACAGGTGTGAGCTATCACACCTGGCTATTCTTGAATTTAATTACCAAACAGCACACATTGGTTTCATACTGTCACACCTGTGCAATGACATCTGTTCACTTTTCCATTGATGCCTGTCTACAGCTGCAAAGCAAATGGAGCATTTGAGTGGCTGCTCAACGGAGATGAATTGACATACAGGGTACTTAATACATATATATATATATATATATGTATGTATGTATTTAAATGCATACAATGTAAATGTACCAAATTAACCATTTGTTTTATATTGCTTTGTTTATTTTGAGAAAGGGTCTCATACTACAACTCTGGTTAGCCTATACTCAAACTCAAAGTAATCTTTCTGCTTCATTTCCAGTGGGCTGTATTCCAGATGTGAGCCACCAAACCCAGGTTTTTTAAAAAAACTTTATTTATTTGTTTATTTTTCATTCCAATCACCTTTTCCCTCCCTCCCCTCCTCCCAGTCTCATCCTCCCACTCACTTCCCTCATACTCCCCTGACCCAGTATCAACCCACTCTGGCACATCAAATCGCATCAGGACTAAGTGCCTCTTCTTTCACTGAGGCAAGATAAGGCAACTCTGCTAGGAAAATGATCTCCAGAGGGAAGCATCAGCATCTAAGTCAGAGATAGATCCCACTCCAATTGTTAGGGGATCCATTAGAGGACCAAACAGCCCATCATCTTCATACCTATGACCAGCCCATGCAAATTGTTTGGTTGGTGGTTCAGGCTCAATGAGCCCCCTTGTGTCCCAGTTAATTGGCTATGTGGTTCTTCTTTGTGGTGTCCTCGATCCCTCCAGCTTCCTTAAACCTTCCCCTAACTCTCAGTCAAGACTCCCTGATTTTTGCCTAATGTTTGGCTGTGGGTCTCTGCATCTGTTTCCATTATCTGCTGGATAAGGCTTCTCAGATAGCAGCAATGTTGGATTCCTGTCCAGATCCCTTTCTCCATCCACTTCCGATATCTATTTTATCTCTGATACATAGAGGGATTCAAGCATCATCCCTTGAGCCCTCCTTGATACTTAATTTCTTTGGGTCTGTGGATTGTAACACCGTTATCCTATACATATTGGCTAATATCCACTTATGGGTGAGTAAATACCATGTGTGTCCTTCTGGATCTGCACTAGCTCACTCAGGATGATCTTTTCTGGTTCCATCCATTTGCCTGAAAATTTCATGATATCCTTGTTTCTAATAGCTGAGTAGTATTCTATTGTGTAGATGCATCAAAATTCTATTGCTCCGTTGAGGGACATCTGTTTTTTTTTTTTTTTTTTTACGGTTTCTGGCTATTACAAATAAAGCTCTTATGAACATAGTAGAAAATGTCCTTGTGATTTGGTGATGTATATTTGGAGTATATGCCCAGGAGTGGTGTAGCTGGGTCTTGAGGTAAATCTATTCCCAATTTTCTTAGAAAGCACTAGATCTATTTTCAGAGTGGTTGTACAAGTTTGCACTCCCACAAGCAATGGAGTAGGGTTCCCCTTTCTCCACAACCTTGCCAGCATGTGCTGTCATTTGAGATTTTGATCTTAGCCATTCTGACAGGTGTGAGATGGAATCTCAGAGTCATTTTGATTTGCATTTCCCTTATGACTAAGGATGTTGAGCATTTCTTTAAATGTTTCTCAGCCATTAGAGGTTTCTTTGTAGTCAATTCTCAGTTTAGCTCTGTACTACATTTTTAATGGATTATTTGGTTTGTTGGTGTTTAATTTCTAGAGTTCTTTATATATTTTGGATATTAGCCCTCTGTCAGAAGTGGGGTTGGTGAAGATTTTCTCCCAGTCTGTAGGCTGCCGTTTTGTTCTAATGACAGTGTCTTTTGCCTTACAGAAGCTTTTCAGTTTCATGAGGTCCCATTTATTGATTGTTGATCTCAAGTCCTGAGCTGTTGGTGTTCTGTTCAGGAAGTTGTCGCCTGTGCCAATTAGTTCCAGGGTTTTCTGCACTTTCTCTTCTATTAGACTTAGTGTATCCAGTTTTATGTTGAGGTCTTTGATCTGCTTAGACTGGACTTTTGTGCAGGGTGATAAATATAGGTCTATTTGTATCCTTCTACATGCTGACATCCAGTTAGACCAGCACCATTTGTTGAAGATGCTTTCCTTTTTCCATTATATGGTTTTGGCATCTTTGTTAAAAATCAAGAGTCCATAGGTTTATTTCTGGGTCCTTGATTTGATTCCATTGTTCAACCTGTCTGTTTTTATGCCGATATCATGCCATACCCAGGTTTTAAAATCCATTGCAATTATACAGTTCCATGGTACTAAGTATATTCATACCCTGTGCAACCATCACCCCACCATTTACCTAAACTTGAACAATTACTTAACATCTCAAGGAAAAATTGCCTATTGTTCTTGTTTCCAGCCCCTGATGAACTCTATTCCACCTTCTGTCTTTGAGAATATGCATATTTTAGGTATGTCACCTAAATGGAATCTTATAATATGTTTTCTTTGGTGGCTCTGGTTTGCTTTACTAAGTAGAATAGGCCTGTGGTTCATCCATGTGTCAGGATTTCACTCTTTTTTTGTGTGTGGCTGCATGATATTCTAGCACGAATAAAAGTGTGAAGAAAAATAGATATTTCAGTAAATGCAAGTGTATATAAAAATGTTAGCATAAATTGTCAAAATCAAAAAAGTGTATTTCATTTATGTAAACAATGGTGTGTGTGTGTGTGTGTGTGTGTGTGTATGTGTGTGTGTTTGTACATGCACATGTGGGTGCCATGAGTGTGGGGGGCTTAACAATTTTGAGAATCACCGTAGACAGTTAAAAATCCTTTTATCTAGGCAGATCTCTGTGAGTTCAAGGCCAGCCTGGTCTGAAAAGCGAGTCCAGGATAGCCAAGGCTACATAGAGAAACCTTGTCTTGGAAACAAACAAACAAACAAACAAACAAACAAAAACCCCCAAAACAAACAAACACAAAAACCCTTTTATCTACCTCCCAGTCATATTCATTTTCCTTTCTTCCCCCAGACAACTTATGCTGTGAAGTTGGTGAGGTCTCTTCCATTTTATATAAAATGTTTGGTTGTCAAAATACACAGCATTTTTTATATTTTAATATTCATATAAATAACATACCATGAAGTGCTATACTTAAGTTTTCACTTTTCTCTCTGCTGTTTTCAAAGTGAATCCTTATTGACACATGTAATTATACTTCATTAAGCTCCGTTTTTTTTTTTTTTTGCTTTTAAACATAGTCACATGAAGTATTAGCCATTCTTTTACTGCTAAACATTTGAGATGCCTCCAACTTCATTTTACTAGTGTGAGTGATGCTGTTCCACATTTTTTGTTTTTATTTTATTTTATTTTATTTTTTTTTTTTGGTTTTTCGAGACAGGGTATCTCTGTGTAGCCCTGGCTGTCCTGGACTCACTTTGTAGACCAGGCTGGCCTCGAACTCGCAAAGATCCGCCTGCCTCTGCCTCCCAAGTGCTGGGATTAAAGGCGTGCGCCACCACCGCCCGGCTGTTCCACATTTTTTGAATTGATACCATGCATTATTTGTGTCCCTGTAACACATCTTCGGTGCAGACATTTCCTGAGGTCTAACACACACACAGAGCTACAGAATCCGGCTACTGCTAAATTCCTACCAATAGAGCAAAATAGTCCTTCCATTTCTGGACAGCAGTGTTAAAGAGTTCCCTTTCTTCCACATTCTTGTCACCAATTAGCAGCAGCTACCTTTTAAGCACTTTACAGTCTGTTGAGCATAAAGTAGTCTTTCGCTGTTGTTTTAGTTTTTATTGATTTGAGGACATTTTGGGGTGTGGGGATAGCACTTATTCATGTTTGTTAGTCATTTGGGGTTACTTTTCAATAAAAAGGTCAAGACAGGTTTAATTTTTAGAACTTGAAGTGGTTCTAAAACATAGCAGATCAGCCAGAGCTTGTGACAAATGTCAACCAAGTCTTTTCCAGACACATGGAGACAGTTAAATGTTTTAGTGCTTGCTGCCACCAGGTGCCAGCACTGTACCATAATCTTCCTGCCACGCCAGGAACTTGTTTTCCATAGGATTCAAGATGGTGGGTCTTAATCACATAGGCAACACAACTGTCTTTCTGCAGTTAGAGCTTAGGACTTTAGAGGATCAGCATATGCTTCATGAAAGATACTCTTCTCAGATATTTTGCGCTGACTATTCTGAGACACAGACTAGAGGACCTCGGCAAAGCTTTCCTTTTTGAAAGAAATTTACATCAATAAAGGAAACAACGTAGTAAAATTACCCATGCAACGTTTTTTTTTTTTTTTACTGAGGAGACATCTCTATATCCCTGAGAGACATCTGTATAACAAAAGAACTTATATTCAGCACACTCTTCTCTCAGCTTCCCACAGGCCATGATCTGTTTAGGACCCCCACCCTCACCTCTGTGTTCCTATTCTTTTCTACAGTTGTGAATGTGATCTAAAGTTCCACTAACTAGCTCCTTGAGTTTGTGTTTTCTGGGACTCCATATGTACAGATATAATTACATGTTATTTTTCTGTTAACTTAATTAGTAGTCTCCTCCAAAGAACCTAGCAGGGAAGTTAGAAGCTGTTTTCCCTCATTTACACTGGATATTTGTGTAAACAACTTGTGAAATGATGCTTAAATAAACATAATGATCTTTTTTTTTTTTTAAGACAGAGTCTCATATAGCACAAGCTGGTCTCAACCTTGCTTTGTAACTGAGAAGGACCTTGAACTTCTGGTTCTGCTGTCCCTGCCTCCAAAGTGGTAGGATCATAGGTGTGTACCATCATTCCCACCTAACAATATTCTTTTCCCTATTTTCATGTGTGTGTTCTTCTGTGTGCATCCATTGTGCATGTGTCTATATACATGTTTGAATGTGTGTTGGCTGTGGGTGTACATGTACATAGGTGCTCAGGCATGTGGAAACCCAGGCTTGATGTCAGGAATCATTCTCCATCATGCTTCTATCTTATTAACTGAGGCCAGGTCTTTCAGTCACAATAAGAGCTCACCCATATGACTTTCTGTGCTAGCCAGATGGCTCTGAGGATTCCTGTCTCTGCTTTTCCAGGATGAAATTACAGGTGGGCTGCCACTGCTACCCAAAATTTACGTGGGTTCTGGAGATCTGAACTCTGGTCCTCAGTCTTACCCAGCAAGCACTTCACCAATGAGCCAACTCCCTAGTTCACAATATTTTTTTTTGTTTGTTTGGTTTTTTGAGACAGGGTTTGTCTGTGTAGCCCTGGCTATCCGGGAACTTGCTCTGTACATCAGGCTGGCCTTGAAGTCACAGAGATCACCCTCCCTCTGCCTTCAGAGTACTGGGAATAAAGGCGTGTACTACCGTGCCCAGCCCACAATATTCTTCAGTACAAACATTTGGGAGGAGTTAAAGCTGTGCATCTAAACACCTAAATATTGGATTCATGATTTATGCTTAAATGAGATGGTGACAAAATGTTGACTGCAACTACCTTTTGAATGATTAGATGCTAGCAACTGTGTTAAGCACATTTTACATACTGCTATGTAATTCTTACTCATGAGTTAGGCATCCTTGCTTCATCTGCTGAATATAGGTAACAGATATAGAGAAACTAAATCCATTTCCCATTAGATGCTACAATCATGTTTTAAAATCTGTGTTCCCCACTATTATGGTGCTCTGGCTTACCAGATGCCATTCCGCATTCAGCTCATGTCTAAATCCCTAGGCAGTTTGTGCTTATGGATAGGAATAAACTTGAGCTAACAAGAGGGAATCCTTTCTAAAGCTGTTAACTGGTGGTAGAGACACATCTGCTTATTTCTGAGGTCAGCTGTATCTTCTAGTAGTAAGCCCTTTGAAAATCATCTCCCTTCCACAATTAGTGTCGACCACAAAAGCCCAGATTCTTTTTTTCACTCTGCTTCTGTGTCAGTCTCCTCTAAATTCGATAAGAAAACACGTTTGCTGCACGTGTCAGTGCAGTTTCTAGCTTATTTTCTTGCTTGCTGTTAATGGCTGTGCTCACAAGATACTGTCATCTCCTCACAAACATCTGGGAAAAAGAAGGCATTTCCCTGTTTTTTCTGCAGCTTGTTTTCTCTAGTTACAGCAGATTAGTGCTGTGCACATAACAAATATGAGGTGTATTGTCAATGCTTAGGAGACATAGAGACCTTCAACCTTCATCTTCACTGTCCAGCGATGATATTTCCCTACCACAAGGCAATGCCCTTATCTTGATCTATTTTTGTGTTGCTGTAACAAAAATATCTTGAAGCAGGGTATTTTAGCAGGGTTCTGGAGGTCTTAGATCACTGCACCAGCATGAATTTCCGGTGCTAGCCTAATGGCAGGCAGCATCCTACTGTGAGAGAATATGCAAGTTACAGCAGCAACATGGAGAGAAAAGAAAGGATAGAAAGTGAGCCCAGGAACCCAAACTTGTTTTGCAACAATGGGATTTCATAGTAATTAATCCAGTTCCATGATATCTGATACAGGCTTAGGAGATTTTGCCTAATTGCCCAAAAAAACATTAACCCCATTCATTGAAATCAGACCACTCCAATGTCTCACAGTCTCTACTACCTCACTACTGGAGGAATTAAACCTCAGCATGAGTTTGGCAGAGACATTAAACCATATACCACTTTCTGTGTCTGCAGTAGCAATCTCTGTGTGAGCTTCATGCTGAATATCAACAATGTTCTCATTTAATGAAAGGTTGAGGAATCCCTTAGGAAATAACTATGCAGAACAAACTGAATTATGTCAACTAGCCTTTCTAATATAGTGCATTTGATTGCATTGGCCTGATTGTGAGTCTACCTCTAATATTTTCCTTACATTCTCTTCATATAATATATTTAATCATGTTTTATACCTCCTCAATTTTGTTTTGCTCGAATTTCCTTTTTTGCTTTGAGTTTTTCACACACACACACACACACACACACACACACACACACACACACACGGGGGGGGGGGGGGGGGGTAGGGGGGTGGGGAGGTGAGTAGAATTGTTGAGTGCTAATGTGACTTATGACCTGTTATTTAATCTTTTAGGCTAACACTTCTTGATTGATGCTTAAACCCCTAGGCTGGGCGTGGGGTCAGATGAGAAAACTTGTGAAATAAACTTGCTTGAATGGCCACACCAGGAAGCTTAAGCCTTCCCGCGGTGCTGCTTTATTTCCAGAGACACATGTAAAAGACAAACGACAGTGGAGGGAGGAGTTTTCCTGTTTTCTGAGCAGCCTAGGACAAAGGCTCTGACTAGCCTAGGAAGCTGTCCTTGTTAAAGTGCTCCCAGGAGGCAGCAGTGCCAGGGCGTTCACCAATGCTGACAGGTTACCATGGGCTGAAGGACACTGCCTCTCAGGGCCATGGGCAGGCTGACATCTCAGCTACCAGGCAGCACCGTTGGAAAAGACAGAAATGGCTGATGCTACACACTGGCAAAGAGAAGGGTGCTGTGAGCTCCAGAAACAGTGCTTCTCGTCTCTGT
The DNA here is from genome assembly GCA_907164525.1 of Lophiomys imhausi. Classification (NCBI taxonomy): domain Eukaryota; kingdom Metazoa; phylum Chordata; class Mammalia; order Rodentia; family Muridae; genus Lophiomys; species Lophiomys imhausi. The sequence goes on along the minus strand of CAJQZJ010000622.1, from coordinate 2,721,883 downwards.
TTCTACCTCACTCAGCCTGAAGGCCTGCCTTTAGCAAGTGCAGGGAAAAGATTGAGAGAAGCATTACTGATGATTCTGGCTTGTATATATGTCCAGGTTCAAAGAGGACCTTGTGGCAGGTAGGGTGCCAACACACCTGTCATCTCAGCATTCTGGAGGCTGAGACAGGAGGATCAGGACATACAGTGAGATCCTGCATTAAATAAAAGAAAAACAGATCCTGTGCTAGCTTTTTGAAAGTATAACAAATATCTGAGTTAAATCCTTTATGATGAGAAAGGATTGATCTTGGACTGCTGTTTTGGAGCATTGAGTCTGTGGTTCATTAGTCCTGTAGCTCATCACAGTGAAAGTGTACGGCAGAACAAAACTGCTTGCTTCATGGAAAGAAACAAAAGATGGAAAGAGGAAGGGACCAGGAAACTATCCTACTTATGGACATACCACTGAAGAGCTAAGATTCTCCCCTAAGAACCCCACAGGTAAAAGTTCCACCAACTCTCAGGGCCATCATGCTGTGCCAAGCCTTTAACAAATACAACTTAGGGGGATGTGTAACATCCAAACTATAGAAGATGCTCATACATCAAGTGAGACCATATGAAAATGAGTTAGGGAAATGTATCCTTAGGGGTTCTTATTTGGGTTAAAATCTAGAATAATTTATATTTTAACATTTTCTGAATCACATCCTATGTATAAACCTCTGAGCTTGATTTCACTGTTTA
>CAJQZJ010000622.1:2675302-2706155 GCA_907164525.1 Lophiomys imhausi | reverse complement strand
TGCTAGACTTCTAATTACTATAAGGGGCGCCTGCAGATAGAAGACTGACTGCTAACCAAGATGCCTGCATGGAACTGCATTAGAGAATTTTAATATTCTTTTAAAAGGGTTAAGATAGGACTGGCTAAGTGTTCTTAGGTATTAGGTTATAGGTTGTAGCAATTAAATATTATAGGTTATAGGTGTTTTATAGGTGCTGTTTGTTAATTTTAAATAAATACAGGTGTTTTAAATAAAAATTTTCATTTACAGGGTTTCTGTGTGTAATAGGCCTGCCTGTCCTGGCAAGGCACTGGGTTTGTAGACCAGGCTGGCCTTGAACTCATAGAGATCCACCTGCCTCAGCCTTCCAAGTGCTAGGATTAAAGGCATGTGCCACCAAGCCTGGTTGTACCATATTTTCTTTATTCTTCTGTTGAAGGGCATCTAGTATGTTTCCAGTTTTTGGCTATTATGAAGAAAGCAGCAATGAATATGTTTGAGCAAGTGTCTCTGTGGTAGGATGGAGAGTCCTTTGAGTGTATGCTCAAGATTAGTGTAGCTGGATCTTGAGGCAGATTGATTCCCAACTTTCTGAGGAACTGTCACACTGATTTCCATAGTGACTGTACAAATTTTCACTCTCACCAACAATGGATGAGTGTAACCCTTACTCCACATCTTCACCAGCATGTGCTGTCTCTTGTTTTTTTTTAACATTAAAACAATGGAATTTTTGTTTGTTGTTTGATGTTTATTTAATACTTCAAGTTACATCTCCATCACAGCCCCATCCCTCCACCCTTTCCCGGTCCCACCCTCCCACCCTCTACTCCCTCTCCTACGTGTGTTACTCCTCCAGTGTGGGGTCCCCACATATCAGCACCCCCCATCAGTTCATCAGTCACATGAGGGCTAAGAGCTTCCTCTTGCACTGGGGGTTTACATGGTAGTTCCAGTAGTTCACGTGTCCCACTAACAGCTAACAAAGCCCATGTTCCTGTTCCTTTCAATCTGTTGGTTGTAGGATAGTTATCCTGTACTATATGGCTAAAATCCAGTTATAAGTGAATAGATGCCATGAGCATCTTTCTGGGTCTGGGTTAGCTCACTCAGGATGAGCTAAAACAATGGAATTTTATTTTGATGAAAAACTCGAGTTTATAATCATTTAGTAAATGAAGAGCAAACAGTTTATTTTTTCCTATCCTATAACTTATGAGAAAAAAGCATTAGTAAATAAATATCTGAACAAATTAAGGGTAAGGCAGACTGGACAGTAAACCACCTTCTGATGTTCACCCTCCCTGCATGTGACTTGGTCTAAAAGGGTTACAGGGCTCTGGAAATGAGTGAACCAACACTCTTAGCATGAAATCGCACCTTAATTGTTTAAATAAACTCAAGATAAATATGTTTTTGCTTGTTGTGGGCTAACCATACAAACTGTACTGATAGAAGCACTTGTGGTCTACTGTACATCACAGCTCTAAAATGGCTTCAACAGCTCCATTTAACCATGATCTATAAAGTGCAACTCTATAATATTCTGCATTTTACCTGGGGCATGGGGAGTATCAATGTACATTGAAAGTACCCCAGCTGCCAAATTCCCATCACTTCTGAGAAGACCTAGATGTGTGAAAAAGAACCAATTTCACAAAGTTAGTGGTAAACAAATACATTTATAGAACTGAAACCAGGATGCTAAAGTTGTACTCATTAAAAAAAAAAACATTGAGCTTCCTTTGGTCTTTAAAAAAACCTACAGTCCAGTATTGTAAACATGTGCGTCTCCCAATGAAGAAGAGTGGCCTTGCAGTGCAGAATGAGGAGTATGACGTCACTGTGAAGAGTAGCATGCTATGGTTTCAGGGACATCAGTGTCACAGCATTGGGTTCTGTGCATCAGGATCCAGGGCATTGCTGCCCGAGGCGGGGTGGCTGCAGAGGATATCCAGCTCATCCACCTGTAGAGTGGGGTGCATGACTACTAGCTGGTCCTGGGGAATGTCTGCGGTAGCTGCTGCCAGGTTGGTGACAGATTTACTCCTTACACACTGAAAGTCTACATGCCGACTCTTTCCTTCCTCCTTCTCCCAGGACATTCGAATAAAGGGTCTTTGGACATAGTTGTAAGTGACTTCTGGTCAGCCCCCGAGCCTTTTCTTTACTTTGTCTTAGTAGGTAGGATAGCCTATTCCCAGTCTAATCTTCTTAAGACCCCTCACCTTCAAAACTGATTTGGCCACACCTCGGTTTTCAGTGTCCTTGAATTTTGTGCTATAAATAATTTGTGAATATTCCTCTCCCATTGTGGTGGATATTCCTCATCCCAATCAACTATGTCATCATTTGTAAGCACAACGATATGGCACTCTTTGCTACTTCGTATTCTCCCTTCTCATTGGGATGTGTGAAATTATGTTCGTGGCCAGATCCAAACATCCTGCCCAACACTGTGTTTGGCTGTGCATTAAAAATGGAAGGGTCCAGAACAAATCTGGTGTTGTCTGCTAACAATGTCACTTGCTCAGACATCCTTACACTCCCCACCCCTTCTTTTGGATTTTCACAGACAAACACTATTTCCCCAGATGTCTTACAGCTACCGTCTGAGCTCAACTGACTGCTGATCCTGCTGCTGTTCCCAGTACTGCTCATGGAGCCAATTGGGGATGCTCTTTGAGGATGAGGACTATGGTCTTTTTCATGTCCAACATGGTGCTGTCCTGTTGGTGAAGTCACATTCGAATACAAGGAGTGAGCTAAAATTTTGCTCTCTCATGAGATGAATCTCGTGATCTTTCACTTGATCTTCGTCTTCATCTTTGTCTTCATCTATCTCTTGATCGCTCATGTCACCCACTAGTACTATGTAAACTCATTTTCGTGTGGTTGACTTCTCCTTTAGGAACATGAGGCAGTGCCAGTTAGAAATGTAGGTGTTCCATTTCCTTCTCCCTCCTAGAGGTCTAGCCTGCTCAGAGAAACCACCCTATTATGATGCGCCATCGCTGCTGTGGTCAGTTGCTGCTAGAGTTGGTTGCCCGCCGCCGTGGTGGCCCAAAGATCACAAGAAAGGAGCGGAGCATTGGGGCTACTTCCTCTAGCCGCCCCCTGAGACTTATTGAAGGTCACAGTAGGCTCAGCTTCCTCCCTATTTTGAGGTAGCAGCTCCATCAACTGCCTAGCAGAGCCACCAAGGCTGGCTACTTAGCTGCTTCCTTGGAGACTTTGCAGTAAGAACAGGCAAGGCGAGGCTACGCTAGGGGCAGTCACTTGTGTTATTGATCTTAGCCATACTGACAGGTGTAAGATAGAATCTCAAAGTAGTTTTGATTTGGATCTCCCTGATGGCCTAGGATGATGAATATTTGTTTAAGTGTTTCTCAGCCACTTGAGTTTCTTCTGTTGAGAATTCTGTTTAGACCCGAACCAGATTTTTTAATTGGGTTATTTGTTTTCTTTATATCTAGTTTTTTTTGAGTTCTTTATATAGATTGGATATTAGCACTCTAAGCCATGTGTAGGTGGTAAAAATCTTTTTTTTACCTTTCTGCAGGCTGTCATTTTGTTAGAATGATGGTGTCCTTTGCCATGCAGAAGCTTCTTGGTTTCATGAGAAAGTATATTGTCAGTGCCTGTGCTAATGGGGTTCAGTTTATAAAATCTTCTCCTGTGCCAATGAGTTCAAGGCTATTCCCCACTTTCTTTTGCACCAGGTTCAGTGTACCTGGTTTTATGTTGAAGTCTTGATTTATTTGGGGTTGAGTTTTGTTCAGGGTAATAGGTATGGCTCTATTTGCATTTTTCTACATGCAGCTGTCCAGTTTGACCAGCATCATTTGTTGAAGATGCCAATTTTTTTGTTGCAATGTGTATTTCTGGCCTCTATATCAAAAATCACGTGTGCATATGTTTGTGAATCTATGTCTGGGTCTGCGATTCTGTTGACCAAAGGGTTTGTTTTTGTGACAATACCATGCTGCATTTATCTATTAATTAATTAATTAATTTGTTTGTTTGTTTCTTTGTTTGTTTGTTTGTTTGTTTATTTATTTATTTATTTATTTATTTATTTATTTAGACAGTGTCTCATTATGTGTCCCTGGGTGTAGGGTCTCATTATGTGCCCCTGGCTATTCTGGAACTAAATTATATAGATCAAGTTGGGCTCCTGCTCACAGAGGTCCACCTGCCTCAGCCTCTAGAGTGTTGGATTTAAAGGTGTGGACCAGTATGCCTGTCTTTCAGCTTGAATTCTTAACTTGAGAACTAAATAGCATAAAACTGGAGAAATAAACATGCAAAGTGACTAAAAAAAGAAAGAAAACATTTGCTGCGCTTGGTGTCTTAATTCTGATAGACTATGTCATCATGGTATCATATTCTTCAAGGATGCCCCTCCAATAAAAACTTGATGACCAATTCATAACACAAAACACAACAATAGCGGTAACAACAAACAATTGTGGGATCCATTTCAAGTTCAGGAAGACAGCCTCCAACTGTAGCACACTGATAACCTACCATGCAATTATGTGTAGCTCTAAGACAGAACTGAAACTGAGGGGGAATACACTAGGAACAGATGTTTCCATTCAGTGTTGGCTCTCTTAAGAGATGACCTTTGCCTTAGTACTGGCAACCCTATTGTCCAGACTTGTCACACATGCATTGCAACCTCAAGTCCTTCTATCAGATTCTGCTGCAGCTTCTTTTTCCTCTCACAGGAGTCTGCTAAGCACTGTGAGCTGAAAGCGTCTGTGCTTCATCTTGTTTTCTCTGTATCTCTTCCACAGACAGCATGCTTGTAACTCTCCAGTATCTGCTTTGCAAAGATCTAAACTGATAGTAGTATGCGCCAGTAACATCCATGTTTTTGTTTGCATGGTGAGTAGTGCATATGCATCCAAGATAATGTGAGGACATGATGAGAAAAAAGTGACTGGATATGAAACAATGCCTTTTGGACCTGACTGATAGTTATATTTAAATCATCAGTGTTTGAGACTAGGACAGCAATTTAGAAAGACATTAAAACTGTTGGGTAGATTGTTTCCTTGCCCCGGAATTTGTTTCACTCTTCACTTAAAGGGCACTACTCTTGGCTTTTCATTACAAGTTTAAACCACCCTCCATCCATTTCATTGTCAATACACACTCTGTGTAGACTGTCTTGCCTATCACTTTTCACTAACTCGAAGAAGAATCATTTTCAAAATTAAAATGGAAAGGTAACTCATAAGGGAAAAATAAAAAACTCCCATTGTGGGTTGGACAGATGGCTCAGCAGCTTAAGGATGCTTGCTGTGCAAACATGAGGACTTGAGTTCAAATCCCAAGCACCCACATAAAAAGCTGTAATGCCTGCTCTGTGTGAGACAGGAGGGTAACAGGAGCTTGCTAGCTGCCAGACTAACAGAAAGATGATGAGGTCCAGGTTCAATGAGAGATTCTGTCTGAAAGGAATAAGGCAGGGAGCTACAGAGTAGGCCTGACCTTCTCCTCTGGCCTGCACATTTGCATGTACTCACACAGGTGCACATACACTGAACACACACACCATCATACATACACAAAGGGAAAGAAAGATTCTCTTGCTCTACAAGTTTCCTCTCTAGAAGACCATGCTATGAGCTTAAAACTTTCCTTAATAAGCAGAAGAACCATTTATTTTCTCTGCTTCTGAATGGTCATTATTTACCTGAGAATGAAAGAACAATATAGGCCAAAAGGACATAATCTTCACTCTGCACATGGTAATAAAAAATAATATGCTTTTGGTTTTTTTTCTAATCATCTCAGGTAACTACTGACTCATTATTTGTGATATGCCCTATAGGTTGTCCTTACTGGCACTGAGGCAGAGGCTATAGCCTCATGCTTAAGTGTTTCCCAATTACCTTCCTCAGGATGTTAATTATCAACTTGGATTCCTCTCTTGGATGACTCAATGGGCTATAATGGCCCTGATGGTAAATACCTGTGGCAGGGCTGTGAACCAATCATCCTCATAAAGAGGGACTAGAACGCTAATATAGAAATGGTCCCATAAATCCTAGCTTCTGACAGGTCTCAGGGAAGTGCACCCTCCAGCTAAGAGAAGCCATTGGGCAGATTCAGCACAATCTGCTTTACTGAGCTAGAATTTCCACAGCTGCCTTACCTGTAGGAAACTATGTCTTTTTAAAGAAAGTTTTTCTGGGACCCTATATGTCTTGCCCCTTGCTCACTGGTTAGTGTGCCAGCTGGGGATGATAAAGTTTAAAAAATAGTGCAAGTGGTTTGTTCATGAGTAAAAGCTTGTGAAAGGGCCGAAAGAGAGGGACCAGGATTGGACCGGCAAAACCTTTCCAATCTGGATGCTTAAGTGGTGCCTGGAGAAAGCTAAAACAAGACTAGGCAAAAAGACTTCAGACTGCCCTGCATGTGTGTGTGTGTGTGTGTGTGTGTGCATGACAAAGCCTTAGCCTGAGAGCCTACATGGCTTATTAGAGAGCAATGGTCAGGTTCATGGAGCCCTGTTGTGCTCAGCCATCAGGTGGGGCTTCCCAGGAAGGGTAGCCTTAGCTCCAAAGCTGGAAACTGTCAGCTAACTGCATTTCTCACAACAGAATAAATGTGTCCTTTCCTCATGGGAAAGCTAGAGGTGCACCTCCTGGGCTACTGTATACAATATCTTTATGGAGACAGGTGCATTCATTCTTTGGAAAAATAACTAAATGTAAAATGAATTATGAAGTGTCAAATAAGGACTTCAGTCTTAATAGAGTTTAAAAAGAAATATAGCTGGGAAGAAGCTGCCTGTCTTTCTCTCTCTCTCTCTCTCTCTCTCTCTCTTTCTCCCTTCCCCCCTTCCTCCCTCCCTCCCTCCCCTCCTTCCTTTGTTTGTTTTTTTTTCCTGTGAGAAAGGGTTTTAGTCTGTAGCACCAGCTGGCCTCAATTTTGCATCAATCCTGCTGCTTCCAGGTCCAGAGGGCTGGGATGACTGGTGTGATCCATACACAGTTACCTTTCTCCTTGTCTAGGCCCAGCGCTCTGTGACCCTTTCTGGCACTACCTCTTCTAGCTATCATTTGGAGAGTCTTCTCTAACTTCTCTGTTGCTGATAAACAATATAGGAATACCATTGAAAGATCATCATGTGTGTGAAATGACACTTATTAAATTCCCTTTGTAGAGCACCTGACATAATTTTTAGTGCATCTTCTTTTTCTTTTAAAGAGAAGGCTGACCTTTAAATTAAGCTCAATTAGTCTGATTAAGACCAGTCTGGGAGCTAGCAGTTCAAGGAGAGCCATGTCTGGTTATTTTGGGATTATTAAAGTGAGATGTATTAATCAGCATTCAGATGTTGGGTTTCTTTCACTTGCAACCCAGAATTAGATAAGGTAAGAATGGAATTTATTGACTTCTGTAAGCAGGTCTGTGAGAGGGTCAGAAATGAATGGATTTAAGGCTAATTGGAATTAGAGGTGGAAATGCCACCACATCCTCATTTCTCCCTGTCTTCTTTTTTTCCCTGGTGTTTCAGCTTTCTTCTCTCAGGCTGTCTTTCTCCTCAATACTCAGGTTTCTCTTTGCAGCCATGGAAGTATATAGGAGAGAATCCAGGAGCTACTAAAAAAAAGAAGCTAAATTTTCTACAGTTTCCCTATGTAAAGCGAATAGAGTGGGAAAGGTAGAGCAATTCACCAGAGCCCCTTTATTGAAGATCTGCACCCTGAAATTAGAGATGTGTTGTGTCAAATGAGAGGTGAAGCAGCCCCAGTTTCTTCTCAACAGTATTCTTCTCTTTCCATGCCAGTCTTTAGGAGTTTGTAGAATTCATGGTCCCAAGAGGTGTATGCGCACTAGAAGCTTCTGCCTGACCAAGAATAGTCACTTTATCTTTAAAAAGCACACAAAAATTCCTTAATCCTCCCCCCTTTCTCTCTCTCTTGAGACAAGGTCTCACTATGTAGCTCTGGCTGACCTAGAACACGCTATGTAGATTAGGCTGTACTCAGACTCACAGAGCTCTGCCTGCCTATGCACCCCTCCTCCCATCCCAGTGCTTCTTAATTTTTAATGTACACTTTTTTTTTCTTTGTTATGTCTTGAATATGAGATGTCTTTCACATGCTTGTTTTCTGAATGCTTGGTCCCTAGCTAGTGGCACTGTTTCGGAAAGTTGAGGAAGTTTGGGGTATTGTGATCATTAGAGGAAGTAGTTACTAGCATATATTTGTAATAAGGGCATCCTCAAGTTTGTTATACTCTTTCTACTTCCTCTCTGCTATAATGTGAAAAAGCTCCCTCCTCCATCACATGTTCCTACCACCATGATGTTCTCCCCAAGTGCATGGAGCCGAGCAACCCCTGCAGTGAACATTCTAAAACCACGAGCCAAAATAAATTTCCCACATCAAGTAGTCTTCTCAGGTACTTTGGTTACAAACATGAAAGAATAACTGATATAGTCTCATATTTTATCCTGCTTTAAGTTTCAGTTCATTTTGTTACTATAACGAAGTACCCCAAACTGGGAAGTTCATAAAGAATCAAACTCTATTTGACCTGTAACTCTGAATGCTGAGATGTCTAAAAGCATGCTGTTATCTGGTGATTGAGTTCCTGCTACATCGTAATACAGCAGAGGACATCACATACTGAGATAAAGTAAAGCATACTAACTCAAGATGCTCTTCCATCTTCACAACCCAACCCTTATGACTTCATCTAGTTCTACTGGCTAGCCAAGGTCCTATCTCCAAACATCATTTATACATTTAGAGACTTTGGGAGACACATTCAGACTATAGTAATTGGGAGTCAATTGTTAGATAGGACCTCCAAAGCTTGAGTCACAGACTTGGGTAGCTGTAATTTTTTTTTTTTTTTTTGAGGCGAGGGAGATGCCTCATTCATTGTTCATGAGATGGAGAATGGAAAGGTAAGATGGATACAGAATGGAAGCCAATAAAGTGTACATGACTGAGTTGGTTAGTTATCTGTGAGGGCCTAGGGCTTGTTTCTCCTAGGAAGTTCTAAATGTTTAGGGGCAAGAAAGATAGATTTGTTTGTTTAGCAAATTGGCTGAGGGTTGCTTCTGGGGTGGTTGGCTTCATGGTCACCTGATGAATGTGAGAGAAACCCTAGCTAGAGGATACTCTCAGGCATGTAGTTTAAGGTGATTTCTGTTGGTAGCTGTCGGATTGGCATGCATTAGTGTGGTGGGTACATTACTTACCTAGTTCTATATAACAAATTACTCCTGCATTTTCTGGTGTCATAAGCATAACTTCTAATCTACTGTGACTCCTTCCCTTCTTTCCTCTTCCCAACACCAACTCTCTTTTCTTCTAATAACCGTGTATTCCAAGATAGTCTGAAACGTATAATCATCCTGCTTCTGCTTCTGGAGTGGTAGGATTATAGATGTATGCCACTGTGCTGTTATTTAAAAAAAAAAGTTGACACAAGCTAGGGACATCTTAGAAGAGGAAACCTCAACTGAGAAAACACCTCCATCTGATTAGCTTGTAGGCAAGCCTTTGGGGAATTTTCTTAATTAAAGATTGATGTGGGAGGACCCAGCCCATTGTGGGTGGTGCCACCCCTGGATATGTGGTCCTGAGTTCTATAAGAAAGCAGGCAGAGCAATCCATGAGAAGCAAGCCAGTAAGCAGCACCTCTCCATGGTCTCTGCTTCAGTTCCTGCCTCCAGGTTCCTGACTTGAGTTCTTTCCCTAATGTCTCTTCACGATGAACTGTGAGCTGAAATAATCTCTTCCCACCATAAGTTGTTTCTGGTCATGGTGTTTACCACAGCAATAGAAAGCACACTAGGACAGCCACAATGCCTGACTCTAAGCTTGTCATGGAAATTACTTTAGCTGGAAACCATTTGCTTGAGGTTTTCATGAAGCTCCATCCAATATGTCAATCAGTCTGTAGTGACCTGGTGACTTTATTGTAAATTGAGGATCCACTGACAAGGTGGATCACTTGGACAGATGTTGGCAGGAGGCCTAAGTTCTTTGTTATTTGTTGACAATCAACCCCATGACCTTGCCACATGGTCCTTTTTTCGTGCTTAAATATCCTCAAGAGCAAACTTGTTTTTTTGAGTAAGTAATCCAGTAGAGAAAGAGAAAAGATGGCAAAGAGGAAGCCATGGTCTCTTTTATGGCCTTCTTTTAGTAGTCACATACTACCAATTAACACTGTCATGTATTTTTTTCTTTTTCAGCACTGGGATTTGAATACAAGGCTTTGCATATGCTTTAACAGAAGCCTGCAACTGAGCCACATTAGATAATCTTTTAGGAGTTTATTTTGAGATAATATCTTACTAACTTCTGTAGAACCACTATGAATGTGTCACCCTTCTGTCTCTGCCTCCCAAGTTGCTGGGATTACAAGAGTGTAGTGCCATGCTTGATTTCCATATTTTGTGTCTTTTTGAGGAAACCAGTTAGTGATTTCAGGTTCCATTCAAGAGGAAGATTATCAATCTTCACTTTTTTTGTTTGAGACAGAGACTTACACTGTAGTAAATTGAACTGGAATTACCTATGGAGACCAATCTGGCTGGCCTTGAACTTGTGCTGCTGCTTCTCCTGGCTCTTTTTCCTGAGTGCTGGGATTTCAGATGTGTATTATCACACCACCTAGTTACTCTTCACACTTTGTAAGTAGATGCATGGAAGAATATGTGGACACAACTTAGAATTGCCTCAGTGACTATGGATAATAATAATAATAATAATGTTAATAATAGATTTATATGTCACAGGTTCTACTTACCACTATTCATGGTTTTTCTAGTTCCTGGAAGAAAGCATTAAAGATCAATCTGTCAACTTCTAATACTCTATAGTCTGTATATTTTATTAAAATGAGTACTTCTAATACTCATTTTATCCATTTGAAACCATGCATACATTCTTTCCCTGAGTCTCCCTAGCTCCCCAATCACATCTTAAAAAGTCAATAGTTATTTTTTACCACCAGGCTAATGGATCTTAAACAAACTACTGGTCTATGTCGAAGTCTTTATATTACACATCTCTGAAGGTACAATTACATTTTAATTTAAAAGTTATGATAGTAACCAATTTGGTAGCGTATTAACCAAATCTATTCCTTCTCCTAAGAATTTTAAGTTTGTGTATATAGTCAGCTTGGAGATCAGCTCTCCATTTCAAAGGATGTTAGCAATCAAGGCTTCAGAGTTTTTGTCTGTATGCATAATTCCTTGTGCCGAATATAACCACTTCTCTAGTTTATTCCATTTTGTAGCTCTCTACATCTTTTCCTTCTTCCACTTAATTGTTACACACATTAGTATTTCTTGTCAATATTACTTATGACTAGAAGTGTTTTGGAGTTTGAGCTTTGGGCTTTTTGTACTTACTTGTAATACTTGCACTTACGTAATAAGGTATGGGATCTACATCTAAATTCACAATTCATTTGTGTTTTTTACACACCTCATACACATAGATTGAAGATAATTTATTAAGTAATTTCTGTGTGAATGAATAACCCTCCTGGTAAGGTCAGATATGGAGTTTTTCACTTGGGTACATCTTACAGGTGCTCAGAAAATTTTGGGTTTGAGAGTATTTTGGATTTTTGGATTAAGGGTGTTCAACCTTTATATTGTTTGACATTTTCTATAAATAGAATAATTTCAGGAAGGAGATGATGAAATGTACTATGCCACTCTCTCGACTCTGCGTGTGGAAACCTAAACCTTAATAAACCTTGAGTGTAGGTAGTTTATTAAGGGGATGATTTCATAAAACAAAAGTGGAGGAATTGAAGAGTGAAATAAGAAAAGTAGATAATACAATATAAAGATACATAACTGATGTAAGTGCTATGAAGACAGTCTTGATTCTGCCAAAAAGTCTAGACCTTCCACTGGTTTTTCCAGTACTCTTTCCAGTATATATCAAAATATACTAGTCTGTATATTTTATTATTTGACAATCTCATGTAGGGACATCGCTTTTCAACATTTTAGGACAGTGGTTATGCACTGCTAGAGCAAACTCTAGGAGCTAAGGTGAAAAGTGCAGTGGTAATATGAAGACAAAAGTGAGTCATTGTACAGAACTATTTTTCATAGCTTTGACTGAAATTAGAGGCTGGCCTAGAATGGGATTATGATACCAGAGGCAGCTGCTACAATTGTTAGCTAGCTGATACTGATATGCTATTGAGTCTGAATGGAAATGACCTGATGGTAGATAATTTTCAGTTGTAGAAATTACTGAATCAAAAGGGCAATTACCTGGCAATTAAAAATCTTGATTTACATAAAAGATCATGAATCTGTTGAGACAGTGATTCTTAACCTTCCTAATGCTGAGAACCTTTTAACGCAGTTGCACTGACCCCATAAAATTATTAGTGACACCATAAAATTATTTTGTTAATGCTTTATACCTGTAATTTTGCTACTGTAATGAATTGTCATGTAAATATCTGATATGCAGGATATTTGATATGCGGCTCCTGTGCAGGTCATGATCCACAGGTTGAAAACCACTGTGTTAGATACCAGTACGAGTAAATTAGCAGAAGTAGCAAGAAAGCATAGCTTAGCAAGACATGGTTTGACAAACATACAAATAGGTTGCTAGGGCCATGCCCAGGACTCTTGGGGGTGGGGAAGAGCTGACACAGAATCAATTACCCAGACTCTGGGGGCCTGGTAAGTGACAAAAGCAGACCCGTTTATTTCAGGAAGAGGATGCCCCCCCTTTCTAACCTCTGCCCAGAGTCCCACTGGGTCCCGAACTACAGGCTGCTGCAGCAGCTCTTCCTCATTGGCTCATGTCTCATTACCCGGTGTGGCATCATCAGTCTCCAGACAGGTCTCAGGGAAGGTCTCAGGCCAGCTGCATTCGGAAGCCCAGCCACTCATGTGCTGTTTAACAGCAGGCCTTATTCCTGCTCAATGGCAAGCCTTGTTCTTCCTACATATTTACCCTTTTGTTTTTATATTTAATTTTTTGACAACTCAGTGAGAACCAGAGTTTTTAAGCTCTGATCTTGTTGACCCCACCACAAGGACCCCAGTATAATGGACTGTGCCTGTCTTAGATTGACCTTCCCGACAGACAGGTTCTTACCTGTCATTACCAGTCCTCAAAGGCATGCTGCAGCTTTTCCTCATTTGCTTGTGTCTTGTTACCCAGTGTGGGGTGTGGCATCATCATTCTTCAGGCAGATCCAGGCAGGTCTCAGGCTGGGCATGTCCAGGCATGCCTGGTCAGGTTTCAAGCCAGCTGCATTCAGAATCCCGCCACTCATGTGCTATTTAGTAGGAGTCCTTTTTCCTGCCCAATGGCAAGCCTTGTTCCTCCTACACAAATGCATAAACCCAAGTGCCTTTAGTTAGGTGAGGTGGTATATGAGAGCATAGCTTCAGGAGGTAAGGGACCAGGCAGATCTGTAGATGGTCTGCTAGCAAAGTTTGATGATTTCCTGCCTTCTTCTCCTAGTATCTTCTGGACCTGGTGCCAAGGAGGGATAAGAGGCCTTAAGTTCTTGGTGGTCTGTAGCTCAACACAAGCTAGGTGGGTTCTTGTGTTGGGTACTGGATCTCAGTGGACACCCCAAAGTTCACCCCTTCCAGTTTTGTCCCAACTGGGAACTCAGGTCAGGGATTGGGTGGGATGTGTTATTCCAGCGTGCGGGGTCTTGAGTTCTAGCAGGTCTTCCTAGTGATGTCAGTAGGGGGTTGGAGGACCATGGATTGTAGGCTACAGCTGCAGATCCCCTGGTGCTTGTGTGTCTGGTTTGAGGGTCAGGTCTGTGGTCATGTTCTCCCCAGACGGCTCCTCCTACGTGGTTCCCAGGGCACCTCTGTGCCTCTTGGTCCTAAGCCCTTGAGTCACTCAGGCTGTGTGCAAAGTCCAAGAGCCAGCTGATCCAGGGCTGGAACTGTAGATGCTGAAGGCCGGGTGTGCGCTGGAACTGTAGATGCTGAAGGCCGGGTGTGCTGCCAAGGAGGGGCAAGGTGTACTGGCTGGGGGATCTGATATAAACACCACAACCCATCCACAGGGCTTGGACTTGAGAGGAATAAAAATTTTGGAGACCTCCGTGGCAGGCGGTGGAGTCAGGCCAGCCATGCTCCAGGAACTGGCTAACCACAAAGCCGATGGTGAAGTAAGATTAAATTCATTCCTGAGAAAAACAGGTGTAGGATGTTTCCTGCTGACTAACTAATGGGCTGGTACATTCCACCTGCATTCCCCCTCACCCCCTTCAGTTATGGTAAACAATGGGCTGGTACATTCCACTTGTATTTCCCCTCACCCCTTTGGGTTGTAGTTTAAATACTCTACTCTCCCTCAAATTGTCGGCGTGGCTCCTACCCCTGCGTGGGATATGGGTGGCGCCCTCAGTTCACTGATCCCCCCTTCCCGAAATAAACCTCTTGCGATTGCATCAAGAAGGTCTCTTGCGAGTTTTTTGGGTGGCCGTGATATCCTGAGTGTCGGGAGTCGGGTGACGGACTTCCCTCCCCTGGGTCTTTTATTTGGTGCATTGGCCAGGAATTTGCAGCCACCCCATTCTCCATGAGAACCCACTTGGAGGTGAGATTTCTGTGTCTTGGGCCTATTTCTGTTGTCTGGTTTGTGAGATTTCTGTCTCTGTGTCCTGGGTTTGTCTCTGTTGTCTGGTTCTGTTATATGGTTTGCCCAAAAGTCGAAAGTTGACTTCGTGAAGGTTGTTTTCGGTTTGACAGCCATTTCCATCTCTTGAGGAGATGGATGGAGTGGTCAGGCAGACGTGCTGGTGGATCAGTGGCTGTAGCCCTGGGAGATGTCCAGGAAGGACAGGGGACCCCAGGAACGCCTGGGAGGGCCCCATTTGGGTGCCGGGGAGGATACAGTGGTCCTCTTGAGAGAGGGGACACGAGAGACCTCCCGGCCGTTTGTTTCTCTGGAGTGGTGCCGGTATTTGAGATTGAGAAGGATTTTTCGTAGTGTTTTTCTATGTATCTTGTGTTTGTGTTTTGTGTTACTTGTGACAATGGGACAGACCGTAATGACTCCTCTAAGTTTGACACTGGATCATTGGACTGAAGTTAGAACTAGGGCTCATAACTTGTCAGTTGAGGTTAAAGAGAGACAGTGACAGACATTTTGTGCTTCAGAGTGGCCTAATTTTGACATCGGGTGGCCACCTGAAGGGACTTTTGACTGGACCATTATTTTTGAGGTAAAAGCTATTGTCTTTAAGGAAGGACCAGGGTCTCATCCCGATCAACAGCCATACATTACTGTTTGGCAAGACCTGGTCCAGAACCCACCCCCATGGGTAAAACCTTGGGTGAGGGGAAGGAAGCCAGGCTCCCGAGCCCGAGCTCTGGCTCTCCATGGCACAGAGCCTAAATCAAAACAAAAGCCAGCTTCAGAAACAACACCTTCGGCTCCGCCTAAGATCTATCCTGAGATGGAGGAGCCACCCTAGTGGTCGAGCCCGCCACAGCCACCCCCCTACCCCCAGCCACCACAGACGTCCCCACGCCAGCCCCGTCTCTGGCCTGAGCCCAGAACTACAAGGAGCAGATGGGGGAGGGCCAGCAACTGGCACTTGGAGCCAGAGAGGGTTGAGCCCAGAGGGACCCGATTCCACTGTGGCTCTACCCCTCCGAACAGTCAGCCTCCCCTCCCCCCGTGGACCCACCAGCTTTTCAACCCTTACAATATTGGCCTTTCTCCTCAGCTGATTTATATAATTAAAAAGCTAACCACCCATCTTTCTCTGAAAACCCTGCTAGTCTTACAGGTTTGGTGGAATCCCTGATGTTTTCTTACCAACACACCTGGATGATTGCCAGCAGCTTTTGCAGGTTCTCTTTACTACAGAGGAGAGGGAGAGAATTCTCATGGAGGCACGGAAGAATGTCCCAGGAGACAATGGGACCCCACTACCCTCCCGAATGAGATCGATGCTGGGTTCCCCCTTGATCAACCAGATTGGGACTTCAACACGGCTGCAGGTAGGGAGTGGCTGACAGTTTTTCCGCCGGACTCTAGTGGCAAGTCTCAGAGTTGCGCTCGGCGCCCCACCAAGTTGGCCAAGGTCAGAGGAGTGCTTCCGTGTCTTGTTGAGCCTCCGTGCATATTCCTTGAGAGGTTGATGGAGGCCTACAGGCGGCACACTCTCTTTGACCCACCTCTGAGGGAACAACGAGCAGCTGTGGCTATGGCCTTTATAGGAATCTTGTTACAGAGACAGAGAAAGTGTATCATAAGAGAGAGACTGAGAAAGAGAAACAGAAAAGAAAAGAGAGAGAAAAAGAGAGAGAGAAAAGAGAGAGAGAGAGAACAGGTGGGATTGCAAACAAGAAAGAAACTTGACTAGGATACTGGCCGCAGTTGTAGGAGATAGAGATAGAGATAGATAGATAGATAGATAGATAGATAGATAGATAGATAGATAGATAGAGAACAGGGCCTAGACAGACAGGGAACTTGGGCAACAGAAGACCTAGACCAAATGGGAATGGAGAAACAGAGATGCCAGTTGAAAAAAGATCAGTGTGCCTATTGTAAAGAAAAAGGACACTGGGCTCGAGATTGCCCAAAGAAGGGCAAGACCCCTAAGGTTCTGGCTCTTGAAGAAGATGATTAGGGGTGACGGGGCTCAGACCACCTCTCTGAGCCTAGAGTAACCCTGAACGTGGAGGGGACCCCTGTAAACTTTGTGGTGGACACAGGAGCAGAATATTCAGTCCTGAAACAACCATTGGGAAAATTAAAAAAACAGAAAAACTGAAGGCACAGATGTTTGCTAAGGAAGGGCCAGAGGTGGCGTGGGGAACTTCTACTTCTATGATATTGGCCTTAAAACTTGAAGAAGAATACTGGCTCCATGAGCCTCCCGGGCAACAAAGGGCCCTGGATATCAGTGACTGGTTAAGAGAGGTCAATAAGAGAGTTCAAGATATTCATCTGACTGTGCCCAACCCTTATAACCTTCTTAGCTCGCTTCCACCAGAAAGGAATTGGTACTCTGTTCTAGATTTAAAGGATGCTTTTTTCTGCTTGAAGTTACATCCGGACAGTCAACCCATCTTTGCTTTTGAAAGGAGAGACCCTGACAATGGACTAGTGGGACAATGACTTGGACTAGATTGCCACAAGGATTCAAAAACTCCCCTACCCTCTTTGATGAGGCTCTTCATTGGGATCTGGCCTCCTACAGAGCTGAAAATCCTCAGCTAACATTGTTACAGTATGTAGATGATTTACTCTTGGCAGCATCAACTAAATCCGAGTGTCTCCAAGGAACCAAGAGACTGCTGACGGAACTTGGTGGGTTGGGGTATCGGGCTTCTGCTAAGAAGGCTCAGTTGTGCAAAACTGAGGTCACCTATCTGGGATACACCCTGAGAGATGAAAGGCGATGGCTGACAGAAGCCAGAAAAAAGATTGTCACCCAGATTCCTGTCCTGACCACCCCACGCCAGGTAAGAAAATTCCTGGGCACAGCTGGTTTTTGTAGACTATGGATTCCGGGTTTTGCTACTCTGGTAGCCCCCTTATTTCCCCTCACCAAGGAGGGAGGAGGGTTCACCTGGACCTCTGAACATCAGAAGGCCTTTGAAGATATCAAAAAGGCCTTGTTAACAGCACCAGCTTTAGCTCTACCAGACTTAACCAAGCCTTTCACTCTATATGTGGATGAAAGGGCAGGGGTTGCCAGAGGCATCCTTACTCAGACTTTAAGACCTTGGAAGAGGCCGGTGGCCTACTTTTCTAAGAAACTGGATCCTGTTGCGAGTGGATGGCCCACATGCCTGAAAACTATTGCGGTTGTGGCCTTACTTGTCAAAGATGCTGGTAAACTGACTCTGGGACAGCAGATGACAGTAGTGGCACCCCATGCCCTAGAGAACATTATCTGGCAGCCTCCTGACTGGTGGATGACTAATGCCAGAATGACCCATTACCAAAGCCTATTATTGACTGAGAGGGTGATGTTCGCCCCCCTCCCCGGCCATCCTGACACTCTACTACCTGAGGCCGATGACTCTGCTCCCGTCCACCACTACTTTGAAATCCTCGCAGAAGAACCAGGTCCCAGGAGTGACCTAAAGGACCAACCCTGGCCAGGAAGTCCGAACTGGTACACTGATGAAAACAGCTTCATGGTTGAAGGTAAGCGGATGGCGGGAGCTGCAGTGGTAGATGGGAGTCAAGTGATTTGGGCTAGCAGCCTGCCAGAAGGAACTTCTGCCCAGAAAGCTGAACTTATCACGTTAACACAAGCCCTGAAGATGGAAGAGGGAAAGTCCATCGATATTTATACTGATAGCAGGTATGCTTTTGCCACTGCCCATGTGCATGGGGCAATATATAGACAAAGGGGGCTGTTGACATCAGCGGGGAAGGACATTAAAAATGAAGAGATTCTGAGCCTCCTTGAGGCTATACATCTGCCAAAGAACGTGGCTATTATCCACTGCCTTGGACATCAGAAGGCACAGGATGCAGTGGCTAAAGGAAATCAGATGGCACATCTAGAAGCCAAACGAGCTGCCCAAGGGACAATGATCTTAACCACCCTTGGTCTTAAAAATATCAGAGAAAGCAGCGTCAGGTATATCCCTGAAGACTTACAGGCCATAAAAAAACTAGGGTTGGCTGGAGAATCACCTTGTGGTACGGTTAAAACAGAGGACGGTAAATGAGTCCTGCCTCAAGAAGAAGGACGCAAGTACGTCACCAATTTACACTGTCTGACTCACCTAGGAGAAAAGAAACTACAAGATGTGGTAAGGTCCTCTGACTATTATGTAATTGGACTTTCTGACTTAACAACAGAAATAGTAAGGAACTGCAAAGCCTGTGCTCTGATTAATGCCAGACCTTCCATGTATAACCTGGGAAAAAGACTCCAGGGTGATAGACCGGGGCCTATTTATTGGAAAGTAGATTTGACAAAAATTAAACCGGCTAAATATGGAAACAAATATCTTTTAGTTTTTATAGATATATTTTCAGGATGGGTAGAGGCCTTCCCTACAAGGACTGAGACCGCTAATGCAGTGGCTAAGAAGATTCTTGAAGAAATTTTTTTGAGGTTTGAAATACCCAAGGTAATTGGGTCTGATAATGGACCCACTTTCGTTGCCCAGGTAAGTCAGGGACTGGCCACCCAACTGGGGATTAAATGGAAATTACATTTTACCTACCGTCCCCAAAGTTCAGGACAGGTAGAAAGGATAAATAAAACTCCAAAAGAGACCTTGACTAAATTAGCCTTAGAGACCGGTGGGGGGACTGGACATCCCTCCTTCCTTTTGCCTTGTTCCGGGTCAGGAACACCCCTGGGACGGTTTAAGCTGACACCTTATGAGATTCTCTGTGGGGGGCCTTCTCCTCTTACTGAGGTGGGCGGAGTGTTCGATCCTGATGTTGTCCTTTGTAACCCCTTGTTCACCCGCATGAAAGCCCTTGAAGTAGTTGGGCATGAGGCCTGGGAGCAGCTCAGGGAGGCTTATGAAGCTGGAGACCTGAGCATGCCTCATCAGTTCCAGGTTGGAGAAACCATACTCATCCGGTGCCATCGAGCTGGGAACGTTGAGCCTCACTGGAAGGGACCATACCTGGTGCTCTCGACTACCCCCACCACAATGAAGGTAGAGGGCATCTCTGCTTGGATCCACGCCTCGCATGTAAAGAAAGCTCCTGAACCTCCTAAGGATAAATGGAGATTAAAAAAAAGACTGTGGACCCTCTTAAGCTACGCCTGCATCACAGGTGCTCTCCAGATGGGGAATGACAACCCCCATGCCCCGCAAAAACTTACTTAGCAGGTAGCTTTCCAAACTGGGACAGTCTTCTGGTCAGTCTCTAAGGTAGCCTCCTCCTTTTCCTGACTTCTGCCATGTAGCTGCAGGCCTGGAACAGTGGGATATTCCTGAGGCAGACCCCCAGAACCTCCCTGAGAGGGACCCTCGATGAAGACACCCTAAAGAGCTAGGAGCAAAGTTTGGTGTGGGAGGCCAGAGGGACACTGTGGGCTGGCTCAACAAGATTTTTTATGTCTGCCCAAGGAAAGGTAGGGACAGGACTGCGGCTAGGCGGTGTGGAGGATGTTGGCTCTGTTTAACTTCTGGACCCCTTACTATGAGGGCATGGTCGCGTTGGGTACTTTTAATAACACCACCAACCATGACACCTGCTCATGACGTGAGAAGAACAAACTGACCCTAACTGAAGTATCAGGAAAAAGGACTTGTTTAGGAAACCCACCTGTTGCCTATGAACACTTATACAATGAGATCTGAGGTCTCCAAAGACTTCTGATACCAGATACTTATATCCTGGCATAGATAGATGGGCCTGCAACACAGGAATAACTCCCTGTGTTGCCACTAATATCTTTAATGATACCAAAGATTATTGTATGTTAGTACAGCTTATGCCTAGAGTACTCTATCTCCCCACAGATGCCTTTGTGGATGAGTTTGATTTCTGCCCTAAGCGATTTGAGAAAGAGCCTATTTCCCTGACTTTAACTGTAATTTTAGGATCAGATGTGGCACTGGAACAGCTGCCCTAGTACAGGCCCCTCAGTACTTTCATCAATTTAAGTGCCGTACAGATTTTAATGCTGAAACAACAATATCAAGGGTTATGGGAACAAGATAATAATAAATAGGATGAAACAAATGCATAGGTTCTAAGATTAGAACAACAGACTAGAAGGAGTGGGCAATGAGAGGAATAAAAATTTTGGAGACCCCCTGTGGCAGGCGGTGGAGTCAGGCCAGCCACGCTCCAGGAACTGGCTAACCACAAAGCTGATGGTGAAGTAAGATTAAATTCATTCCTGAGAAAAACAGGTGTAGAATGTTTCCTGCTGACTAACTAATGAGCTGGTACATTCTACCTGCATTCCCCCTCACCCCCTTCAGTTATGGTAAACAATGGGCTGGTACATTCCACTTGTATTTCCCCTCACCCCTTTGGGTTGTAGTTTAAATACTCTACTCTCCCCCCAAATTGTCGGCACAGCTCCTACCCCTGCGTGGGATATGGGTGGCACCCTCAGTTCACTGATTCCCCCCCCCCAGAAATAAACCTCTTGCGATTGCATCAAGAAGGTCTCTTGTGAGTTTTTGGGGTGGCCGTGATATCCTGAGTGTCGTGAGTCGGGAGACGGACTTCCCTCCCCCGGGTCTCTCAGACTCAGTAGAGCTCCACAGCCTTTTAACTTGACCATCCACCTTTCAGCCTGCTCTGATCTTATCATTCCTGTGGCTCCTCTTTTGGGTGCTGGAGTGACCTGTGGAATCTGGGTGCCCAGGAAGCCAGGCTGGCTGGTACCTCTCTGGCAGTCAAAGCTGCCTGTCTAGACCCTGACTTGTTCAGACCTGCGGCCCACTGTACTGCTGTGGGAAGTGCTGCCTGCTGCCTTGTCTGGCTGCAATGTTTTTCCAAGTGATTGTATATGCAGTAGAGGGACCTGTGTGTCGAAAGCCTTTCTCGGTGAATATGCTTGCGCTTCCCAGACTGCTGCTTCGCTGGAGATATACCAAGGTGATCCTGCAGTTCTCCTGTAGCTCAGAATGTGCTGTGGGTCCCCGCCTTATTGGTTCTGCTGAGAAAATACCTATTTCCGTGGCTCTGCTGGTTTTCTTTTTGGTGCTGGAACACCTGTGTGGAAGCTGGAAGCTTAGGAGGCTGGTGAGTACCTCTGTCTGAGGTTCAGAGCTGCTGGCTGGGGAGTTGTGTGACTTGTACCCACCCTTAGACTTCTCTCGTGGTGAAGCTCTCCTGCTTCCCCAGGTTCCCCTGATGGCTGCTCTATTTTTCTGTTTCTCTGAGTGTCTGAGAGTCTCACCCAGGGACTTTTATTAGTCCCTGGGTTCACCAAGTGAGACCCAGCAGGTTCGCGCCTCTCAGGTTGCTCAGTCTGTTTATATCTCTGCAGTGTTCTAGCTATTTTCCCTACACTCAAAATGTGTCCTAGCCAGCTGCTGTCATCTCAGAATCACCCCCCCTCCCCGTTCTCTTTATATGACTCTTGGTTCTTACTTGTTCTGTGTTACTCAAAATATCTTATAGTTGTATGGTTAGACCTGGGAACAATGGCTTCTTTTTCTTTCTATCTTTAGCACTCATTGGGGTCTCTGAAATACAGACTTTCACATTTAAAATGATGTAAAGAAGAACCTTTTTGTTTTCCAATGATGTTACAAGGCAACCTCCACCTCCATTGTAGTAGGTTTGGTTTCCTTTTAGTTATATGAAAAAGAGACCTCCCTGGACAAGTGTGACAAAATTTTTCTTGCCACCATTCATAGTAGCTGACTCGGGATCCTGTTGGTGGGGCCTCGGTAGGCAAATGTCTAGGTTATGGCACATAGGAGGCACAGCCCGCTTTTACTTTTTCCTTAACCCCACATCCCACCCCTAACACATGACTCTTACTTTCTTTTTTTTTTTGGTGTGCCAACTTGATACTTTTAATTATTTATTTTAAAAATCTTTTATGTATTAATGACTCTTACTTTTAAAGATGTCATATTTAGATCATTTGCTTGGAACAGTATTCTCAGGCATTTGTTTTAAAATGCTCACACAACTTCTTTTCTTTGGATTATTCATGTTGAGCAACCCCAACTGGAAGTCTGAGATCCTACAAAAGTTTGACCTTGTGCTGATATGATGCTCAAAAAACTGAATTTTTCAGTATTTCAGATTTTTTTTGTTAGAAATGCTCAACTTATAAAATTCATGCAAATATTCCCAAATTGGAAAAAGTCTGAAAGCTGAAATACTTCTGGTTCTGCATGTTTTAGTTAAAGAAACCCAACCTCTAGTGGTTGAAATAGATTATGTCTGCTACTATATCAGACTACTCACCTTGCACAGCAGAAATCTTAGAAGAAAAGTATAGCACATAGTACCTTTATATGAGAAAGAGGGATAGGGGAAGGATAGAAAGTGTGATTCTTAGATTGTCAGTACAAATATTTAGAATGAGTTAACAATGCAGATTCTCAGGCCTCATACCAAACATACTGATATAGAAAATGTATAGCCAGTGTTCATTGTTTGAGAATGTCCTACAAGCATATAATGTGTTTTGATTAAGTCCCTATTCTCTCCCTTGTAATTCTTCCATCTTACCCCACAATATCTCCTTCCAATTTTATGTTCTCTTAAAAAAAACCAGAAGTTTGCTTAGTGCTGCCTGTATGTGAATGGGTAGAGGAGTGTAGCCTCTCAGGAACCACATTCCTGAAGAAAATAGACTCTCCCTCCCCCAGCAACCATCATTTGCCAGTAGATCCTCAGATAGGTGTGGAACTTCTTGGTCTCCTCCTTTATCCATGCTAGAATTTTGATTCATTTGATCTTATGCATGCAATCATATCCTGTGGTGTTCATGTGTGAAACAGTGCTATTGGTGGGAGTATTAACTGATGTAGCCACCATGGGAATAAGTGTTGAGATCCCTAGAGATCTGTGTTTTTACTTGACTTAGCCCAAACCTTCCCTACCTCCCTAACTCTTGCAGCTGACAGGTAAGGGGTCCCTATCCCCCAGCCAAGTGGCCAGCTCAGCTCCTGGTAACCACAAGTAAGAACTCAGGACCTAATGACTAGATCCAAACTTTTCCATTCCTCCCAGCTCCTGATACCAATATGTAAGAGATCTCCAGGTCCTGCTCCCCTGCCTACATTGTCCCAGTTCCCCTAGCACTGACAAGTAAACAGTTCAAATACTATCAGCCCCAGGCCCACAGTTTCACTCAAAAACCATCTAAATTCAAATGAGCAAGTTCTAATACAGAAATAAGTGCAACATGAAAATTCAAGACATGTCTCTTCTAAAAATTACTAACACATAATGAAAGACCCCACAATGACCAAATAAACCTTCATACAAACAATTCAAAAGTAGGATTATAACTGTCTTTGAACAATTTGAAGATACGAATATACTCAAAGAGAACAAAACTAAACAGATGAATGAAATAAGGAAGTCATTACAAAACATAAAAGCGAAAAAGAGAATTACTGAAGAAAAGCTAAACTAAAATGGTGCCAAAACTTAAAAACTTTAATAAACAGAACAAAATCTTCACTGGAAAGTGTTAGCAATAAAATGAACCATGTGAAAAATAGTGTGTCAGAGATAGAAGGCAAAGCAAGGGAATTGGATCACATGGTAAAAGTCCATAAAAATCCATTAAGTAGAACATATTAGAGCTTTGGGATACCACAAAAATACCAAACCTTTGGATTATGAGCATAAACAAAGGAGAAGAATACCATACCAACATATATTCTTTATATATTATATAAAAATATATATAGAGAATATATTCAGCATAATCATAGAAGAAAATTTTCTGTACATAAAGGGATGCCCATTCAAATATAAGAGGCTTACAGAATTCCAAATAGGATGAGAAAAGAAGTTCCCTATTACATATTATAGCTAAAACATTAAAACACAGAACCAAGAAAGAAAGGACAAGCCACTTAAAAAGGCAGGCCTATCAGAATGACATCTAATTATTCAACAGAAACTTTAAATCCAAAAGACTCTAGCAAGATAAATTCCAAGTTTTGAAAGATCACAGCTATCAATTAAGACTATTATACTTAACAAAACTATGTACTAAAATTGAAGGAGAAATATGAAGTTTTCATTATAAAACAATAGGAATTTATGAATGAGAATCATGCTCTATAGAGGATACTGGAAGTTATACTTCAGTCTGAAGAGAGGGATAAGCATATCCAAGAGGTCACAGGGAACACATAATACCAAAAATCAAAAGAGATCTAAGAAAACACCACAGAATCAACAAAATGCCCATAATTAACACACATTTTCAACAACAATGATGATGATAATATTGGAATATTAATGGTCTCAATTATCCACAATAAAAAGATACATATTAGAAAATTGGATAAGAAAACACAATCCAACTTTTTGCTGCCTCCAAGAAACATAGCTCATTATCAAAGACCACCTTAGGGTAAAGAGACGAAAAAAAAAAAAAAACATGTTTCTAAAAAAATTTATTGTAGGAAGAAAGCAGGCATAGCTATTATAGGCTTCAAACCAAAACTGGCTAAAAGAGATAATAAAGGTTATTTAATATTCATCAAAAGAACAGCATTCTAAGAAGATAATATAATTCTAAACATGCATGTACCAAACACAAGTGTATCCAATGTCATTAAAAAATCTACTAGATTTAAAACCACATATTCACCCTAACACAGTAATAGTAGGCAAATTCAATAACCAGTTCTTACCAGCAGGTAGATCATCTGGAAAAAACTAAACTAGAAATGGTGGAGTAAAATCATGCCATAAATCAAATGGACCGAGTAGATAGCTATAGAACATTGCATCCAAACAGTTAAGAATGCACATTCTTTCTCAATAGTCTCAGAATGCTCTCTAAAATTGTTCACGTATTAGGACACAAAGAAAAACTTAACAAATTTGGGAAATAGAAATAACATCATATATTCTATATGATGACCACAATGGAATAAATTTAGATATTGGCAGATACTATAGAAACTCACAAACACTAAACCATTCACTATTGAATGATAATTGGGCCACTGAAAAAAATCAAGAAGGAAATTAAAAAAAATCCTACAGTGTAATAAAAGTGAAAATATAACATACCAAAATCAGTGGAACACAACGAAGGTAGTCCTAAGAAGAAAATTTATATTACAGTGCTAAAGGCATTGAAGGCTTTATCTAGAACTGGACTCTGCATGGTTCAGTACTGGCCTGCTAGGGAAGAAATGCCTATTGATGCAATAGTGGCATGAATATTATGGGAGTAACAAACTGCTTTCTGATTGACTGAGACACCTGCTCCCCAGGAGCAAATTTCATGCCTGGTTCTGCAATCCTGGTCAAAATTCCATGGCTGGGATGTCATAGTCCCTAGTTTAGTACCTGTTATTGCTAAGTTGCTAAATAGTCATATTGTTAAATTGCCTTCTAAATATTTGTAATTATACTCAGACACCTGGTCTTCCCTAACCTTGATCAGAAAAGCTTCTTCTTGCAGTAGTCAATTGTTCAAAGTGATGAGAATAAGAGACTGACTGTTCAGGCCTAAATAGGACATCTGTATTCATCCCACCACCACCAGGGAACATCAGAGAAGAAGCAGAAAGACTGTAAGAGTTAAAAGACATGGAAGAATGCTACAAAATGCTGTCTTCTGGACATGACATGGCTATTGTAGTCATGAACTCACAGTACTCTGTAGTTACCTGCTCAATTCAACAAAACCAAGTTGGTAAAAAAAAAATGTGGCATATATGGTGCAGAGATGCTCCACGTTCTATTCCTTATTGAGGACCTATTGGTACTGTATAGTTACTCAGAGAGGGAGAATCATTTTTTTTGTGAAGATTTGACCACTGGTTTCCTATGCTCTAGTATAGTGGTTTCCAGCCTTCTTTAGGGGGTTGCATAGCAGATATCCTGCATATCAAATACTTACACTATGACTCATAACACAAGCAAAATTACAGTTATGAAGTAGCAATAAAATACTATTATGGCTGGTGTTCACCACAACATGCAAAACTGTATTATAGGGTCACAGCATTAAGAAGGTTGAGAACCACTGCTCTAGTGAGTGGCCCCAACCCCATGCACATATAAGCAACACTAACTAGACTTAGTGTGTTATAAAAAAATGAAATTAGGAGAAGGTATAAAGGAACATGAAGAGAGATGGAAGTGGGAAATGGGGGCTAGGTGTGATCATATTTCATTGTACTCATATTCAAAAAACTCAAAAGTAAAGAAAAAATTTAAAATAAACTTATGTTTTACTGAGCACTGTAGATAAGTCTTACAGATGGCTGAGTCTCTTTGATAAATGTGCCAGCAAAAGGCTAAACCTGGATGCCAACCTCAGTCATTTTTGTTTGACAGTACAGGATAGTGCTCTTAGTATCCACTATTGATTTATCAATTAGGACTGTCTGCCCTTGCTGGAAGAATGATATAGGAATGGAGGTTGCAGCTGTCAGTTATAAAGACATACCCAAGGGAAGCACCATGGATGGCAGACAGAACCAAGATGTTAAACAAATAAATACTAGTGGAATTAGCACATAATTTTTCTCTTATTTGGTGCTACTCTAACTTTCACTGGCATATGAATTTCCTGAGGAACTTATTAGTGCTCCACTTCTGCCTTGGAAGGGTCATGTACTCAGCTTTTCTCACAATTCTATGATGCTGGTGCTGCTGTGGTCTTTACACCATGATTTTAGTAATGAGCCTCTAAATTTTAGTTTATTTTGTGCATTTTTTATATGGGTTCAAGCTGTGCTTCCAAGGTTGGTACTGAATTCTGAAGCACAAACTATCTTCCCATCCTGGCCTCCCAAGTGCAATGATGCCCAACCTAGACTTTTACTCCTTCATCTTACATTTGTGATTCTCTGCTGAAACAGTGGCAGCAAAAACAAGCCAAATAGTCCACCAGTTTACACAGATAAATACAGAAAAGAAATACCTCATGGTAAAAGCTTTGTATGGGGCAGATAACCTCAGAGTTTTAGTTTTATGTTCTCTGTGGCACTTGGGGACTGTTCCTGGCCCTCTGCTTTGTTAGATCTGTACTGCAGTGCTGCCAGGGACACTGGATCCTTCCGATCTTCACTTTTACTTGTCCTAGCCATTGCTTCCAGCCTTCATTTCAATGCCAGGTAGGAGCCAGAGCAGTAAATAACATTTGATGACTGATAATTTTCTTTTTTTCTCCTCTCTCTTTTGACTAAAACCCTACATGCTCCCTTGTATTATAGCGATGATAAATCACAAAAGCCTTTTTCTTCTCTCTTCTCCAGAATCCCTTTTTTTGTGGTGTGTTTCTTGTTTTTTTAAGGTTACATGAAGTCATCCTCTAAGTATAGGAAATGCTTTGTCACCATTGAGTACAGCTAGTTGTAGGAGTGGCATCTGATTTCCCCTTTGTATTAAGAAGCAAGAAACAATGGCTTTGCTCCGCCACTGTTTTTCTTTCTCTCCAGTTCTAATTCATCAAGTATATTCTGATTTCCTTTCACTGCATTCTTTCTTCCTGTCTCCTTCCCACCCACATTCTATTCTTTTCTCAGTTCTCTTTTTCTTTTTCTCTTATCCTGTCCATATTTTCCCACTCCCCTTCTTGCTTTTCTTTCCTTATTCTCCCCCACCATAATTCCTGAAATATATAGATAATATTAAAAAACTCTTTCAATGAGTTAGTTGGATGGTTGCATTTAAAATCTGTCATTTTGGAGACATCTGATATGTAGCTCAATGAAGCCCATAAGGTGTTCTTTAGGGCTCCCCATTTAGTCACCAACAAGTAATTGAGTGCTCCAATTGTTTGTTTTAAATTAATGAATTGTTTTTAGCCAGTGACCTGAAATCTGATATTTGCAGCCAGATCATAGTTTCCATCAATGTGGAACACACAAGGCATGTTTAAGAGAGCAAACATGTTTATTACTTTTCATTTGAAGGACTTCAGAGATGAGGCAGGAGCTGCAGCATCTGCCATCTCTGTTTAGAACTTTTATCTCATAAGATAGTCAGATGTGGCTCTGTCCAAGTGAGGGTAAATCCATACTCACTCAGAAAGTCTTTAATCCAAGTGGCATCTGTAGTTTTCTTCGCAGATCCATAGTCTCTGAGAGCTATGTAGATATACACATTGCACTGGCTCAGCCCAACAAGATAGTCCCAGCTGACACAAGACTTAGAAGCTCATCGTCAGTGCTATTTTATCAGTATAAGGGAAGGACAGCAAAGAGGAGAGCTGAGAAAATGCTCAGTGCCTTGCCTTCCCACAGCAGCCTTTCTCGGTGGAGCTTCCCTTGAGCTTCTTTCTTCCTTTATCCTCCTGGCTGCACTTCCTCCTGCTGAGTTTATCAGAAGCACTGCTGCCCTTTCCTCTTTATGTGACTTCAGGGCTGTCTTCTAACAACCAGCAGAAATCTTTTGTAGTTCCCTGCCATAGGGACACAGACTGACTTAAAGTAACACATGGGCAAGGGATTTTTTTAACCAATGTACAGATGTTCTTGGCATATAATGAGGCTATATTCTGCTAAACCCATTGTAAATTGAGAATAGTGAGAGTTAAAAGTGTAAAAATATATAATCTATGACACATCATAACTTAATATCAGCACATATCTAGGATGTGTCAGTTCTTTTCCTTTTAAGATCACAGGTTGAGTAGGAGCTGTGGCTGTCTGCCCTTGGTCACTATTGTGAAGGAGAACTGGAATATACCTGTCAACCCAGGCAAAGATAAAAATACGAAAGTTGAAGCCATTGTGGTAGCATTTGCCTGCAGTTCCATTTATTTGAGGTCAGCCTGAACAAACAGAAATGAAGTCCCATCTTAATAAATATATAAAAATAGAAAAGAAAGTAAAAATGAAAAATGGAAAAGATAGCTTCTGTTGAATTTAGAAGAATTCAGAATTTACTGTTTATCCACCTTATATTCAGAAAATCAAGCTCAAGTCCCTTAAGTT
The DNA here is from genome assembly GCA_907164525.1 of Lophiomys imhausi. Taxonomy (NCBI): domain Eukaryota; kingdom Metazoa; phylum Chordata; class Mammalia; order Rodentia; family Muridae; genus Lophiomys; species Lophiomys imhausi. Next base: position 2,676,586 of record CAJQZJ010000622.1, on the reverse strand, counting down.
GGAACAATCTCTAAACCTTAAATTATTCACAACCATTTTTTATCATTGTTTTAGAGAATCCTTTTGAAACCTATACATCTTGCAAAATTTAGGCAACACATTCTGATTCACTTCCATGTAAAGTGTAAAAAGCAAGAAACTCATAGGGTTGTTATAGGAATTATTCACAGCAAAAGCTTTATAAATGCCCTTTCTTTCTCTTAATGAGATAGTGAAACACTTTCCAAATTACATATCTGGGAAAGTGTATGTATACTGCTCAGGAGACCACTAGGAAATGGAAGTGCTTTCTCCAATAAGCAGCCTACAAAATCAAAGAGGGCTAATCATATATTTCCAGGCAGAAAAGACTATTCACACTGAATACCTTTCATTTACTGTAGGGCTCAGAGTGGGTGGATGCTGAGAGGACATGGCTGGAAGGCAGGTGAAAAACAATGGCTCACTAAATCATCCTTAATGGCCACTCCTCCCCCTTCAGCCATAGTATTTAGTTTTAATATGCCCATGTTCTAATGATTTCCATCCATAACCATGTCATGGGCTAATCAAACATAGGCTGATTACATGTATGTATGTGTGGCATGTGTGTGCCTGAATGGGTGATTTTTAGTAAAATCTCTCTGTTGTTCCAGCAGAGCCCTACCCAAGAATTCAGCTATCATGACACACACTAGCTTATTAGGTAAAGTAAACCATTAGCAGTCAACATTTTCAAAACCGCACCAGGCTAGTCAGGATGGTCAAGTGAAAGAAATGGGAAAAAATTACTGTCAAATAATTTAGTATGCAGGTTAATACAGGATGGAAACAGAAAATATCCCTCTTCTATTCTCTCTCTTTCTAATTGAAAATAGATTTTTCCATACAATATATTCTGATTATGGCCCCCTCTTCCCTAACTCCTCCCAGTTCTTCCCTACCTCCCCAGACACCCAAATCCACATTCTTTCTTGCTCTCTCTCATAAGAAAACAAATACTTAAAAAAGAAAAAATATAATAAATTAGATAAAAACACGCAAGCAAACAAACATGAATAGGGCAAAATAAACAGAAAAACAAAGAGTTAAAGAAAATGCACAGGAAACATATATAGACACAGAGACACATACACTGACAAACACAGGAATCCCATAAAAACACAAAATCAAAAACCATAACATATATGTAAAAGACCTGTAGGGTAAAAAAGAAAGAAATGAAGGAAGAAAGGAAAGAAGGAAGGAAGGAAGGAAAGAAGGAAGGAAGAAAGGAAGGAAGGAAAGAAGGAAGGAAGGAAAGAA
>CAJQZJ010000622.1:2657198-2675144 GCA_907164525.1 Lophiomys imhausi | reverse complement strand
GAAAGAAGGAAGGAAGGAAGGAAGGAAGGAAGGAAGGAAGGAAGGAAAGAAGGAAGGAAGAAAGGACGAAGATATAAAATGCCATTGAGCTCATTTTGTGTTGGCTATCTAGTGTGGGCATGAGAACTGCCCTTAAGAGTGATTGATCTTTGTATATTGATACAAAATTAAAGTTAACTCTTTTTAAGGTATTATACCTAGATAACACTTAAAAATGAAGTGTGAAGTTTTGGCCTTTTGTTAGCAACTGTTATAAACTGTTTAGAATAATTAAGAAATGCAAACTAATAGTCATTCAAGCATGTCATTTTGTTAGGTACTAGAGTAGTCTATCACAGTTATATTCTAAGTTAATTAGAAATCAAGTTGCTAAGAGACAAGCAATATTTGCTTATCCAAATATAAGGAAATAGGTAGGTGGTCTTCAAAAACCTCTAGAGATCTGTAGAATATGGAATTCAAAGATGTTCTCGTAACTCAAGAATTTTTTGATATTGAAACATGTCCATTCCTGACAGTACCCCTATTCTACTCCAAGTAGATGATAAATATCAAAGAATTTCCAATTGGAGATGGGTGAATTAGTGGCAAGCCTGTCACTTGTAAGAAAACCCCCTTGCTTCAACTGTAGATAGACTCCTGTCCAAAAAGGACAGAACGTGGAAGAAGGTAAGTCAACAGCCTAGTTTTGCCAAGACAGGGTAGGCAAGTCCTTCATAATTCCTGCTTTACAATTAATGTCTATCAGAGAAATGGGGCCAAACAGCTGAAGATTGATGCTGTAATGTATGGAGAGAAATTGGGAACTGTCCAGGCAGCCACTGGTATGTCATTTCTTAGTTTTGGAAGCTGCTGACCCTGCACTTCCTGTAAAATCACATATATTTATCCCTCTCAGGTCTCTGATGGGTTGAAGACTAGATAGCTATAGTCCCATAGTTAAATTTTGAGTTGTTTAGGAATTAAGAGGGTGTTCTGGATCTAAAAAGATGTTTTTAAAATTGTGATGCAAGTTAGGATGGAAGCTGAGTTGAATACAGATCTTTAAACTCATGGAGATGGTTGCACAGTAGAATGATAAAGTCAGGTGCCAAATATATATGGACTGAACATTGGGAATGTATGTTAAGTTTTATAATTCTCATAATTGTGGCCTAATTATTTTTGTTGTATTGTATTGTATTTGTTGTTATAAGAGAAAGAGCCATTTGTTGGACTGAAAAGGGGAGCTGTTGGGGGAAAAAAGATATACCTTAAAGTTAAAAAAGGAAGCAGATTGGGGGGTGAGGGGGAAGAGGGTGGGAGGGTGGACAGGGGGTAGGGAGGGGATTGTGATTGAGATGTAACTTGAAGAAATAATAATAATAATAATAATAATAATAATAATAATAATAATAAAAATAAAAATTTTGCTTAAAAGAAAATAGTGATTTGCATACCCAGTGAGATTCCATCAGAGAAAACTAACTTTTCCTATGGGAATGGTTATCAATTGGAGACAACTTTTGGGTTAGGGATGGGGGCTTATGTCCAGTTCTACTCTGTGCATTGGGACCCCTGTACAGGCCCTGTGCATTCTCCCACAGTCTCAATGAATTCATATGTGCATCAGCCCTGCTATGTTTAGAAGGTCTTGTTTCCTTGGTGTTTCTCCATCCCCTCTTTCTTACTATCTTTCTGCCTCCTCTTCTTTAGAGTTTCCTGAGCCATGAGGGAAGAAATTAATATAGACATGCCATTTCAAACTGAGTGTTTCAAGGTATCTCCTTCTCTGGCATTGTCCAATTTTGGGTCTTTTTATTTATTCCCACCTACTGCAGGAAGAAGCTCCTTGAATGATAGGTGATAAGACACTTATCCACACTACTGTTTGGTTTTACTCTAGGTTCCTATCCTACATAGTTTCAGGTTCTTGGCCATATGAGCAGAATCAAGGATAAGTTTCATCTCATGGAGTGAGCCTTAAATCTAATCAGAAATTGGTTGGTTAGTCCTAGAAGCTTTTTGCTATTAACTCACTAACACATCTTACATTCAGACACCATGGTAGCTCAAAGGGTTTGTAGCTGGGTTGGTGTTTACCTTTCTCCTTTGCTAGCATGCAGAGGACCTTCCAGTGCTCTGAAAACTAGTCAGTATGGGTGAAGGATCTAGGTAGGCACTGGCTTTACTTCTCTATGTTTAATGGGTTGTGTAGCTGTTATCATCAGCAATGGTGTTTACAATCTCTTTGTAGAGAGCAATAAATAGTCTTGGCAATAGCCTCGGTTGTTTAGAGGTTCCCATGGAACCCGTTTGGTGAACAACTCAATTATTTCCAGTTTCTTGTGGAGCTGCCATTTTTATTTCCATAGTGACTGTACAAGTGTGCACTCCCACCAGCATTTGAGGAGTGTTCCCCTTGCTTTCACACCCTCCCCAGCATGACTAGCTACTTTTGTTACTGATCTTTACCATTCTTACTGATGTAAGATGGAATCTCAAAGTTGTTTAGATTTGCATTTCCCTGATGGCTAAGGATGTTGAATATTTCTTTAATTTCTTTTTATCTTTCTAGATGTGTAGTTGTGGTAGACTTGGGGGTTCTTGTACTCATAGATAAGTACTAGGGGAACCAGAAATGTTAAGTTTAAAGGGTTGCTTCTCCAAAGGGAGGCATGCAGAAGGCTGGAAATGAATGTGGCTAATAGCTTGTGACTACGCCAGATCCTCCCCAGACTTTTATTGTGAGCTTTTCAATCTATAGAACCAATCTTTATGTGAAATGCCACATCTTAGTTACAAAGACTTTTAATGTAGTCACATCTTAAACTGTATTGTGTACAGGAGATTGAGTTAATTGTTAATAATAACATTTTCACCAAACTACACTGTGTTGAAATATGCCTAATATAAACTACTCAAATGATGGTGTCTTTGCCATACAAAAGCTTTCCAGTTTTATGAGGTCCTATTTATTAATTTTTAAACAAATATCATTTATTTATTATGTATACAGTATTCTGCCTGCAGGCCAGAAGAGGGCACCAGATCTCATTATAAATGGTTGTGAGCCACCATGTGGTTGCTGGGAATTGAACTTAGGACCTCTAGAAGTGCAGCTCTTAAGCTCTGAGACATCACTCTAGCCCCTGGTGTTGTGTTGTTTTGTTTTGGTTTGGCTTTTCGAGACAGAGTTTCTTCTCTGAACAGCCTTGACTGTCCTAGAACTTGCTTTGTAGACTAACCTGGCCTCAGACTCACATAGATCAACCTTCTTCTGCCTCCCAAGTACTGGGATTAAAGGCATGCACCACCACCCACTGCCTGACAATGGTTTTTCATTTTCATTCCAATTAAAAAAATTTTTTTTTTCTAAGACAGGTTTTCTCTGTGTAGACCTGGCTGTTCTGGACTTGCTTTGTAGACCAGGCTGGCCTTGAACTCACAAAGATTTATGTGCCTCTGCAACTCAAGTGCTGAGATTAAAGGCCTGAGCCACCAGATCCCCCATTTATTAATTGTTGATCTTAGTGCATGTGTTAATGGTGTTCTGTTCAGAAAGTCATTTCCTGTGCTAATGAGTTCAAGGCTGTTCTCCACTTTCTTTTCTACCAGGTTCAATGTATCTGGTTTTATGTTGAGGTCTTTGGTCTATTTGGGGTTAAGTTTTGTGCAGGGTGATAAGTGTGGATCTATTTGAATTCTTCTACACCCACCATCCAGTTTCACCAGCACCATTTGTTGAAGATGCTATTTTTTCTAGTGTGTATTTTTGGCTTTTTTTTTTATCAAAAAAGTAAGGTGTCCATAAGTGTGTGGATTTATGTTTGGAACTTTAGTTCAATTCCACTGATAACTTTTCTGTTTTTATGCCAATGCTACGCTGTTTTTTATTACAATAGCTCCATAGTACAACTTAAAATTGGGGATTGAGATATCTCTGTAGGTTCATTTATTATTCAGGATTTTCAAGATTGTTTTAGCTATCTTTTTGTTTGTTTGCACATGAGGCTGAAAATTGTTCTTTTAAGAACTTGCTTCTAGGTATTGTGAAGTGACATTTAGGAATGGGGATGGGCTAGAAGGGCATGGCAAGGGATGCAGAGAGGGACCAGGGGAGGGAGGAAAGAGTCCCTGCCCAGAGTAGCCATAGGGTTTCCAGGGAGAGCGTCTAGGGTATTTGTGGGTAAGACAAAGGGTTGTGGTGAGGCACCATGTTGGAGAGGATCTGCTTAATTCCCCTGGAGTGGAGGCCAAGGGGAAGGAGAGGCTGCAGCAGGTGGTTTGTTACAAAGCTGGGATAAGACTAGAGAATTGGAACATGGGAAGGACAATGAAAATTGCTTACTCAATTCCCTGGCCATAGTTCCTGGCCAGTAGGTTTCCAGGTTCAGACTGCCTCATGTGAGGATGGGTGAGACAAAGAAAAAACATAATAACAAAGTTATTTAAGAAAATAACTTCTTTCCCCCTTGAAGCTCTTTGCTCCTAATATCTATTTTTAACAGACCTGGCACTACCTTATCCCAGCACATATTTTTATGGGAAATATTTGGAGTAACGAGTGCAAACTGCCAATTGGACTGTTTAAAATGAGGTTTGTTTTCCTATTCCTGAATATTAGGAGATAGTTCTTAAATTTTTTGTTATACTTGCTTCAGGCTGCCAATTCACTAAACACATCTTACATTCATCACCATTGTAGATCAAAGGGTTTGTATCTGACAAATGACAAATGACTGGTTTCTTTTTCCTAGACTTGCTCTCTGATTAGATAGCATAAAGAAAAGTTCATATATTTGCAATTCTTAAAGGCTTATTGTGTAAAGGGAAGAAAATTCTTATATGAATCACAGAATCTCTAGGTGTGAGTCAGAGGCCTCCAGACTAGGTAAACTATTCTGAGACCATATTCTCATTGAAGGTTCTCTTCTGTGGGGGGAAATGCAGACCACACACAAATAAGGAAAAATAGAGGCCGTTTATTCAGATATTTCTATAACAAGGGAATCAGTTACCATCATTTATGTCCTGGCAGAGTAAACGGCAGGGAGAGGATGGGGGAATGCTTTAAGTTACAAGAAAAAGGGATAGTCTCATGTATGCTTTGGACTCTAAGTAGTTCTCAACCTTCCTAATGCTGAGACCCTTTGATATAACTGTGGCGACCCCCAACCATACACTTATTTTCATTGCTACTTCATAATTGCATTTTTTTGCTACTGTTATGAATATTAATGCAAATGTTTTTGGAGACACAGGTTTACCAGTGGGGTTGCAACCTACAGGTTGAAAAACCCTAAGGCTTAAAGGATGTTGGTTCAGGAAAAGTCAAAGCAGGCTAACTAGACTAGAGAATCCTATAAGGTCTGTTCTTAAGTCCTAGACAACTAAGGCTTGTTATTATCAGGGTCATTGTTTGGCTTCCTGGGTTTTTATTAGAATGTGTCAGTCAGAATTTTTGTTGCAAAATTTTGAAAGAACAAAATAAGAGAAAGAAAACTTCACTTTTTTGCTTATTTTACATCCCAATTGCCACCCCTCCCTCCTCTTCTCCTCCTAGTCCCACCCTCCTAGACACACCCCCACATACCCCTACCCAGTACCAACCTACTTTTGTACATCATTGCATCTTGACTATGTGCCTCCTCTTTCACTGAAGAAACTAAGTAACAAGCAGGGCTCAAGGGATGATGCTGCAATCCCTCTAAGTAGAGGAAATAAAATAGACATCTGAAGAGGATGAAGAGAGGGAACTAGACAGGAACCTAACATAACTGCCATCTGAGAGGCTTTATCCAGCAGATAATGGAAGCAGACACAGAGACCCACACCCAAATATTAGGCGAAAGTCAGGGTGTCTTGATGAAGAGTTAGGGGAAGGATTGAGGGAGCTGGAGGGGTCAAGGACATCACAAGAAGACTCATGCAGCCAATTAACTCGGACACAGGAGGGCTCATAAAGACTAAACCACTAACCAAAGAACATGCATGGACTGGTCCTAGGACTACTACATGCATGAAGCAGATGGGCTCCTTGATCCTCAAGTGAATCCCCTAACAATTGGAGTGGAGGGTATCTCAGCCTTGGACCCTGTTGCCTCCCTCTGGATCCCAAGATAGTTTCCTTTGAGTCATGGTTTCCATCCATGTTTGGCTTTCTCCCCTGATGTGAGACTATGCTGGAAGCAGAGTATCATGGGAGCAGGAGCTTGTGCTGAAACAAAATTGCCTACATCTTGGTAGCCAGGAAGGAGAGAGAGTGAAAGGAAGATGCTGAAGACAAACTTCCTTTCGTCTTCCCTCATAACCCTTTCTATTTTCTTTTTCTTTTTTTAAAGGTTTTTCCAGGCAGGGTTTCTCTGTATAGCCCTGGCTGTCCTGGAACTCATTCTGTAGACCAGGCTGGCCTTGAACTCACAGAGACCTGCTTGCCTCTGCCTCCCGAGTGCTGGGATTAAAGGCGTGAGCCACCATGCCCAGCAATTACAGACAGCTGTGAACTGCCATGTGTTGTGATGTGAACTGTCATGTGGTTGCTGTGAACTACCATGTGGGTGCTGGGATTTGAACCCGGGTCCTTTGGAAGTGCTCTTAACCACTGAGACATCTCTCCATCCCCTTGGGTTTGCTTTTTTGTAACATATTTTATGGACATTTATGAAGTGGATAGTATGTTTAGGAGAGGAACGTTACCCCTTTTCTCTCTCATAAGATGGCAGACAAGAACTCCCGGAGAGCATCCCTTTCTGTGAGCCTCTTGGAAAGCCCAAAAATGGGATCGAATTAATAATGCTAATGACATTATGATGAAGCTGGGGTCTTTTGAGAATATAGACATTGTTTCATAGTGCTCAATGTTATGGCTAAGGACACCTCTCCGGAACCCTTGTTTTTGGTACAGCAGGAAGAAACTAACAATACCTTCTAGGATGTTTAACCACAAGGGGACATTTTTGACTATTCCAAGGTACAGCTAAAGTTCCCTTGGTTGGCCTATTTCTAGTTATATTTTTCCAGGTCATATATCAATGATGTACACCCCCCCCACGCCTGACCCAACTAGGTTGAAAATTCCAGAATCTGCCAATAGTTATCCAAATTTTGAATCTGGTAGGAGAAATCTAGATCAATACAATGCCCTCATGACCCAGTCACTTCCACAAAGCACCTCTGAGAACTGTTACCATCAGAGAGCAAGTTCATGAGTCATTTCAGAGAACACTTCATAGAAAAACAACCAGATAGAGATAAGTGTGACGTAGGGAAATGGGACTGGCCTTCTGAGATGGTTCATCATAAGAAGTGTGTTTGTTTCTTAGGCTGATTGCTGCAGTCAGTGCTCTATTTTGATATATGGTTTGGCGATCTGAATGAGCATGACTCCCACAGGCTCATATATTTGAATGCTTGGTCCCTAGTTGGCAGAAGCGTTTTTTGGGGAAGGATTAGAAGGCATGGCCTTGTGGGAGGAGGTGGTCACTAGGGCTGGATTTTGAGGCTGCAAATTCTCTCTGTCTGCTTTCTACCTTCAGATCAGGATGCAAACTCTGAGCTGCTACTTTACCACAATGCTTGTCTGCCTGTTGCTATCTTTCCTACCCTGATGGCAATGGACTCACCCTCTGAAACTAAGCAAGCCCCTAACTTACCATTTTCTTTTATAAGTTGTCTTAATCATGGTGTCTCTTCAGGCAGATATTTTCACATATATAGTCTGGCCAGTCTCTCACTTTGGAAGCATATTTCATATCTCTTTCATGAATCAACCTATCTGACAACTGAAGTTTTTCATTAAACCTGCATATACTTTCGAAACAGTTTCTTTGATAAATGCTGGAATAGGATTCTGTATTGACAGGATCCTATTTCAAGATGAGAGGACTTACTTCACCAGCTACCTTTAAGAGGCAGTCTTTTTAATTTCTAGGGATTGCTCTGTGCTAAAGAAGCTGCCTTGTCCAAGGTGATGTTTTTTTTCCCTATGGGTGGATTATATCTTGTGACTGGCTAATGTAGGAGGCATACAGGCCCAGGCTCATCTTTCCAACTTAGAACAACTCTAAAGGGCCATCCCACTTTTAGGGGTCATTTTAGAAACCTTTCTTGCAATGGCATAACCAGCTCAGTTTTTATTTCAACCTAATTCCACTGTTTTATTTTTTTCTCCCTCAAATTTAGATTCTCAGAGTACTGCACAATAAACTTCTGTTTGCTAATCTCTATCACACACAGTCTGCCTCCCAGAGGATATTTTACCTGCAACAATTCCTCTTTAAATTATCCTAATTTGACTCTACCATCTGTTTCCTGCTGGGACCCTGACTGGCACAGGATATTACATTTATTATTTATCCTATTAAATATAGGTTTATGATTCACAACAGGACTTTTTCGTTTGTTTGTTTATCATATAGACCAGGGGGTTTGGGCTTGTTCTTATTGTATGACTAGGGACATGCTTAACTTGTTTTTGCTCTTTTGGTCTGTCTTATTCACCTTCTGACTCTGTGACTCTTGATGCCCCTTCACTCTTCTCCTCACCCCTTCTTTCCCTCTTCCTTCCTTCCATTTCTTACTCTTCTCTCTCCTCCAGTGCATTTGTGAAGTGTTCCTTCCTTAGTGGAAATGAGCTGCTACACAGACAAGGGAGAGATGCAGTACAACTTGTTGTGGTCTTGTGCAGAGACTCTCTGAGACCGCTAGCTAGCATACTCTGATAGGACACGAAATTGCCAAAACAGCTTGTTTGTTGTTACGTGACAAACCCATTACACTGTGCCTGTCATAACTGTTCTTGTAGAATGTGTACCAAGAACCCAAACACCTTGGCTTACAGCAATTGTCACGAACTCTGGACTCTTCTGGCTCTAGAGTTGGGGTCAGCACCTCCAAAGCATCATCATAAGGAAGAATGTACCTACACATCAGTGAAAAAATGTGAACACATTACATTTTCTTGTGTTCTGAAAAGATTTTTTTTTTCTGAAGTTTGCCTGTTCAAGAACCAAAAGTATGGTACAAGAGTTGAAAGCATGCTCTCAGAAAACTAGACTGCTAGACTGCCTGGGTTCAAACTGTCTGCCATTTATCTACTCTGTGGCCTTGGGAAAGTAGTGAACTACTCTGTTTCTCAGTTTTCTCATTTGTCAAATAAAAAAGTGTTATCATTTAGCTGATAGTTCTGCAAATTGAACTAAATCCTTACACCAGTCCTCCAAGCATATATCATTGTTCTTTTGATATCACTGCATTCCATGTAGACTTGAACATTTCTACAGAGTTACAGTTACATGTGCCAATACTTCCTTTTCACTTTTAAGGAATGAAACCAGAAGGGTAGCTATTTGACCTTAATACCATTAGCATTAACTTGTATTTTACTTTAGCACATTTGTCTACCTAAAATGGTATTACAACAGGAAGCATACGGAAGCTTAAAGTTAAAAGGTGTGCTTTATTGCCTTCTAGTTTATTAGATGAAAATGTAATATTCATAACATCTAAGAATGTTATAAATCAAGAGGAAAGATGCACAGCCGAACAGACATAGGCAAGTCCACAGAGACATGAACACTCAAAAACTGTATGACAAGGTAAATAGCCTGAGCGACAATGCAGCGGACACGAAAGAAAACAAAAAAGATCCTTTGCTGCTTATTATTTTCGCAGAGATGAAAGGAAATGAATGAACGGCACCCTCCATTTACCACCACCTCCACCTTTTGTTCCATGCTGCCTGTTGTGTTTCTGAAGCTATGAATCTAACAATGCTACTACTGATTATAAAAGGGTTTTTTTTTTGCTATGAATTAACATCTTCTTATAATCAAATGCATGATATTCAAAGCACTTATGAATAGGAATTTAATAGTTTGTTAAATTCTTGAATCCCTAATTGTTAAATTCTCAGTTAACCTATATCAGTTTCACTTTTAATTGCATTGATCTTGATTCTTGAATAGTTTCTAAGAAAATCCATATACTGAAGCTTTTGTTAACTTTAGAGACCCAGGGGGAACTTAGCCCAGAAAATATTATTGTACCAAAACAGGTGAGCTGAAGAACGTTCAAGTGAGCATAGAGTTAAAAAATAATGATTTGCATTTCTAAGTGAATTTATTTTCCTGATTAGAACTGCATAAAAATACTGGAAGAGCTGGAGGTAAATAAGGCAAATATACACAGAATTTTTTGAAACTGATGTCCTATAGGGGCTTGCATTCAAGATACCACTCCTTTACCTATATCTACCATGCATAGCAAAATCATCTAACATGCAAGACCCTTACAGAATGACATATTTGCATTTAGTCTAAATATGCCTTTTAATATATTTTAAACTACATTAGATCTCTTATAATACATAGAATAATGGAAATACTATATGAATACTTGCTATACTGTATTATTTAGAGAATAACAATAAGAAAAAAATCTGTACATAAGTATAGACACTTGTTTCTCAGCCATTATTGTCCCATGGTGGGCAGAATCTGTACACTGAGATCCTATAGTTAGATCAGGCTGACAGTGAGGTGTGTGCCTCGTTATGCCACTCAGGCCTATTTCTTTTTCTCAGAAATTAAACACTAATTCCTTCAGCACTCTGGCTGCATCAGTCCTCTCTAGGATTTGTCTTTCATTGAAAACAAAACAAAACAAAACAAAACAAAACAAAACAAAACAAAACAAACTGTCTTACTCAAGGTCATGCTATTTTCTAAGGAGCAGCCTGGATACAGAGGATAGGCTATTTGGGAGGATAAATGCCAGCTTATTTATCCAGCCTAAGACCACTCTAGAAGGCCATTCCAATTTTAGAACTCCCTGGAGGGAGTTGACAAGGCTCTTTCATATGAGTTTTTTATTGCTGCTAAACTAACAAATTACTGCAGTTACAGTAGCATAAATAACACAAATTTGTAATTTATTATTCCTTTTCCCTCTAAAAATACATTTCATTTTTTTGAAATTGGAAATGTTAGAAATATGACTTATCTGATAAGGAAAGACATAGATAGTATCTTCAGGTTTTCATAATTATTAGCTTATCAAATAGTAATTACAAAAATATGTATATTTTTAAGAGGTCTCCAGAGGAGATTGTGATATTTTGAAAGTAGCTTTTCTGGTTTGTGTTCATCTATTGTCAAAGGAATCTCAGCAGAACTCAGCCATTTGTCTTTGACTCAAAGGTCCTTTATTCCACTGGTGATCAACCTGGCTTCAACTGAACACTTGAATAAGGTAGGATCTACTTCGTGCTGCTACAGAATTCCCATAGGTAGAACTCCAAGTCACACAGTTCTTCTTCTCCTTTTTAATTCTAAGTGCACCAGAATGTTGACTTCCCTCAGTTTCCTTATACAGCTTCTCCACAGAAAACCTCATGAATATAGGGTTGGATTTCCTCGGAGCAAAAACAAAGGAACACTCATGACAGATGCCACAGGTTTTGTAAATGAATCTCAGGTGTAACTTCCCATCCGTTCTTGTGTGTTTTGTTTCTTAGAACCAAGAAGTTAAAACCAGTTTACCCAGAACGTTTGCCTTACTGTAAGTTTAGGTCTTAAGAAAACACAAATTTGTAATTTATGGTTCTTGAGGTCAGCAGTACGAAGTGAAATCTCACTGGGCTAGAGTCAACTTGTCAGCAAGGCTGCATTCCTCCTGCAGGCTCTTGGGAACAGTCAATTTTGCCCTTTCGACCTTCAGGAGAAGTCTATATTCTGTGGCTTGTGACCTTTTTCTCCTTCTTACAGAAGAACAGTAAAGCCAAGCATAGTGCTAAATGCCTATAATCCAACACTTAGAGGCTTAAGGGAAAAGATAATTTGAGCTCAGGAGTTCAAGACTCTCCTGAACAACATAGGGAGGCTTGGTCTTAAAACAAAGCAAGGCACAGCAAAACAAAACATCAGAAGCACAGCTTACTCTCTCTTCTCTGGTCCCATACTTAAATCTTTTCTTTCTGATTCTTAGAGAGGGAGCCACTTCTCTTCCATAAATGGGACCCTGTGATCACTTTGGTCCCACCTGGATAATACAGTATACTTTTCCTTCTCAACATCTTTAATCACATCTACAAAGTTCCTTTTGCCTCTAAGGTAATTGATTCATCGGTTCTAACAAGTAGTATATGACAATCTTGGAGATAATGGAGTGGATGATGGTCATTATTCTACCTGTCTCATGTCGACTGTGGTTGTAACTCAGCCCAGCTTTTCCATCTGATCAGCCTCACTCCTTTCACTTCCTCACATGACCTTCCTAAGAGCATACTTGGTAAACTTCTCACACATTTCAGTCTCTTCCACTATGAACCCAACTTACTACACAGAGTGTTCCAGTGGGTGAGGAGGGAAGGAGTCTGAGCGTGGAACTATGCATTGGGAGTATAAGTTGTTACTGAGGCTCATGCCCAGGACTCTTAGGGGTGGGGATGAGCTGGCACTGGAGTCAACGACCCAGACTCTGGGGCGGGAAGTGGGAAAAGCAGACCCGTTTATTTCAGGAAGAGGATGCCCCCTTTATAACCTCTGCCCAGAGCCCCATTGGCTCCGGAAACTTCAGGCTGATGTGGCTGTTCCTCATTGGCTCATGACTCATTACCTGATGTGGCATCATCAGTCTCCAGGCAGGTCTGGGCAGGTCTCAGGCAGAAGCCCACAGGCCCTGTTCCTGCTCAATGACAGGCCTTATTCTTCCTATAATAGGTGAATTGTAATTATTCTTTAGTGCCATAGCAAAAAAATTAGACTAACTCAGAATCCTTTTGGATAACTTCCTACCTTTTCTCTCAGAATGAATATGACTTAGCTTTCCAGAGATCTGGATCTTATTTGAAAAACAAGGAGCTCAATTTCTCAGCTGCTTCACATATGAAAATTTTGCATTTGATACCAAACAAAAATGCCAGGGGTTGTAAAGAGGAATATCATAGGTTGAATTTCCTAGAAGCAAGTTCAAAGAGGAAGAATAATAGGTTTCTTAGGGCGTATTTCTTGTTGTTAACACTTTGGGAGGAAGAGGAAGAATCAAGGCAAGTCCTAGGGATACATTGCAATATATTTTCAACAAGCAACCAAAAGTTAATCCTTTAGGGGTCACACTTAGGTGGGATGTTTCATGGGGCCGGGGAGCTGTGTGACTGGGGGAGCTGGTCCAGGGCAAGAGTGGAGTTGCAATGTGTCTAAACCCCAAAAATCTCATCCTGTGATGGGCAGGAATAGGACTTCTGCCTCCATTCTCCAGGCCTGCATGCCCTGGCACACCTAGCCTTGTGCCCTAATTCTTGTCCTCTTGAGGAGGTCACATAGCCTGGCAGACAGCTTAAACTTCCTTTCTCCTTGTAAGTCAATGTCCAGCAACACTTTGGAAGTCTTCCTATGCTACTGAGGTATCCTCAGCACCCTGGCCCTGGCCAATGATGTACACTCACCTGGATAGAGCCTACTCACCCTCTAATGGTTTAAATAGCCTTTGTTCTCCCCGATTAAACAAGCTGTCTCACTGAAGCTCTTTAAGTCTCTTTCTTTATTCACTGCTGACCAAGATCCTGCACTAAACTCACCAGTGGCCAGCTAAGCTTCCTCCCTCCAGTCCAGCTTGGTGAGCATTAAGCCTGGATACCCTGAGGGGGAAACAGACACACATGGGGCAGCAATGTGTCTTCCGGACTGTCTGAAGTAGGGGCGAGGAGGCTGAGTCTCTATAGTTTGGTGTAGGCAAATCACTGGGTGTGAGCTTCTCGCTGAAAAACAGAGACATAATTGACTGAAATGTTTTTGCGCACCTTTTTTGATCTTCACACTCTCATGAATGACACATTAGACACAGTTACTCTCCATTCTCACGTGTGCCCAGTATTGTTCAATGCTTCTGTTTAAAACTTCTAGCTCTTTTAGTATATGTACATCTCATTATGGTTTTAGTTTGCTTTTCTCTAATGATGAAGAGGGCTGAGCAACTGTGTGTGCTTACTTGCCAACTGCATATCTTTGGTGAAACACCTCTTCACGATGGTCCATTTAAGGGCTGGAGAGATGGCACCACAGTTAGGAGTACTTGAAACTCTTCCAGACAACTCTAGTTTAGTTCCCAAAATCTACATAGGGTGGCTCACAACTACCTGGAACTGGGAGAATTCCCCATTCTTTATACGGTCAATAAATAACACCAGATTTATTTATTTATTTATTTTGATATGAGATATCAATATTTCCACCTCAGCCTCTCATGATTCGGGGTTTCAGGCATACTCCATGATACTCTTGTAAAATTAGCTTTCTCAAGGGAAACTATAGTTCTGCACATGTGTAGGTATAGATAGCAAATCTTAGTTGGAGGAATAAGTTGCAAACTCTCTTAAATTTGAGTTGGCACCTATGGTCTTGAACAGAATGGCACACACTCTTTTTATTCTTCTCATAAAATATACCTTTGCCATCCTCATGCCCTGCATGGTAAACTCAAATTTATGTGAAAAGAAATGTCTCCAAGCTGGTAGACACCCATTATTGTTAAAAATGATGGATTTGTGTTCTGTAGAAGGCAGAATCTAAGACAAGTCATGTGGTAGAAGATATTTATCAGAAAGGGAGTCTTAGGAAGCAAGTATGAAGGAATGGAGTCAGAAGTAGAGACTAAACTGATTTAGGGTATAATGGATGATGTCAGTACATATGGCTAAGGATTGGTCCAACACAAAATTCTAATCTTCCTTAAAACATTATACAAATTTTTTTCAGTTCATATTTTTGAAAACCAACTGTATGGTTCTTAAGTGTGGACCTTATGAGTGGCAGAATCACATCCTAATGTCAAAAGCTCGGACCTTCCTGACTCCCTTGTATGTACTCTGTTTGGCCTCTCAGCTTTTAATATTTTCTTCTTCTTCCTGGCTTAAATCTGCTATTAAATACCTTTGTCTCATTAGAGTTGCCTTGTTAGGAGACAACCAGAATAAGTGATGACTCAGAGTTTGTATCTCCCAGATTCTTCCAACAACATGGTTCTTTAAGCAACACTACTTCACAGTTAGTAGCTTCTAGGTGAGATGATCCTTTGGTAAGATTTTATTTCAGAATTCCATATGTGGCTAACAGTGAAATATTATTCTTTGTTTCTTTCTTTCCTGTCTCTACCATGCTCACCCCATATCCCTATCACTGTTTCTGTGAAACACTTGTTTAGTAAATCACTCATACATAACTCCTCATATCAATGTCTGGGGGTACAGAATCAAGATCCAAGGATGTATTATGGGCATTACCTTTGTGGGAAAACATGACCATTATTTTCCTGGACCAATCTAGGAAACATACATACTTCTCCTTCCCCTGAATTGCCTGCCTAAGGACAGGGAATTCAGTGCACTTGCCTACTGTTTTCCATCTTCTGTTAGTTATAGGTAGTAACCTGGGTAATCATTAGTCTTCCATATTTTTTTGGTTGGCCCATTGTCACCATGGTTAAGACAGTTAAAAAGTTAAAATGGAGGGATAATTGTGGAAAACTTAAAGTGGGATCCTGAGCTCACATGGAACTGTCCATGGCAGCTACTGGGGAGTTCACAGGTGGTCCAATGTGTGACATGGGACATCTGTAGTGTGTGGAATGATAGTATAGCTAGTACAATCTGGAGAGCGATACCCTGAAATTTCCCTGCATGGGCCCAACTGTGGTCTCAGCTTTAGCACTTTGAACAGTGGATAGAGTTTAATGTTTATACCATGTAATAGGGACAGAGCACCAGCAATCAGAAATTAGACTCGGTAAGTAAAGTGGCAGAGTGGAGATTTGGCATGGAGCTCTAAAGATACATTAGGAATTCCCAAAGATATGAGCCTGGTGGTTTAGATATGTAGTCCTAGATTTGGGAAGTGGAGGCGGGAGGATTAGGAATTCAATTCCAGTCTCAGCTACCTAGTGATTTCTAAGCCAGTCTTGGATGAAAATCTTTATGAAAATCTCTCTCAAAAGAGAACATACACAAAAGGCTTCTCAAGGAACATGTAATAGTTTACTGGGATAGGCTGCTCTGACAATACACAATATATTGGTTATCTTAAACAACAGAAATTTAGTTCTGCAGACTAGAAGCCTAGGACTA
This sequence comes from Lophiomys imhausi, assembly GCA_907164525.1. Lineage (NCBI taxonomy): Eukaryota > Metazoa > Chordata > Mammalia > Rodentia > Muridae > Lophiomys > Lophiomys imhausi. The sequence goes on along the minus strand of CAJQZJ010000622.1, from coordinate 2,659,045 downwards.
TAATGGTGATGTGTTGTTTTTGCCTTCTCTCTGCTTGGCTTACAGATGGCTGCCATTCTTTGTCTTTATGTTACCTTTACCTTTTCTCTGTGTATGTATACTCCTGGTGGCTATCCTCTTCTTTTTATTTTTTTTCAGTGCCAAGATTAAACCTAGAGCCTCAGGCACATTAGGCAAGTACATTACTATATCACCAGCCCTCTCCAAAGGACATCAATCAGATCGAATCCCTTGCCCATAAAACTTCACCCACCATAGTCATCTCTGTAAAGGTTCTATCTTTAAACATAGCCTTTTCCGGTGGTACACTGTTCAGATGGTACACAGTTTAGATGGTACACAGTTCAGATGGTACACAGTTTAGATGGTACACAATTCAGATGGTACACAGTTCAGATGGTACACAGTTCAGGCTAGATGGACTATAATTACACAATTTATAAGAACTGATTTGTAGACTTAATGCTGCTTTGTGATACTTGCTAAAAGTGAGAACATATATGGTTATGAGGATTCTTTTTACTTTTCTTTTCATGTTTGTCATCTTCCAACTTTATGAAACACAGACCAATCTCTCACCTGTACCAAATTCTACTGAGGTGAAATGCCCAAGAATGTAAAACATTCTGGGCATTAACATAGAGACAATTAGATAGTATACATTTAGACACAAGATTCCATCAACAAGGTACCTAAGCCTGCTATTACATTTCATGTTGTGTCCTAGTGTATATATTTCTCTTAATGATAAATTCAGAAATTGGATTAAGTGGTAGTATTTTGTCTCATGTTCTGATAGTCTGGATTTAGTTGTATACTTAGGGTATAGAATCAGAAGTGACAACAAGTTTCTTTTGACAATATCTAGGATATAGAAGAGGTAAGGATCTGAAGAATGCACACATCATTCCCGAGGGACTAAAAAAAAAAGGTAGAGCATGTAGGAAAAAAAACAAAACAAAACAGTTCCATGGCTTATTTCAACCAGATGCCAATTTATATCGAGGGTTCATATTTTGTCTTCTTGTCATATAAATATTTAGAAATTTAAATATTATGGACAATATCAAGTTTGTACTAAACTCCATCTGGTCAGCACTTTCAGTAGTCTCAGTAATGAGAATTTGCATTCATCCTGCCTTAGTATCTATTTTAGTTCCAAGATCTTGCTGAAAATCATTTTGAATTCATATAAGATAAAGGCAATGATGAAACCATAACCGTAATTCAATATTTCAATTTCCCTAACCCTTTCTGTGCATATCATATAAAAAAAGCTCCATCTAAGTGGAAGAGTTAACAAGCATGTAAAGTTATTTGATAACGTTCAGTAAAGAAGAAAGTGAATAACTGAATTGACTGGATGAGCAATCATTTTGTAAGTCACATACTTTCCAATTACTTGTTTTCAAGTAACTTGAAGGCTGACCTAACTGAATGCTTTATGATAGGATTCAGCTTTTAGTGTAACATTTGACATGGAATGATTTCCTTGTAAAACCCATTTTCTTTGCTTTTCTAGATTAAATAAAGTTTCTTGACTCTTACATTTATGAAGCTAATACAAATTTAATCTTTTAAAAATACCAGGTATAAGAGCTGGAAATGTAGTTCAACCCTGGATTCCATCCCCAGTACTGCCAAAAGGAAATAATAATATTACCAGGTATAGTTGTATAGTTTTAGTCTCTCTCATGAATGGCTTAAACTATGCACAGATTTACATCCACTTTGAAGCCTGAAAGTGACCATAGAGAAGAGTTGACTCTGGATTCTTCTGAGTTTGCTCTTTTTCTTTCTTTCTTTCTTTCTTTCTTTCTTTCTTTCTTTCTTTCTTTCTTTCTTTC
>CAJQZJ010000622.1:2494124-2585554 GCA_907164525.1 Lophiomys imhausi | reverse complement strand
ATTTTGGCAATGCTGCTTTTCTTCCATAATGTGAGTATAAGGTAGAGATTTTGACCATTTTGTTCAATACTGAGACCTTGTACCTGGTTCCTGACATATAATAGGTGTTCCATAAATTTTTATTGCTTAAACTAGAACCTGACTTTGCAATGATGTTATCATAAAGCTTTACACTGTGGTAAGTCTAATTTCCGTAAAGATGTAATTGGTATAGACTAATCCTACTAATGAAAAAAGACTCAGAGTGCAGTGTATTTTACAAAATAAGGATGTGCATTTATAACTGTTTAGGCTTTCTTCATCTATTATCAAAAGTATCTGAACTAGATTATTTGGTCTCATATTCAATAATGAAAGTACAACAGACAATAAAGGTGTGCTGCTTTCCTTTAGAACTTTTCTACTTCTGCTGGGCCTATTGTATACATATATACACAATAATATGAATGGCAAGATATGTTTTCTCAGATTCCTATCAAGTATTCTACATGATATGTTACTATGGAAAGGATAGAGTTACATGTTGTTTGAATGATCATGGTAATGTTTCTTGCACTCTATTTCTGAAGAATTAGAATGTTTCAACACATAATTTAACACAAAAGCAATGATTATACCAAGAAAAATCTTTCTACCATGCTCATGACATTTTGATCTCTCTTCTTTTCTTAACTCAGCCCATCCATTCATTCATGTAGCCTGATTTGTGTGTCTGCTCTGGGTTTTCTTTAGTTGTTACACTAGAGCAAGGCTTCAAGAGCTGGGGACTTGGATTGCTGTATTAAATACCTAATACCCATTCAGTGACTGCACCTTACAATAAATGAGACTTGGGCACTACACAATTTAACTGAGTGCAGGGAGGCTAGCGGAAACCAAGAGAAACTTATAGCATATGTCTTACAATAACCTTCCTCTATTGCCCTCCTCTCTACCCACCCACAGAAGAACCTGCTCTTAGATTTACTCAGCTCATATGCATGCACAGGTGTTAGGAATGGAGGTGGGCAATGGGAGGCCAGGAGTTTAAGGTGATTATGCGGATCTGCAGGCAAGGTAAGGCATACTTTATGTGCTGGTAGACAGCCACCAACGGATATCCAGTCATATACAGGCCCAGGTAAGTCACACAGAGGCAGGCACAGGAACATACACGGACAAGCACACAGGTTGCATGGAGGTAGACACACAGGCCTACAGGCAGATACATACAGGCAGGTCAATGAAGGTAGAGGCTTATAGGCTAAGGGTCCTGAGGTTAAACCCAAATTTATACAGAATCGCAGAAAAGTGGCATTCTGCCAGAAATAGACATGTAGCAAATCACATCACTGTTTATTTGTGTGGTTTCCTGGGCAGCAAGTGTCAGCTATTTTGTGCTGACTTATAGGCCCATGTATGTCTGATATTAGATTGTTTTAGATGATTCACATACCCAATATTCACATTAACCAATGCCATGTTGTTTAAACATGAACTGGCCCTTAGGTCTCTCTGTTCCCAACATCAGTTAAGTTGCTTTTCTTTTAAACATTCTATAGCCTTTGTGCATCATATTCCATATCATGCTTACTTTGGGTTTAGCCACTAGTAAGGAAACACCTACATGGCTATAATTCTAAAGGCATTGGGCTGTAAAACTCCAATGTTACTTCCTATTTTATTTCTTTTATTTTTTGTAAAGAAGCTTTTTAGTAAAAACTGGATACTGTATACAGAGAGAATATGACCTTAATTTAATATTTTTACTGTTTGAGAACTTCATGCATGCATACAATATATTTTGGTCACATGCACTCACCATTTCTCTCTCCATCTCTCCCTATACATATATATATATATATATAAACATATTCCTCTCCTACTTTTCCCCTCTTTTTCAAGTTTTATATATTTTGTATTTAGCTTACAAACTTTTGTGTTTCCAGAAAAGTTCTTTTAATATAGCCTCAATCTCAGTAAACCATCCACTATTCCTGCATCTTCCCCATTTTCCTTCCTCCATCCCCACTTAAACTTTTCATCCTTGGTATTCGTCCTCATTCTTGATGAATATAATGTGTTCTACAATCATATCCTATTATCTTTTAAATTTAATTGCAAAATAGGGCTCCATGTGGCTTTTCATGTATCTTCATTTTAGTTAAGCCTCCATCTCATCCTTCCCCACGCCTCACAGTGTACTTTCTGTTTGAATGTTTCTACCTCAGTATACCCCTCCTTACTTTTGCTTTACCTATATTATGCAATCCCTGCTTCCTTAATGCATATCCACCTTCAGTTAGTCCTTTTCTACTTTCTTTGATTCCACATATATTCCAAGTCAAATACAGAAATCTAAGATTCAAATCTAGGACTCACATAAAAGAGAGAAAATGCAGCATTTGTCTTTCTGAGCCTTGGTGATTTCACTCAGCATATTTTTTTCCAGTTTCATCTCTTTACCTGCAAATTTCACGACTTTATCTTTCTTTATAGCTGAGTAATATTCCATTGTCTTAAAGTCTTCATTATGGAAATCTTCTGATTTATTGATTAGATTTATTCTGAGGTATTTTTTGCAGCTATTATAAATGAGATTGTTTCCCAGAATTCTGTTTCAATGTGTTGGTTATTAGTATATAGGGATGATGCTAGTTTTTGTGTATTAATTGTGTATCCTACCATTTTGCTGAAAATGTTTATCACTTCTAGGAATTCTTGGTAGAATAATTTAGGTTCTCTTATATATAGAATCATAAGCAAAAAAGGGTACACTTTTACTTCTTCTTTTAATATTTTTGGGTATTTTCTTTCCTTCTTTTGTCATAGAACTTACTCCAGCTAAAGACTTCCTATTGATTAGGAGTAGAGAGTGGATGTTCCTTACCTTTTTTTCTAATCTTAGTTGAAACTAAGTTTTTCTTCATTTAGAATAATGTTGGCTATAGGTTGGTTATGTATAGCTTTAGTACACTGAAGTGTTCTCCCTCCATTACTATCTACATTCTCTCTGACTTTTGTAGTAAAGTGATATTGGATTTTGTGAAAGGTATTTTCTTGGTCAATTGAGATGATCATGTGATTTTTGTCTTTGAGTCCATCTATGTGATGACTAACATTTGTTGATTTATATATGTTGAACCATCTGTGAATTGCTGAAAGGAAATTAATTTGGTCATATAAAGGATCTATTTGATGTGATCAAGAATTGGGTTTGCAAGGTTTTTTTTTTACTGAGAATTTTCACATCTATGTTAATTAGGGAGGTTATTCTGTGATCCTCCTCCTCTTCTTCATTTTCTTCATCTGGTTTTGATATCAGGATAGCACTGACTTCATGGAAAGAATTTGGAAGTATTTATTTTTATTTTGTGAAATTATTTGGTCAGTATTGGTGTTAGTTCTTTGAAGGTCTCATAGAATTCTTCAGTGAGTCCATATGGTCTTGGACATTTTTAAGTTTGGAGACTTTATTATTACTTCAATCTCATTACCAGTTATAGATTAGTTTACATTATTTATTTCATCTTGATTTAATTTGACATGCCATATGAATCGAGAAATTCTTCCATTTCTTTTAGGTTTCCCATCTTGTGAAATATAGATTTTAAAGATATGTCTTTATGATTATCTGAATTACATTGGCATCTATTGTAATGTCTCCCTTTTCACATATAATTTTATTAATTTGAATTTTATCTCTTTTTTGTTTAATTTGGCTAAGACATTGTCAATCTTGCTTATCTTTTCAAAGATCCAATTATTCATTTTATTGATTGTATTGTTTTCTGCTTGTTTATATGTCATTGATTTCTGCTTTGATATTTATTATTTTATCCTGTAACTGATCTTTTAAATTATTATTTAACACTTATTTATTTATTACTAAATTCACTTATAACAAACACCAACAATTTCTTATCTATTAATCCTATAAATTCCTACAACCCCTTTAACCTATCCACTAAACCTATTGATAATTATAACAACTACTTTCATAACCTTTTAGAATGATACAGTCTCTGGGGCAGGTCCTCAGTCGTCAGGAACACAGTCTTTGTTGTAGATTCTTTAACTCACTTAGCAGTCCTTTTTCTGGATCTCTCAGATGCAGGTTCGTCAGGGTAAGTTGGTTATTGCAGTCTCACCTTAAATAAGGCTTCATGCTTTCTTCTCTGTGGGAGACCCCAGCAGTCTGCAGGCCAACTTACTTCTTTTGAATCAGGAACTCAGCTGCTCTGCCTCAGTCCTTAAAGCCAGGCACAGTTTCCCCTAGGCCACTGTTCGGACAGATCAAACCCCTCTAGGCAAAAGCTGAGCCACAGGGTTTAGTCCTTGGCCTTTTGGTGTCTTGCTCAGGCTTTCTTTGCTCACCGGCTTCTTTCTGCTTCAGGGAGAGAGCTGGCCATCAATGGCCAGCCCTTTTTTCAGCAGGACTCTTGGAGCTCTCTAGCATCAGGGGCCTCTTCCCTTTCTGGGCTCCATGCACTGTCCTTAAATAGGAGGAACTCTGTTTCAGCTTAATTTGGGCTCCACCCACTTAGCAACTGAAAACAATGTCAGGCCAGATACTTTGTTTCTTCAAGTCCATTAAGTCTTTCCTGTTTTCCTGACTTCAACCTTGTTTTTCAGTCTATTGAGTCTTTCCTGTTTTTCCTGACTTCAACCTTGTTTTTTAGTCTATTAAGTCTCCTGTTTTTCCTGACTTCATGCTGATAATGCTCTTCAGGCCCTGAATTAAGAGACAGTATCAGAAACTCCTATATATTTTCTAAATCTAATTTATCTAACCCCTACATTATCCCATCTTCTATTTTGAGGTTTAATTTCTTCTTGTTTTTACAAGGCCTTAAGGTATATCATAAAGCTCCTTATTTAAGTTTTTATGATATTTTCATGTAAGTAATTAGTTCTCTAAGCTCTTAGGATTCCAGTTACTGTGTACCATAAATTTTGATATATGTTAGTTTCATTTTCATTCAATTCTAAGAATTTTGTGAAGAGTACTATACCATGGGAGATTTAATGTGTTATGGTCTTCTGTTGGACTCATATTCAGGGTGGCAGGATCTACCTCTAGTCTTCCTCTGAGAGTTCTGTGTCACCTCAGGCATCTTCTCTGGGTCCATAGATTTTGTCCCCTGCATGGCTTCCCCTGGATCACCTCCCATCTCTTCTCTGAGTCCATAGATTCTTCTGAGAGGGGAACTTCTTGCACCTGTGCAACTTACCTGGGTAAAGTCCTCTTTGTTCCTTGTGTCTGTGATTTCTGCCATTTAAATTTTTTCTTTTTTTTTCAGCATATCATTCACTAGTCAATAGCTTTTTATTTAGTTTCCACAAGTTTATGTATTCTCTCTAGTTTCTCCTGTTGGTGCTACTTACCTTTATTCTTTTATGGTTATATAGAAAGCAGGATGACATTTCCATTTTACTATATTTGTTGAAACTTACTCCATTCATTTAAATATATGGTCCATTTTGAAAAAGTTCCATGTGTTATTAAGAAGAATGTATAATAGTCTTTAGTATTTGTGTGGACTTTTTTGTTAGGTCTATGTTTTATGTTGTGATGTAGCTACAGAATTTCTTCATTTGGTTTTGGGTTGGATTTTTTTTTTTTTTTGTCCAGATTACCTCTTTTTGGTGAAGGTAGGGATTTGAACTCACACACTATCACTGTGTTTGACTAAACTATGATTTTATATCTAGTAGTATTTTTTAAGTGAAATTATCTATGCCCATGTTTGGTATGTGTAGGTTATAATTATAATGTCTTCCTGATACTGTTTTTTTTTACATTTTTCTATTGAAAATAGATTCTTCTCTCATACAATTCGTCCCAACCACTGTTTCTCCATCCACCACTCCTCCCAGCTACACTCTACCTCCTCTTTTCCCCAGATCCACTCCCCTTCATTTTCCTCTTCAGAAAAGAGCAAGCCTTCAACAGAAGATAGTCAAATTAGAGAAAACAAGATACAATAAGACAAGGCAAAAGCCCTCACATCAAGGCCAGACAAGACAACCCAACAGGAGGAAAAGAGTCCCCGCGGCAAGTAAAAGAGTCAGAGACATACTGCTTTCACCATTGGGAGTCTCACAGAAACACTAAGCTAACAGTCATAACATACATGCAGAGGACCTGGTACAAACCCATGCAGGATCCATGCATGCCACTTCAATCTCTGTGAGCCCATGTGTGCCCTGCTTAGTTGATTCAGTGGGCCATGTTCTCCTTTTGTCCTTCATCCCCTCTGACTCCTACAATCTTTCCTCCCCTTTTCCATGGGGTTCTTGAATCACTCAGGGGGGCACCAGATGAAGACCTCCAATTTAGACTCTCTCTCCACATAAATATCCTTCTGTGGGTCTTTGCATCCACTCCCACCTGCTGTTGGACAAAGCTACAATAGATTGTTCCCTTAATAATACTGTGCTGTTTAGTTTTTATCAGCTTGGCATAAACTAAAGTTACCTGGCAATAGGGAAACTCAGTTGAGGGATTTCCTCCATTGGATTTCCTATAGACATGAGTGTATGGCATTTTATTGATTGTTAATTGATGTAGGAGGGCTCACCCAACTATGGACAGTGTCATTCTTAGGCAAGCAATAGTGTAAGGAATAAAAAGGAAAACTGAACAATCCATGGAAAGCTACATCTTTTTTTATTAATTTTTTTTATCATTGTAGTCTCTTGAGTATATTTATCCTTCTCTTCATTATCCTCTGTAGATATGGCCTAGAAGTCATATATTCTTCTATGTTGTTTTTTAAATCATGGAAAACTTCCATTTCTTCTTCAATTTGATAGGGTTTCTGGGCATAATATTCTGGATGGGAAGTTGTAGTCATTTTGTTAGGTACTAGGGCAGTCTATCCCAGTTATTTTCTAAGTTAATCAGAAATCAAGTTGCTAAGAGACAAGCAACATTTGCTTATCTAAATATAAGGAGATAGATAGGTTGTCTTCAAAAACCTCAAGAGATCTGCAGAATATGGCATTCAAAGATGTTTTCTTAACTTGAGATCTTTTTGATATGGAGACATGTCAGCTCCTGACAGCACTCCCTATTCTACTCCAAGTAGAAGATAAGCATCGAAGAATCTCCAATTGGAGATGACAAGCCTGTCACTTGGCAAGAAAAATCCCTTGCTTCAACTGTAGACAGAATGCTGTCCAAAAAAGGATTAAAAACTTGGAACCAGGTAAGTTGACAGCCTAGCTCTGCCAAGACAGGGTAGGAAAGTCCTTCATAATTCCTGCTTTACAACCAATGTTTGTTAGAGAAACGGGACCGAATGGCTGAAAATTGATGCTGTAATGTATGGAGAGAAATTGGGAACTGTCTAGGCAGCCACTGTTATGTCATTTCTTAGTTTTGGAAGCTGCTGGCCCTGCACTTCCTGTATAATCAGATATATTTATCCCTCTCAGGTCTCTGATGTGGTTGAAGACTAGATAGCTAGAGTCTCATAGTTAAATTTTGAGTTGTTTAGGAAGTGTGAGGGTGTTTTGGATCTAAGAAGATGTTTTTAAAATTGTGATGCAAGTTGGGATGGAAGCTGAGTTGAATATAGAACTTTAAACTCATGGAGATGGCTGGATAGTAGAATGTTAAAGTCAGGTGCCAAATATGTATGGACTGGACATTGGGAATGTATGCTATGCTTTATAATTTTTATAAGTGTGGCCTAATTATTTCTGTTGTTTTTGCATTGTATTTATTGTTATAAGAGAATGAGCCATTTGTTGGACTGAAAAAAAGGTCCATTCTATTGAACAATAGAATGGAGCATGTGAAAAATAATACATCAGAGCTTGGAGATAAGGTAGAAGAATTGGTTCATTCAGAAAAGAACAATGAGAAATATATATATATATATGCAACACATGGCAGATCTCTTGGGACAATGTTGGCCTTTTATCTAGTTCTATAGTTTCTGCCACCTAGGTGGCTTCCTCTGAGTCACTTCCTGTCCAGTCTCTGGGTCCACAAATTCTATTGAAAGTGGAACTCCCCATAGAAGTACAACTTATCTGGGTCAGTTCCTGTTTCATCTCTGATTTTATGACTTCCGTCATGCATTGAGGCACTATCTATGCCTGGAAGCCTTGCCATAGGTCAGCCCCTGACTCCTCCTTGGGTCCACACCTTCCATCCTGACTTGTGGAGCACTATTGACCTGCACATCTCTAGGGTCAGGATCAGTCTACACCCTACATCTGAAGCCTCAGATCACCCCAATGCCCATGCTTACCTTCTGTTTGCTTCATTTGCATGCAGCTTCTTAAGAATCCATTTGTTTTTGTTCAGCATGTTTTCCTGAAAACAATTTTGAAGCCTCTATAAGAAAATGTGAGGTATAAATAAATAATAGTGGTGAATGTGCATAGATTTGCTCATTTTGCTTGTTTCCCACAGTGCTGAATCATGAATTATTCATGAATCTGTACAGATCTGGAGAGAGATATCAACATACTTCTTAAATTATATACATATATATTTTACTGAAAATAGATTTTTTTCTCACCAAATATATCCTGATTATGGTTTCCCCTCTCTTATCTTCTCCCGTTTCTTCCCCACCTGCCCTCCCATCTGGATCCACCCACTTTATATCTCTCATTAGAAAATAAATCATCTTCTAAGGGATAATAACTATATGATAAACATATCATAATATGATATGATATGATAATATGATAAAACCAAAACTAATACATCGGAATTGGACAAAACAAACAGAAGGATAAGAGCCCAAGGGAAGGCACAGGAATCAGAGATCCACTTGTTAGTACACTCAAAAATCTCATAAAAACACTAAATTAGAAGTCATAATATAATCACAGAGGACCTGGTGCAGATCCATGCAGGCTCTGTTCATCCTGCTTTTGGCTTTCAGTTTATATGAACTTTGATCATGTTGATTTAGAGGGTCTTGTTTTCTTGGTGTCCTCCATCTCCTCTGGCTCTTACACTCCTGCTTTATTTTTTTTTATTTTTTATGAATTCTTCTCTCATACATTATATCCTGACTAGTTTTCCCTCCTTCAACTCTGCCCAGTCCCTTCCACCTCCTCTCTGCCCCAGATTCACTTCTCCACTGTTTCTCTTAAAAAAAAAACAAAAAAAAAAACCAGCAGGCCTCCCAGGGATTTCAACCAAACACAGAGTAACAAATTACAATAAGACTAGGCACAACCCCTTATATTGAAGCTGAACAAGGCAACCCAGTAGGAGGTAAAGGATCTCAAGCCCAGGCAAAAGAGTCAGAGATACTCCCCACTCCAACTATTGGGAGTCCCACAAGAACACCAAGCTATACAACCATTATATATATGCTGAGGACTTAGCTTCAGTCTCTGTGAGCCCTTATGAGCTCTGCTCAGTTGATTCTGTGGGCTATACTCTCGTGGTGCCCTTGACCACTCTGGCTCCTACAATCCTTCCTTCCTGTCTTCTGTAGGGTTCCCCTGACTCCACCTAATATTTGCCTGTGAGTCTCTGCATCTGCTCCCATCAGTTGCTGTATAAAGCCTCTCTCATAACAATTGGGTTAGACACTGATCTTTGAGTATAACAGAATATCATTAGGAATCATTTCATTGACTTTTTTGCCAGTTGTGTTTGGTTCTATCCTGGGTCTCTGGGCTATTCATCCTCTGGTTCCTGGTCATTCAGGTAGTGTCAGGCATGGATTCGCTCTCGTGGCATGGGCCTACAGTTGGTCCAGTTATTGGTTGCCCACTCTCAAAAGCTCTGTGCCACCATTACCCCAGCACATCTTGCAGGCAGGACAGATTTTAGGTCAAAGGCTCGGTTGATGTCGTAGTCTCACTGCTAGGAATCTTGCCTACTTATAGAATGGTTTGGAGACTTTGATAGGGCTACCTCTTCTTCCAATGGACTTTCTGAGCCACATGATGAGGGATTTGAAGGAGTCATCCCATTTAGTGCTGTGTTCTGTGGTCTCTCACTCTTTGCATAATGATCAGCTGTAGGTCTCTGTGTTTGTTCCCATCTGCTGCAGAATGAAGCGTCTCTGATGATAATTGAGCAAGGCACTGAAATATGAGTATAGCAGAATGTCATGAAGAGTCATTATTATGTTCCTTTAGTAGAACAGGAATATTTAGCTTTACCCTATCTCCCGAGGCTACCAAGTCTCAGGTTCTTGCTTACCTGCGCAGTGTCCAATATGAATTCCATCTCATGAGGTGGGCCTTAAGTCAAATCAGTAATTGGTTGTTTATGTCACAAGCTTCGTGTTTAAACTTGTCCCTTTATGGAATACTTTAAATAGTATGTACATTCAATTCCCTTGCCTCCATTTGATCATTGATGATATAGATCTTCAAAAAATTCCAGAGTGGTTGACATTATCATGTCATTGGCCAGATAATTAAAATCACTTTTTGAAGCACTGATTGTTGAACATAGGCCTCACTTGCTAGACAAGTGTTTTTCCACTGAACATACCCTTCACCTCTTTCCTGTTTTTATAGGATCAATCCAACTAAGTTTATTATCCACCGGCCTTAGTCACTTGAGCACTGGGATTACAGACGTCTCACCAGGCTTGCTTATTAATTCTGTCTCTTGGTGTTTTAATTCCTTGCAGATAAGTTGAGTGTTAATGAAAGAAGGTAGTAAAACATCAATTCATTAATCTAGTATATCATAATACAATGAATATTTAGTACTGCTCCTGTGACTCTCTTAGATTGAATTTTTAAAAAAAGGAAAACAAATAAAAATGTAGTACAAGCAAAGAGTCTTCTAGACTTATTCCAAATTGAACATGTTAGGCTGAACAGGAATAAAAGAATCACTGATGTTACATGAAATTTGAAGTTGTTCTTCTATTATGTGAGTAAACTGGACATCTGTGCCTCTTTCCTTGGAGATAAGAGATGATTTGTGATAAACAAAATCTATCGTGTCTTTGAATAATATTTCAAATCGAATGCTATTATTTCATGCCATTGAGTTATGTGAGCAGGGCAGAACTTGGTTAAATTTGTAATATTTTAAATTTACTTTTCACATCTTTTCTGGCATGTGTTTTCTGGAAACGATTTGCTTAGGTTTAATTTCTATTCCAGTGAATTCACATGTTTGGATATTAATATTGTGGGTCTTACTGAAGTCCCTTCTGGATCTGTCATAACTTGATATGCATTGAAGGCTCTTATACTAGCCTTCATCCAGATGGAAAAGTTCCTACCATCTGGCTCGTATTCTGAGTTGATCCACATACTATGAAACATGATGAATACTCTCCTCTCTCAATTGACACAGCTTATCATCCATCACCTGTCATACTGAAGCTGTCAAGTACAACTTGAACCCTTAAACTCAGGAGATCTCAAGATCCACATCTGAAGGGAAGGATATTTTTCTTCCTTGGAAGAAGCAATTCAGTCCTGTCTCTTATTATTTGTGAAGTATCCAACCACATATTTACTGAGTACGAACAAGTTTCTGCAACTATGTCTTTGAGAGAGTGAAGAAATTAGTATGTTTTTAAAGTTAGCCAGAGGATTCGTGAACACAGATGTGAGATGGGTATGTACGTAGAAGAAAAACAGGGAGATGACTTTCTAAATAGATTGCAATAGCTTTTGTACAAGGTCATGCATGCTTGAATCAGTGTGTGAAAGTGAGTAAGAGGGAGATGAAAGGAAACCCAGGGGCTCAAATGACAGCATTTACAAGTCATTTTTTTTACTAAACACAAAAAACCTTTATAATATTCTCTTTTTTCATTGTGATGCTGATGTTTTCTGTACATATCCTCACATCGATTCCTGACTTTGAGGTTTTTGAGAAATAATGTAAATCACAGGATTTTCTTTTAAAAAACTAATTATGTAATTGTTTGTTCTCTATGTATAGAAATAAGGTTGGTATTTGTATGCTGCATCTTATCTGTTATCCATGGTAAACTTATTACAAAATCATATTGTGTGAGAATAATGGTGTTTTCCCCTTTATAACCACAATAATTTCATTTTTTATTTAGAATTTCTAATAATGTTAATACATGTTAGTAGTTAATGTTGGGGTTTAGATTATAGTATCCACAAATCATTGGATTATGGCATGCTGATCACTTTAATCTATGCAGCCTCAGAAAACAATCTCGAAGTATCTCCCTGTCTTTCTCCTGTCTTTCTGTCACCTGTCATTCTTTCTAGGTGTCCCCAGAGGGAGTCATAGAAAAAAAAAGGGAGGGTGGCTTCTTATTCTCCAAAGTGGATTGCATAAGCTAGAACTCTACTTCTTCAAAATAAGAAACAAAACGTGGTAAGCCCATCTCTTTCTCTTCCACTGAAGCCCCCCATTACAGAGAGGTCTTGTCCATATATTGGAGGGGGAATGTTAGAAAGAGAACAAGAAGAATCCCACCTGAGAGGCCTTATTGGCTCTCCCCTCAGCCTGTTACCATGACATCATATACTTTTGACCAACATATCCATAGGGCTGTACATTAATCAACATTGAAACTAAGCAGAGAAAGTGTTATCCCTGAGTGTTTTTGAATTTTTACTTTTTGAGTTTACATGACTATTGTGTCACAAAAAACTTTTGCTAACTAAATTTGTTAGTTTATTTCTTTTTTATTCTCTATATTGTTTTTTTAGACATCACAATCATAGTCCCTTCCTCTCTTCCATTCCCACCCTCCTACCCTCTTTCCCCTCATCCTCCTATCTGCTTATAAAAAAAGTTTAGCGTGTATCTCTCCCCCCAAAACTCCCCCTCTTAGTCCAATAAAAGGCTCTTTAACTTATAACAATAAATACAATACAAAACAATAAGAACAATAAGGCCACAATTAAGAAAAATTTAAGATATAACCTATATTCCCAATGTCTAGTTTATATGTAATTGGCAACTGATACTAATATTCTATTATCTATCTATCTTGATGAGTTTAAATTTCTATACCTAACTCAGTTTCCATCCTAACTTGCATTACCAACTTAAAAACATCTTCTGAGACCTAGAACATCCTTTTACTTCCTAAGCAACTTAAAATTTAACTGTCGACCCAGACACCAAGGATGACAAGTAGCCCAGATGATCCAGCCTCACAGACTGCCTCAATAGCTGTTTCGTAAAAAATCTACAACCAGAACAACTCAAAATGGCTAACTAAGATGGTTCAACCCCACAGACTGTTCAGCCAGAACTTCAGTAAAGCCCTGAACTTTCTCACCCAAAGTTCACCTTCTGGTACAAACTTCTTAGCATATTTAAATACCTGAACACAAAAAGGCTGATCATCAAATGTTACTATTAACTTTGTAAAGTACCAAATACTTATGGACTGGACATTGGGAATGTATGCTAAGCAGATGTTTTCTAAGTTAATCAGAAATCAAGTTGCTAAGAGACAAGCAACATTGCTTATCCAAATATACAGAGATAGATAGATGGTCTTCAAAAACCTCAAGAAATCTGCAGAATATGGCATTCAAAGATGTTTTCTTAAGATTTTTTGATATGGAGACATGTCAGCTCCTGATAGCAGCCCCAATTCTACTCCAAGTAGATAATGAGCATCAGAGAATCTCCATTTGGAGATGACTGCATTAGTAGCATGCTTGTCTCTGGGCAAAAGAAAGCCCTTGCTTCAACTGTAGACAGAATGCTGTCCAAAAAGGACAAAACTTGGAAGCAGGTAATTCAACAGCTTACCTCTGCCAAGACAGAGTAGGCAAGTCCTTCATAATTCCTGCTTTATAATTAATGTCTGTCAGAGAAACAGGGCCAAACAGCTGAAGATAGATTCTCCATTGTATTGAGAGAAATTGGAAACTGTCCAGGCAGCTGGTTTTCTGTCATTTCTTAGTTTTTGAAACTGCTGGCTCTTTACTTCCAGTTTATTCAGATATATTTATCCTTCTTAGGTCTCTGATGTGGTTGAAGACTAGGTAGTTATAGTCTTTATATTGCTTTAAAGCATGCTTTTTATTAAATTTCATACAATATATTTTTGATCATATTCATTTATCTTCCCCAACCATTTCCTAGATACTCCCTCACCTCCCTACGTACTACCCAACTTCATTTTCTCTGTATCATTGTCTCTCTGTTTCTGTCCTCTCTCTCTCTCTCTCTCTCTCTCTCTCTCTCTCTCTCTCTCTCTCTCCCTTCCCCCATCGGAGTGTGGTCAATATACTACAATGGTGTTATACCATTTAAGGAAACTGACTCTCCATCTCCCAGCAACAGTCAAATGCCATTAGCCTCTCAGCAAGGGTGGAACTTCATGTCCACCTCCCCTCTACCATGCTGGGATTTTGTCTGACTTGAACTTCTGAATGTCTTAGGTATAGTGTCACATAGTGTCACTATGAGTTCATATATATAAAATACCCTACTGTGTTTGGAAAACATTGCCTGTCATACATTTATTTAGTTTTTATTAATTAACTTTTTTTCTTTGATAGTTTCATATATGTACATAAAGCATAGTGACCACATTAATGCTCTACCCTCTCATATCTTCCCATTACCTATCTCTCCTCCTCATTTCAAATCTCTTCCTCACATCCATGTCTATTCATTTTGTTTTGTAGCTCACAGATTTTAACCAAGGCCATCTGTGTTACCATGGATTTGGATTTACCCATTGAAGCCCAGTAGGCTCAGTGGCAAGTATGCAACAGAAGACAATGGGCCCTCTTAGTCTATGAATTCGTTTGTAAGGGATAGAGCCACATTATCTCTACCCCTTATTCTGAACCTATGTGAACATTTGTTTATTCCAGTTTTCTACTTTCCCTATCCTCTAGAAAATTGAAATCTATTTTCTGTCTTCATGCATTTGCCTATTCTATACATTTCATATAAATCAAATTGTACAGCGGGATGATATTGCTATTTCAATAAGCTCTAAAACTACCTAGACAAGCCTCTTGGCATGCTTGAGAGGAATCATCTTGTTAAGTATTTTAAAGATTCATTTCTCTTGTGGCATATATTAATATTTCCTTTGTTGTAATACTGGAGATGAGTATGAATGCTTGGCAAATACTACTGAACTATACCCCTAGTTCTTCATTGCTTTTTATGTCTGGATAATTATTACTCTGTAGATATATTTTATTTGTTCACCCATAAATTGATATACTTTGGGATTGCTTTTCCCTTTGACTATTATAGCTGCTATGAATATTTGTGACTAAGAGTTTATGTGAACTTACACTTTGGGTCTTAAAGCAACAGCATCACTTCATCTTCCCAGCAGTAATGCATGACAATACACACACACACACACATACACACATATGCAAATAATAAACAAGTATAAAAAATAAAGTAGATATTTCTTTATAATTACTCATTTAAGTTTTGCAGTTTTACCCATGGCTAGAGGTGTTTTACAGCCTCCAACTATTGTTTTTTTATTTTTATTTTTTATTATAGAAGGAAGGTAAATCTCTCCACCCTATGCAGGGCATAAAATCCAGGGTCTTTCTCATGTTGTTGCAAGCACTCTGATACTGATCTACACATAAGCTTACCCTAGAAACAATGTTTATGCTGCTGTCACAGGGAAACATAGTCTTGTAACAGCTAGTCTTTCATGACCAAAAACATAAGTGATTTCTTCATGAATTCTCTTCTAATTATGTTTTTCTTTCTTTGTGAAATATTCCATGCATACTATGTGGCAATAAACTTTAGCGTTGATTTTAGGATTCATGAAAAATAGCAGACATGATTGTAAGTTTCCACACTATGAGCAGAAATAAAAATTTGGGAAGCTTAGCATACCAAAAGAATGAGAATTTTAGAAAGGCTATACAAAACAAGAGTCAGAGTCTGGTGACTTGTGACTGTAAAGCCAATCAGTACTCTGGAGTCTGAGGCAAAATGATAAACCATGAGCTTCAAGATACGCAGGGCTATATATAGAGTGAGATCTTGTCTCCCAAAACACATAAATGGAATGGCTATTCAAAGAAGGAAAATAAATCATAGAGGGAAAAATTGTCAGTGAAATAGCTGAAGATGTACAATTTTGCCAGGAAAGGTTTAAGTTAGTCACGTTAATCAGATTCTACAGAACTCAAGGAATAGCCAGAAAGGATCATTGGATGTCATGTCTAGGAAAATGCTGTGACAATTGGATAGAATTGGGAGCAGGATAGTAGTACTGCTTAGATTGTGAGTTAGAGAATATAAAAAGGCATTAATGTCACTGGGAGCTTGTTCTTGATTTCCTATGGATCCCCTGTTCTCGTGCTCTCCACTGAATAGCTTCAGCTGGGGCATACAGAAAATAATGTAGGATGTAGGGTTTATTATGAGTTATAGCATACTCTCAAGTTGAGATAGTGGAGAATGATGTTGCAGAATTCTGTCTGTCAACCATAACAGCAATCACATTCCTCATCAGGGTAGCTATGACTACTCCCAAGATACCCTCAAGAGGAGGACTGCAGATTTTCCTCTGATAAAAAGGAGTAGGTGAAAAGGCTCATTAGACTCTCATCTGAGATGACATTCCCTCATTCCTACATCATGCTTCCAGTTGTATGCAGTTTTCCCCCTTGGTATACATGGTTTCAAGAGGAGCTAGAATAGAGTATGGAAGGTTTAGCTAGAGGTGGAACTCCATCTATGCAGGTATGGGGATATCATTGTGCACAGTAGAACGAAACTTTTTGGTAATGTGACAGAGAGGGGTCACCCATGTTACTTCACCCCTCATCTGTATTTTTGAGAAGAGACCAAATAAACTCATCAGTTAAGCAAGCTATTCATGAGTGAACTTGTGACTTTGAACTGTCATTGATCCCCTACATGAAGGGAGCAGTTTTGTGTTCATATGTTTTCATGAAAAGTTCGTGCAAAACAATCACAAAAGGGATTAATGTATTGATCTATATTTTAGCGGGCTTCATACATTTTTTAAAATCTCCAAAACAAGCAGCTTTTCTTGAAGGATTATCATGTCTAGTTGTTGACAGGAGTCATTGATTTGACTTGTAGAGAAGGGAGCAATGATTATTTTTTAATTAGAAAGCTTCTTAATATGCAGTAATCTTATAAAGTTTATGGCTCCTAGAGCCAGTTTTAGTTAACTATTTACTAATGACTTTCCAGAGAGTTCAGAATATCGTATCTCTTCTCAGGACTCAAGACCCATCCTTCTGAAAACAAATTTGAGTCTTGCAGCTCTAGTACTTGGTTTTACAGGCTTTTGATAGTCAGAGAGGCTGCAGCCCAAGTGTTCTTCAAGCTTGCTAATATCTAACTAGCTACTGTTTGCAATGACGGGACACCTATGCAGACAGGTGTATACTGTCACTACTATTCCAGTACCTGTAGTTACTCTCTCAATCTTTGAGCGCCCCCTACTTAGGGCAACTATAATTTGTGACTTCAATCCATAAAAGGATTTCAGATGTAGCCAATTTGAAACAGAGTTGAAGATTTTATTAAAGATAATTCCATGTAGGCTTTAAGTATGAGGATAAAGAACTCCTTGTCATTCTCATGTCTCTATAATTTTCTATCTTTCTATCCTTCCTCACTACATAACATTATTCCTTTAAGAGTTAAAACCAGGAGTTGATATGTCTTGATATAAAAAAATCTAAAGTTACGAAAACATCTTTGAATGCCATATTCTGCAGATTTCTTGAGGTTTTTGAAGAGGCCCTATCTATCTCTTATATTAGGGTAAGCAGATGTTGCTTGTCTCTTGCTGGTTTATTTCTGATTAGCTTAGAAAGTAACTATAATAGCCTGTAATAGTACCCAACTGAATGACCAGCTTGCATAACCATTAATTTGCATTTCTTAATTTGGCTAAAGTGGTATTGACCATTGTTTATTGTGCAAAATTTAGATTGTATTGGACTACATCGGTATTGATTTTTGTATATTGATACAAAATTAAGATTATAGTTGGCCACAATGGTATTGACCCTTGTATATGGATGTAATATTAAGATTGTATTGGGCTACATAGGCATTGATCTTTGTATATTGATACAAAATTAAGAGTATATTTAGCCACATTTGAATAGATCTTTGTATATTGATACAAAATTAAAGGTAACGCTTCCTAATGGTATTGTACCTAGAGATACTTAAAAATGAAATGTGAAGCTCTGGCCTCTTGATACCAACCATCTTAAACTGTCTAGAATAGTTAAGAAAAACAAACTCCTAGTCATGCAAGCATGTCACTTTGTTAGCTACTATGACAGTCCACAGATATTCTCTAAGCTACTCAGAAATCAAGTTGTTAAGAGACAAGCAACATTTGCTTATCTAAATACAAGAGATAGATAGGGCATCTTCAAAAACCCCAAGAGATCTGCAGAATATGACATTCAAAGATGTTGTCTTAAATTAAGATTTTTTTTTGATATCGTGACATATCAGCTCCTGACAGCACTCCCTATTCTACTCCAAGTAGAAGATAAGCATTGAAGAATCTCCAGTGTGAGATGGTTGAATTAGTGGCAAGCCTATCTCTTGGCATGTAAAAACTCCTTGCTTCAACTGCAGACAGACTGCTGTCCAAAAAGGACAAAACTTGGTAGTAGGGAAGTCGACAGCCTAGCTCTTCCAAGACAGGGTAGGTAAGTCCTTCATAATCCCTGCTCTACAACAAATGTCTGTCAGAGAAACAGGACCCAAAGCCTGAAGACTGATGCTGGAATGTGTGGAGAGAAAATGGGAACTGTCCAGGCAGTCACTGGTTTGTCATTTCTTAGTATTGGAAGCTGCAGGCCCTGCACTTCATATATAATCAGATATATTTATCCCTCTCAGGTCTCTGAGGTGGTTGAAGAATAGACAGCTAGAGTCTCATAGTTAAATTTTGAGTTGTTTAGGAACCAAGAGGGCATTCTAGATCTAAGAAGGTGTTTTTAATAGTGATGCAAGTTATTATGAAAGCTGAGTCAGTTATAGAACTTTAAACTCATGGAGATGGTTAGATGGTGGAATGTTAAAGTCAGGGGCCAAATATGTATGGACTGGACATTGGGAATGTATAATGGGCCATTTAACTCTCATAAATGTGGCGTATTTATTTCTGTTGTTTTGTATAGTATTTACTGTTATAAGAGAAGGAACCATTCGTTGGACTGAAAGGGGAAGCTGTGGGGGAGAAGAAGGTGGAAGGGTGGGACAGGAAGGGGGAATAGGGAAGGGATTGTGACTGAGATGTAACTTGAAGAAATAAAAAAATAAAGTATTAAAAAAAGAGTTAAAACCATTTAGAAGATGGGTATCTAGTTGATCTAGCTACTTGTGGCTAAATTCGGGTGCAGAGGGGATTACGGTATTTACTCTTGATGAATTTTACACCATGGAATATGAACAAAGATATCAGGACCATATGAAACACCAAATCATAGAAATAGAGATATAAGAAAATAATAGGAAGCAATGGGTTCTGCAAAAGAGACTTTTCAAGCAAAAGCAGAAGAAAATAAAATGGGATATGTTTCTCTCATGAAACATGAGGCCTATCTTCAGGAATATACTTGCTTTGGTAAGTTTTGGTAAGTTTTGGTAAGTTTTGGTAAGTTTTAGTAAAGAAGTAAGTGAGAAACGTAAAAGTGCATTGGAATTTGATGTAAGACGTTATAGGAAAAGGGAATAAAAAAGTCCCTTAAAAAAGTTAAATGGATTCAAGAATGAAAAGATAAAATGTTTAGGAGTAAAATTTTGGGAAGAAGTCATGCTTAATAGGTCAAAATGATGAAATGAGAGGATAGGCTGTAAGCCAGAGGAACATGTTAGGGACAAGCCAGTATTGCAGAGGCTGTAATTTTGTAAATGAGATGTTTTCCTTTGGCTGCATCCTCATTCTTATTTAGTTATTTCTACATGTCCATTGATTAAGGTGATGGGTTCTTATAAGTTAATGTGTCTCATAAGTGGTTCAAATAGCAGGCCCTTTAATTTTTGAAAGGTAATACTGACAACTTTTAATACCAGCTCACTTTGTATTTTAAAAATATATATTCCACATCATAAACTTTACCAACCTTATCTTAGGTCTCAGAAAGTGATACCCTGGAGCAGGGGTTCTCAAAGTGTGGATTACAACCCCATTAAGAGTTGCATAACCGATACCCTGCATATCAAATATTTACATTATGAATCATAACAGTAGCAAAACTATAGTTATGACGTAGCAACAAAGTAATTTTATGATTGGGGATCACCACAATATGAGGAAATGTATTAAAGGGTCACAGGATTTGGAAGGTTGAGAACCATTGCCTTAGAGTATGATATTTTATATCCTAAGAAGTATAAAACTAAAATAAATAGTCTCAGAACAAAGGCATTTCTGACTTGCTCTCCCCTATTTCTCAACTCCTTTTCTTCTACCAAGAGCAGGGAAGGACTTTTGTTCTCAAGTTCCCCTTGGAAACCTAATGTTCAAGTTTTCCAGATGATTGAGTCACAGCAAAGAAGATTAGAGTTGCTACCACACCAAAATACCAGGTAAATTTGTCCCATGCTATTGTCTATTTATCTATTTAAAAAAATCATTTAATTTCTCAGCCTGGGATAATGGCTCAGTGGTTAATAGAACTTGTTGCTATTGCAGAAGACTCAGGTTCAGTTTCTAACACCCATGTGTTCTAGGGGATCTGATGTACCCTTCTGACCTCCATGGGTCCCAGATATGCCTGCAGGCCAAACATACATTTAAACACACAAAGGAAAATAAATTAACCTTTTAAAACATATTTTAAATATTATTTCCTTTTTGCAAATTTGCACATTCGTTATTTTTTTGTTACTGGAATTATCAGTTTCTCAGCTATACCAAAAACCAACCAAAGAAAGAAAAGAAAAGAAAGAAGAAAGAAAGAAAGAAAGAGAAACCTGGAATCAAAGAAACAAAAAACCAGGAGGCAAAGATTTTTGAAAGAAAATGGGTTTATTCAAGACTGCCTTGGGGGAAAATGATTAAACATTTCTGTCACAAACTTTCATCTAAGACATGGATGTAGTTGCTGAAGGCTATTATGGACAATGGGAGAACAATCACCCTGCTTCTCTGAATCTTTCTTCTCAGGATGCATTCTTTTCTTTCAATCTTCCCCTCCCCCCCCCCCTTCCCTTCCCCTTCTCCTCCCCCTCCCTCTCTTTGAAAGTCAGATTCATCCAGGGATAATAGAAATCAGAGATTCTATTTTCTGTTCAGACAACACAGTTTATGTTAGCTGAGAAGAGAGATGCTACAGATGCCTCTCTTTGTAATTTACAATATCACATGAAAAGAGATTAAGAAGAAAAGCTAGGTAACATGTTTTACCTTCTTTTTTTACCACTGCACATCAAAGCAGATTAAAAGGAAGCTAAACAGTTGTTTCTGGAAGATGCTATTCAGATGACTATCCTATTTCTACTATAGCCTCCAAATATGAGGTAAATTCATACTTATACTAACTCTATTACATTTTCCTTTTTTTCTGTAATAGGGATTATGCATTGTTAAGTTATACTGAATGACTGAGGACTCCCTTTCATGTGACCCTTGGATGTATATAATAAATTTATATGCCCTTAACTCTGTTAATCTGTCTGAGGTTAGTTTATTTCAGCAGGCTCAATGGAACCTTCAGAAAACTGAGGGAAAGGCCTCTGCAACCATCTAGTTAGGCGTTTCATTGTATTCTTTTAGTTGGTTTGATTGCCATGAGCTCACAAACTCTCTTTAAATGCTTAAGGAATTTTAGTTGCCCTAAATAACACCAATGGTTCAGAAATAGCTCTTTACAAGATTCAAGCGATTATGATGTATATGGGAGAGAACTTTTCAAAGTCATGCTGTGCTGATTGAAATGTCTTAGATGGAGGTTCAAGAGGGGTATTAAAATGGACTGTGTAGGGGTACAAGCTTATTAGGAAAGAAAGTAATTCCAGGGACAAGCAGGCAAATAGTGACTGCAGGAAATGGGAACCTGAAGAGAGGAATCAGAGCACTCCCCCCTCTAGAAGAGGCAGACACTAGAATCTTAGCCATTTCTGAGGAGAGGGGGTATTTTATAGCACAAACTTATAACTAGCTAGGATCTATGATTCACAGGAAGGACCCATGGAAGGGAGTGGGGAATAAGATGTATGGCCACCAGCATCCTCTTTGATGTCAACTAATTTCCCCAATTGAGATATCCTGGAACCAGGGAGTGTGTTAGCTTAGAAATTTGCCGTATTTCAGCAGGGTGCCTGTCCCTGTCTGTGAAAAGGGAAAGACTACTTCATGTATTGTGGCCTGAGCAGGAGGTGGGTTCTAACATTGCATTCTTACACTGATATTTCTTGTTTTGAATCTAATTCTCTTAGGGAATTAGTCTTGTTCATCTTATAGCAAGATTATTTGTAGCTCCTACATGGGCTTTGTTTTCAGAGAACAAATTCCAACCTCTTTATTTTATTTCTGTTCTTATCTGTTGTATTCTTTTCAAATGGATGTACCAACTATCTTTTGCTAAACATATGTTTCAGTGCCTCATGTTCATTGGCTCAATCCTAGACTTAGTTTATTAGTGTGTCCCCAATTCCCTGTTTTTTTTCTCAGCATTTTTCCTGGTTCCTTCCTGTAGATCACAAATACCACTCCTACTGAGACTCTTCTGGTATAGACTCAACTCATAGTATACACATTTGGAAGCCTATGGCTGTATGAGGACCACATGGCAACCTAAGAGAATACTCATTACTGTTGCTAAGTCCATGACTGTTAGGAAAACACAACTCTATCGTTTTCAAAGCCTGGAACAGAGAACAAATTTCTTCTTTTTGCAAGATAGTGGGAACTGTAAACAGTCAATTCTCTATATGACAGGAATATATACACATTGCCAGGATTTGTTATATAAAGAGCTAACCCCTACCCTTTAAAACTTTAGTTGTTTCTTACAGAGAGGTTCAGTTCTGCTGTTGATAGATAGTCAGCTAGAGGGGAAATGTTTTGAGAGGAAAATAGTAGCCTTGTCCCTAAGAAATATGTAGTAAATTTGTTGACTTTTATTGTATTTTGAATCTGAGAAAGCATTTTATTCCAAATAGTTATCCTATCCTGACAAAGATTTTGAGATTGACTCTATTTCATTATAATTTGCATCCTATATGGCAACAACTTTTAATTTTGATGTAATTTAAAACTTTTCTCTTGAGTTGGAAGTTCTTGTGTTCTTGGTTGTATTGGACACTAACATCAAGTATCAAGTGGAAACTTGAGTTTGCCTTATTAAGTAAAAAGTGGTACACCTAATTCTTTTGGATAGAAACCTATATTCTAATATTGACAAACATCAAACAAATAGTAGTGTCACTTGGCATGATTATTATAAAATCACTTGATATGTTATGACTATATATGTCCCACCTCCTCTCTTCCCAGGCTTTATTAGTTACAGCAGTCTGTATTCACTTTGTTGTAGTAAACCTCCACAATGAACAGACCCTTAGAAATCATTATTTTCCCCCTCTAAGAATTTGCTATATTCAAGGAGTCTGCTTGATATTCAGGGACAATATTTATGGCCTCCCCTCTTTAAATGAATATCCAATCCATTGGAGTCTGATTTATGTTTAGCTACAAAACACTATAATGGATATATAAGTAAGTGCTACCAACCAGTAATCATCAATTTTTCATTTCAGGAAACCAGAAAAATCATAGAAAAAAAGTGGCATGAGTAACACTTTAGTAGAAAGAAAAATACTCTAGAGTTAGGGTGAGGACAGAATTTCAGGCAAAGGAAAATTTATGTACAAGGACACAGAAGCTGTCTACATTGGTTTCTGGTTCTAACTCATACACATTTAAGTTTATGGTACTTCAAAGTAGATGTTAATACAAACACTATAAAATAGTTGTGTTTGTCAGTGAATTTGGAGGAGAGAAAATTTCAGTTCAAATGTTATCTTTCCTGAAATAATCTAAAAGATGTGTTCCAAATTTCCAGCATGGAAGTATTAACATATATGTGTGCATGAGAACACATGTATTTCCACATTCCAGTGAGACCTTTGTCTGTTTGTATGCTTACCTGTCCTCTGCTAAGGTAAGCATATCTTTGTAATCAAGGAAACTAATGAAGTAATTTCCCATTTAGTCTTTATATATAACCCCACAGTGAATTCCGTCAGTGGTACTCATTCTGTACATCACATACTTTATCAGTTAACAGAAATGTTAATTAACTTGTCCTAAAAGTAGTCCCTAAATGCTGTGGGTTTAGAGAAACAAATTTATCACCTACTCAAGATAAAAAGGGACATTTATATGCAGCTCTTAGAACAACTACTGATGATCTCAGCTTTCTGCTATTCTCAGGAATCTGCTTGATGTTCAGGGACAGTATGTATGTCCTAAACATAACCTTGTTTAGTCCTCTTTAATACTATATTAAGTTTATCTAGTATAACATTATATAGAGCAGACACTAGGTTATAAAATACCATTACTTCCATCTTTGGTTCTTTATCTCTCTGTCTAGGATTACGGGCTCTTTAGAAGTCCAGGTCATGTTTTAAAGACAAGTAGTCCTCTGTATAGGTGTCAGTATGGCCTGGAAGTGAGATCTGCATCCAGTGTCCAGAGAAGAGGGTCTATGCCCAAATCCATTTCATGCAGCTTCGGAGTAGATTCTCCAGCCTTGAGATGATCACAGCTTATGACTGACCCAGAGACACATCCACTTAATTGAACTTCTTTTGGATATTGTATGGGATAGTTAGATTTCAAGACAATTGTTTTTTTAATTTTTTAAAAAATATTATTTATTATTTCAGGTTACATCTCCATCATAGTGTCCTCTTTCCACCCCTCCCAGTCCTGCCCTCCCACCCACTACCCCCATCCCTTCAATCCCACTCCTCTTGAGTGGAGTGTCCCTACATAACAGTCCCCCACCCCAGTTCAGAAGTCATATGAGGGCCAAGAGCCTCCTCATACACTGGAGGCCAACAAGGCAGCACCACTAGGGCAAAGTGTCTCATTGACAGGAAAAAAAAAAACTATGTTCATGTTCCCTTTGGTGCATTGGTTGTAGTATAGTTATCCTGTACTATATGGCTAAAATCTGATTAAAAGTGAATAGGTGCCATATGCATCCTTCTGGGTTTGGGTTAGCTCACTCAGGAGGAGCGTCTCTAGTTCCATCCATTTGGCTGCAAATTGCATGATTTTGTTGTTTCTCATGGGCTGAGTAGTATTCCATTGTGTAGATGTACCACAGTTTTTTTTAATCCATTCCTCAGTTAAGGGACAGAAGATAATTTGCTATGTGTCAATAGATGACTGGCTTATAGAAGACCCCTTTAAGTAGGAGATTTCTATTGTATGGAAACCACAGAACAGACTCTAAGTATCTCTTTGACATTGCAAGCAGAGACAACAGATTGTGTGTCATCTCAACAATGAGGCATCTGAACACCATTGTGGTCCTGGGCTTGTACTATGTGTAACTATGTAATAGATGTAGATATATGACTCATTACCCCTTGGAACAGGCTTCTTGTTGGAACACGCATTTCCTGTACTCTGATATTTCATCCTTGTTTTAGTCTGCTCTACATTGAAATACCAGAGACATTCTGCTTAGGAAGCTGAGGAAGGTCCATTTTGACTCATGAGTTTCATTCTAGCACAAGATCATGTGGCCATGCTGCATTAGAATTCTGGTGAGGTTGTTGGATGGTGATGATGATGGTAATGGACAGGAAATCAGTGTTAAAACAAGCATAAACTAGAGAGAGAGAGAGAGACAGAGAGAGAGAGAGAGAGGTAAACTGAACCTCCAAAAAGGAAAAAGGAAACAAAGAGAGGAAGGAAGAAAAGCTATATCAATATTAAAGAGTCTACAAGGCAAGGAGGGAGAGGGGAAAGAGGGTAGGATGGTGGGACTGGGTGGGGTGGAGGGAAGGGGCTATGATAAGATGTAATTTGAACAAATAGGTTAATTAATTAAAAAAAACTAAAACAACAATAACAACAAATTCTATAAAGCGGAATGACTGACCTTTGAGATAGTTAGTGAAGAGTTAAAATTTCAAGCAAGAGTCAAATAATCTTGGGCTATTTTCAGTCCATTTTGAAAGCCCTCCACTGCTCACTCCCATGCCTGATCTAACTAATGTCCTTACAACTATCAAAAATCTTAAAATGTTTTCTTAGTAGACCACTAACTTTAACCAATCCAGTGGCTAAAGATGTGCTCAGGTAGCTTCTGAAAGCATCTGAAAACAATGCTGGCTCCATGTTCCTGGCTCATGGATCACTCATATTTGGCTTCAAAATAAATTACTTCTTATTTCCTTTGTAGTGAAAACTGTTTTGCATTAATAGGGCTGGCAACACACAATCTTCAATGACCTAAAAAACCTTCAGTACTCCTATTTCTCAAATATGCTACCACCTTCCAATGATGGCACCTTGAAAAAAAGAAAAAGCCTTTACACATGAACATTTGAAAGACACTCATCCAAAGCATAGCAATATACTTACTAAAATCAATTTATTTATCCTAGATGGTGGTAGACTATGACACTGCCAGAATGTGATACTGGACATAAAAAACAAACAAACAAACAAACAAACAAACAAAACCAGGGTCTCCTGATATACTTCAAGATATCCTTGAACTTGTTAACTCATACCTCCATCTTCTAAATTTTGGGATTGCAATTATGTGCCTGGTAATTTTTAATGGTAGTAGAGAAGAATCACATACCAAAAACCACAAACAAACAAACAAACAAACACCTCAGTCCTTGCATTTACCAGAATAAGAAAATAAATTTGACAAAATCACTTGACTAAAAGGTATCCTCTACTTTTTAGTAATGAGAATGATTGTTTCCCACCTATTAAGAAGATCTGGAAACATTTGGAGGTAGAAGCAAGCTGGAGGAAGTTGGTGTCCTTTAAGGCTATATCTTTTCTCAGGCCCTTCCTGATTACTCTCTATGCTTCCTGTCTGCCATGATGTGAATAGACTCTGAAGCATGCTCCTAACTGCTGTGATATTCTGCCTCATCATGGGCCTAAGATCACTGGAAATGACTATGAACTAGAACATCTAAAATATGAACCAAGGTAAGTCTATGGTTTTTGCATGTATTTTGTCACAAGGTCAAAAAAGCTTGCACAATATCCTTCCTTCCTGCTCTCTCACCAAGCATACTTTTAGACCTTTATCAGTGTGAAGACAACACTGGAAGAATCTACATAACAGAATTTACCAACTGCCTTACTTTCTCCTACTTTTGTCTCATCATAATTTGCCTGCTCTAAAGACTCAATGCCTTTTCCTTTATCTTCTTTAGAAAATTTCACAGTTCTTTTGTTTAGTTGATCTGTAAACCCACGCTCCTTATACCAAATTTTTTGGTTACTCATCTCTGAGTAGTCCTAAGTGTAATATTTGCAATATTCATGTTAATAGACCTCACATTATTTTCCCATGCTAATTTCTCTTTTATTGATATAATTTAAAGAGCCCCAGGCAGATAGCCTGGGAGCTAAAAAAAAAAATCCCTCTCCTCCAGTCTAATTCAGATCCTAATGTTTCATTTCACTCAAGCTATAGAAAGCAAAGGTGATCTTCATGACTGGAAATGGGGAAACCAATCATGTATTAGCCTAAGATGGACCTCTTAACAGTTGCATGACAATTCTGAGTAAGCTTGCGAATGGAGACTTTCTGTGGGGTACAAATGGACCAAGAAAGTTAGTAAATCATTTTGAACTTTAGTATCTGCTTTTGTAAAATTAGGGAAACAATATTTTAAAGAGATTTTTGATGATTAAATGTAATACTGCTTATAAGAGCATTTTCATCTTTTAAATATCATTTAAAAACTATTCTCCAAGAAGCAGTGTATCATTTAAGAGCCATATTTGTTTATGAAAGAGGTTGACTTAATCCATTGAAGAAATATTGTCTGAGCAATTACTCGGTGCCGGCAGAGTTAAGTAGAACAGCGAAGGAGGAACTGAGTACAACCTAACCAGTTGGGTTAGCTTAGTCAACCCTGGTAAGAGATATTGCAGCCGAATTCCCCTCATATCTGTGTATTTGATAATGGCAAAGGAGGAATAATGTCCTCCTCCATCTGCCTTAGATTTTCCATTTGGGGCCACCAACATGAAACAGAATATAAGGAAAGGTTAATAAGAGAAAAAATCTGATTAATAATGTGCATCATACACATGAGAGGATCCAGAAACATAACTTTAAGTAGGTGGCTATAACTTGAGATGCAATCTTACTCTGTAGTCCAGGTTGGCCTAGAAGTAACTATGTAGTCCAGGTTGGACTCAACATATGGAAACCCTCATGTCCCAGCCTCCCCTGTGATGAAATTAAAGGCCTGAACCACCATGTCTGACACTTTTTTTGAGGTAGGGTGTGACTATGTATCCCAACTTTGCCTTTAGCTGGCTGTGATCCTTCTGCCTCAGCTACCATGCCTGGTTTATTTCTTGGGGTTATATGTTATGTTATATTAAAGCAAAGGGAAACTGTTTTGGAGTGTCTAGGTATGTGATGCAAATTATGAAAAAGTGGCCAGGAGGAGCATAGTAAAATTGGGCTGTTTTTCAGGTTTGAGCACAGATTTAAGCCTATGTTTTGTCCATAGAGTTACTAGGGACACTTATCTATGGCATGAGAGAGGGAAACATCTCTGCAAATGTAAATTTTCTTTATGAATGTAAATTTCATTCCCAAAAACCCAAAAGAAATCCTGCACCCTCCTTTAGATCTTTAGTATCTTCCCATTCTCCTGTATCCTTTAGGTCAAAATAATCCATAGGCCAAAAATATATTTTGATACAGCTTGTCCTCATACTATTTGTAATGAACAAAAGATAGCCAGTCTTTACTCCCAAGGAATTTATATCCAGGTGAGGAAAGTAGTACTTGTAAATAAATAAATGGAAACAGAATTCTAGTTGTCACTAGTGATGAGGAAGAGGCACATACAAAAGGAGATTCAGTCTGTCAAGAGAAGTCAAGGAATGCCTCTTCACAAAGAGATCTGTGAACTAGAACTTTTCTTTCACTGCCCATGCATCTGTGAAAGCCTGTAATTGACTAATGGAATATCTTCACAGCAAGTACTTGGTAGAAACCTGTTTTTCTATTGTCCACTCAGGTTGCTAGGTTGCTATAACAAACTGCAATAGATTCTATGGCGTTCTGTTCAAGTACTAATAGAAATAAAAACAGAAATACCAAAGGAGACACAGACAATCCCTAACCAGCTTGGAAGGTGTGAGCCTGTATTGAAATCAGACACAGACACACAAGCATAGGCACTTGCATGCACTTGTGCACATACACACACACACACACACACACACACACACACACATACACACACACACACATACACACACATACATACACACACACATGCACACTCACTCACTCACTCACTCAAACTGAGATTGAGAGAGAATTAATTCTCAGGAAAAAGCTTTAATGGAAGCATTTTCTGAGGAAGAGGAGAAAGAAGGGTTGTGAAATATACATGGGGGGGCAACAATGAAACACACAAAGAGTTCAGGCTACCCACTTCAAAGGAAGAAGTAAGCCCTTTTATTGGATTGCTGGAATTAGCCTGAGGTCTTGGAAATAACACTTTGAGGTCTCTTTCATGAGAGCACTAGTTTCATTCATACGAGATCTGTCAGCATGACCTAACACTACCAAAGCGCTACCTATGATCTCATCAACTTCGGGATTATGATTTCAATATATTTTTAGATGTGGTAGCATTTGCCTATAGTCGCAGCAGAAAAATTATGAACTCAAGATCCTATTGGGCTACATGGTAAGTTCCATGCCAGGCTCAGTTACAGAGTGAGATCTTATCTAAAAAAAATCATTTTTCAACATATTAATTAGGTGATAATAGAGTATTCAATATAGAACATCCTGTTTCATGCTAAGCAACAAAAATGTTGCTAAGAGAAATAAATTCTTGAACAATATAACATTATATATTTTCTCAGTCATGTTTTGAACCTATTTATTTCCCTTTTTTTCTGCCACACTGAAGACTAAACTCAGGGCACTGTATCGTTGTACTGAACAGTGTACATTACCACTGGGCTCCATCTCAATTTCTCTTCCCCTTTTGTTGAGACTAGGTATATAGTTCAGGCTGGTTGAAAGTATTCTATGTGGTCTGGGCTGTCCTTGAACTGGCAGTAAGCTTTCTGAGTGCTGTGGTTATAGGTGTGTATTACCACATCTAGGTTTGAATGCTCAGTGTGTGTGTGTGTGTGTGTGTGTTGTGTGTGTGTGTGATATGTTTTTTGAATTTGTATGTGAGTACAGGCACACATGCACACATATAAAGGTCAAGTGTTGGTCCTTTCCTTCTACCTTTTATACAACACCATCTTTCTGTTGTTTGCTATTACAGATGATAAGCTAGTTGGCCTTTAAGATTCTGTGAATTCTCCTACCTCTACCTCTCATTTTGCTGTAAGAGAACTAGAATTACAGATGCATGTTAATGTTCCCAGCTTTATGTGAGTTTTGGGGATTCAAATCCCGGTCCTCATGTTTATAAGGCAAGTGCCACTGATCCATATCCCCAACCTGAACAAATGTTGACCAGGACACATGAACATGATTAATTTGGAAGAATATTCACAAAATATGTCAGAAGCTATTATCATTAATCTGTTTAAAAAAAATCTACAAAGCCATTAGGGAAAAGTCTTTCAGTGTATACAAATGTATATATGGCTGCATACTTACTGAAAGATAAACAAATCAAAAAAGTTAAAAAAATTTATGAATTAGCAAATATAAATGGCAAACAAAAATTTGAAGTGAATAACTGAATAAACTATAAAGTGACATAATTAATTGCTGTGGAGTTCCTTAAGACTGCCAAATGGGAAGTTGATGAAGAGAGAGAACTGAATAGAAGAGGGAGAGAGGAGAGAAAGGGAAGATCAGTTGTACAGAGAGCTGGGGTGGGAGGTGAGAGAGCTGTAAGAAAAATAGAAAACCAGGGTGAGGGGCTAGGCCTCTCTGAGACAAACTGGAGATCAGCAACAGGGTAGGCTCCTGGGAGGATATGGGGGTGATTCTATCTGAGATACCTAGCAGTGAGAGATATGGACACTGAAGAAGCTTCCTTCTAGCTAGGTAGGATTTATAGGAGAGGAAGGGGATCACCAACCCACCCACAAAAACTTCAATCTAAAAATTACCCTGTATACAGGGAGTACAGGGATAAAGCTATATCAGAAATTGAGGGAATGTCTAACCAATTATGGGCCCAACCTGAGACCTACCCCCAAGGGAA
The DNA here is from genome assembly GCA_907164525.1 of Lophiomys imhausi. NCBI lineage: Eukaryota > Metazoa > Chordata > Mammalia > Rodentia > Muridae > Lophiomys > Lophiomys imhausi. The sequence goes on along the minus strand of CAJQZJ010000622.1, from coordinate 2,554,212 downwards.
AAAGCCAACCTCTATCACTACTAACAATACTCAGACATGCTTACAGACAAGAGCATGGCATAACTGTCCTCTAAGAATCCCCATGGCACAGAGGATCCAAACAGTGGTTGAGACTCACTACCAAACATTGTGAGGAGCGCAGAGTGTCTTGTGGAAGAATGGAGGTGGGAAGAATACAAAGACCTGGAGCTGACAAGAACTCCACGAGAAGATCAATGGAGATAACTGACCTAATCCCATGGGGACTCAAAGAGACTGAAGCACTAATCAAAGAGAATGCATGAACTGGAGCTAGGCCCACTGCACATATGTAACTGATAGCTTGGTCATCAGGTGGGTTCCCTAGCAAATGGAGCAGGGGCTGTCTCTGACATGGACTCTGATGCCTACTTTTTCATCACTTCCCCAAACAGGGCTCCAATGCATGGCATCAATGGAAGAGGATGTGCTCAGTCCTGATGTGACTCGATGTGTTGGGGTGGGAGAGTGTGGGGCCCCCCCTTTTCTGAGAAGGGGAGGGGGATAGAGGGAAGGGGGCAGGAGGGTGAGACTCAGAAGAGGAGGGAAAGGACTATGATCTCGATGCAAAATGACTAAATAAACTTAATAAACTACAAAAAGACCATCAAAATGTTAATACTGACTTACTACATGTATAAGAGAAAGTGAGTATTTTGATAAAAATTTTATAACTTCATTGAAGCATTTTGTTAGGAATCCCCACAGCAAACAACACATCCTGTGGTTCACTAGGAAGATTCCAGGACCTACCATGTAGTTATAATCACATCTGTGGTTTATTAGTGAAAGGGTGCAAAGCAAAATTGGCAAGGGGAAAAGGCACATGGGAGGAAGTCTGGCAGAAATCAAATACAAATTTCTGAAAGACTTCTCTCATTGGAGTCTTGATGGGACAGGCTTAATTCCTTTATCATCAAATTATGGAAATACTTGTGAAATGTTTTCTATCAGATACGCTCATTAGAGATTCAGAGCCCAAAGTTATTCTTGGAAATGGATCACATAGGTATGGTTTACCTAGCATGAACCAAATTCTAGACTTATGGGGACATAAGTGGCATAAACTACATTGTTTCTACCATTTAGGCACTGTGAATAGTCTTATCAGTTAGGGGGTTGTGGGAATTCACCTTAAATCTAAAATATAATTATGTCAGTCATCTATTATTTTCATGTATATGGTACAAATAAGTATACAAGTTCACTTGTATAGCTGTATGTGCAATTGTAGGTATGGCATTCTTCTAGTTTTGTTTACAAAGCATTGTTGAAAATAAGTTGACAATAAATGTAAGGATTCACTTTGCTTCTGAAATATGTTCCATTATTCTGTGTATGAGTTTTATCTCAATACCACATTGTTTTAATAACTATGGCTTTATAACTTTATAGTAAATTAATAAGTTAAATAGTTAAAGTACTCAAAAGTTGTTCTATTTTTCAATATTATTTGAGATGTTATATGTCTTTTGTGTTCAGATATTTAAATATATATGATATTTATATATATTAAGATCAATTTGTACATTGGATATGCTTTTTATTTTTGTTTTGTTTTTATTTCATTGAATCTGTAAATAAATCTAAGTAAGCCTTAAATATTTTTAACCTTCCTGTCCATGAGCATGGAATATTTCCCCATTTAATTGATAATATAAATTTCCCTTAGAAGTATTTTGTAATTTTCAGTGTACAATTGACTTCTTTGATGAATTTATTTCTGAAGATTTTATTATTTTTGTTGTGGGTCTGAAAGAAATTAATCTTAATTTTTGACTGTTTCTTGAATGTAAAAACACATTTTTACTTTGTATTTGATCAGAACACATTGATTTTGTGTTCTGCTACCTCACTCATTAATTAGAACCATGCTATTTGCTCATTTCTTTGTAGATGATCTTTATATGGCATCATGTCAACTTCATATAGATAGTTATACATCTTCCTTTTGAATCTAGAGATGCATCTACCATCCATTCATTTGAATGCCTTGGCTCCAGTACAATATGAAAACTTCTCTTGCTTCCTATATTATGGTGAATCCTTTCAACATCTATGTAGAATTTTTAATAGAGAATCTTTACCAGGATAAGGAACTTACCTTTTATCCAAAGTTTACAGAGAGCCCTTTTGATATTGGATTTTATTGACTATTTTATGGGTATCTATCATGATGATTGAATAATTACCATCCCTTTGTCTATTAATATGATATACTACATCATTTCCTTTTGTCATATTAAACTGTCATGGTTCAGAACATGGTACCTAACAGGATAGCAGAGTATCACACTGAGTTCTTTAAATCAAAAGAAATCAGAAGGACATCAGAAGGCAGGTATTTCTGAATTTCTCCAGACTTTCATGATTCTGACTTCTCTTTCTTCCTAACTCAGCCACATTCCCTAGAATATTCTTGAATCAGGAGTGTGGAAGTTGGTGTCAAATTCATATGTGATTGTAAAGTGTCAGACAAATATGTCCAAGCGACCAAACTAGAATTTATGTTGCTCCTAGACTTAGTGGATTGCTGCATCTGACTCAAAATGATCCCCTTCCCTCCCCTCCCTCCTCTACATATTCTTTAGTTCTCTTCCACCCATTCCTGCCCTCCATTCTGCTCCTTTTCTCACTCTCTCCATCTTTCTCACCCTTTCTCTCTCTCTCTCTCACCATTCTGTCTCTTCAACAAAACCTTGATATATAGCCAAGTCTGGTATTAAAAGTATGGCCTTCCTGTCTCACCTCCCTGAATACTGGAATTGTAAGCTTGTACCCCCACTCTTTGTGAAGATGACTTTTATTAATTTTCACAAACTCTTCAGATGGATTGTTGCATCTTTAAAAAATTACCTTCATAAACTCTGAAATGCATGTTTCCATTATTTTTTATAATAACAGTATTAGTATTATTATTACAAGCTAAGATTCAAAATAATCCATGTGAGGTTATACACTTTATTTTCCATTCTAGGAAAAAATAAAGTGTTGAGCTGGTAGAAGACATTCCTAAGAGTTCAGTTTTTATTGGAACTATGTGTTTATTTAAGGCAACAGTGTTGGAAGTTTGCAAAAAGTAATTTTGTAGCATTTACATCAAAAGTAGTACATTTGGCAATGTTTCACTCTCTTTGGGTGTTTCTCTGGGCTCCACAAATAGCATTCAGTGATATCAGCACAGAGTGTGCCCCTCAACTCATGATGGTCAAGTTATCATTACCCTGGTGCTGTGGTTTCTGACATGTGCTGTCCAGATTGCCATTTCAGTTCTGAAATATTTATGTATCAGGAATGTTAGTTTGGGCCAATTTAGTGCTGAATCCATATTCAGGAATTGTCCCTGGCAGATGTGTTTTCATTTTCCAAGGTCAGAAGTCCTTTCTATGGGCTACCAGCACTGAATTGCTGACTAATGCACAAATTAAAGCCAGTTCTTCTTGTTCCATCTGAGGTACCTCTGAAACGGCACTCCAGTCTCACAGTTTTACCTGAAACTCACTGGTCTTTGTAGCAACTATGCTATAGCATTTTTTCCCATATTCCATTACACATGCTGTTCATAAGAACATTTTCCTAAAAACTGTCTACACACTGATTACCTTTGAGTCTATTTCCAGGGTACCCATAAATCTTTTAGAGATCCTTAATGTGAAACCCTACATATGAGAGTTAATTTGTTAATAGCCTGTTTCTCTTTTTTCTTACATACTGATCTCTATTATATTATGCTACCAATAAGCATTACTTAAAGAGTTTATTTTCCTGACTGTAATCCAAAGATTCCACTGGACACTGCTTTGGCCAATGTGAGTTGGTTAAGTGCACAGACAGATGTCTTATCTGCTTCTTTTTTCTTCCTCTCTGAAAAGCAGTGTTAATGCTAGAAGCAAAGTTATGTTGGTTACTTTGATCATCTCTGTGACCAAAATACTCAGCAAAAAGCTGCTTATAGAGGAAAGGTTTATTTTAATTCATAGGATCATAGCAGGGAAGGTACTGTGGTAGAAGTAACTCGGCTGAAGTGGCAGACACAAGTGTGAGGCTACTTGTTCACATCTGGGAAAATCGGGGTGTAGAGAAAAGAACATGTCATTGTTCAGGTGCTTTTCTGCTTGCTCCCCCTTTATTCAGTATAGGACCCACTTTAAGGTCTGGTCTTCCACTGTCAGCTAATCCTTTTAGAAAATGACCTCCCAGTCAGACTCAAATATATACAGGCATTTCTAAATTCAATCAAATTGATAATCAGAGGAGATGAAAGAAAAATTCCCCAAAAGTTTGAAACTACAGATGTTACAGCCTTCAGCTCTTGAATTAGTGACACCCACTACTTAACATAACTTTTCATATTGGGGAAAAATCAAACCAATGATCTCATTTTTAAAACAACATTTAAGAGTCCTTTTTTTCTTTCTCTTTCCCCCTCTCTCTTTCCCGCCTTTGTGCCTATGGTATTGGAAGAAAAATACATAGATTACGACATTTAACAGGTCTCATTGGCCAGTTATGGCAGTGCACGCCTTTAACCATAGCATTTTGCAGGAAGAGGAAATCTGTGAGCTTCGGGCCAGCCACAACAACAAAATGAGACCCTATTACACTCTCTCTCTCTCTCTCTCTCTCTCTCTCTCTCTCTCTCTCTCTGTGTGTGTGTGTGTGTGTGTGTGTGTGTTTCTGTGCATATGGGGTGTGTGTGTGTTTCTGTGCGTATGAGGTGTGCAGGGGCTAGATGAGTGTTTATGTAAATTTGACTACACATGTGTCCCTGTGTGGATATGGAGACTAGATGACAAGTGAGCTCTATGGAATCACCTGTCTCTTTGTTTCTGGTCCCAGGATTACATATGTGTGCTAAGCACACGTGGATTTTTGTATAGATGGTGGAGATTGAACTTGAGTATCCATATGTACATCGTAAGCATTTTACTAAGGGAACTACGTCTTTGGCCCTTTTTCACTGTTTTGAACAAACTATACTTATTTCAGCTGAAATTAATTATTGCTTTATTGGTCTGAAAGTAGACCACTTATAAACAATACACATGATGGCATTTAATCACTGAAAAAGCAATTTACATACATTATGTTGCATAATCTATACAATTGTGTTAGAAAGCTGGAGTCATCACCTTTATGTCCTTCACTTTTCATAGCTTCGTTGAATTATTTATCAAGTTCTTAACTAGCTTAAAGCTAAATAAACATAAATGTAATGAAACAAAAGAAATAAATGGTGTGGGGGACTATGTTTCATAATATATACAGCTGGTTTAATGATTTTTAAAACGACATTTCAACATTTTTTAGTGTTTTTCTTCTCTGGCATGTTGTTGAATTCCACTAGAAAATAGAAAGGTTAGTTTTTATGTTTTTGTTCCCAAATTCAAATAAGTGTTCTTATTTGATCATTGTAAGCACAAGTTTATGTGAGAGAGAAAATTTTCAGGTGACACATTAAGTAATTTTCCTAGGTCCTTAAGTAGTAAAATTTAGAATTGAACTCTGCTATTTTAAAGATGCATTTTTATTATTAATTCTCTGTGTGTGTTTGTGAATGAAGTTGTCAGTGGAGTCCAAACTAGGTTGTTGGATCTGCTGGGGATTGAGTTCCAGGCAGTTGCCAGCTACCCAGTTTCAGTGCGGGTAACCAAACTTAGGTCCTCCATGAGAATAATTACCATTCTTAAGTTCAGAGTGACATCTCTAGTCACAAACTTAGGCATTTTTACCAAATTTCTATGATGGAAGCCCCCATATGATTGCCCTTTCCTATTTCCTACTCCAAGATTCTTACTCAGAATGTATTCTCAGATGTCACAGCAGAATCGATGTCTTCTTTTAGACAGTCTAGCAAACATGTTCCTTAATTCTAGAGTACTAAATGTGTGTTTTCTCAGATTCAAACAAAATACATCTTCCTAATTCTTTTTATTGGTACTGGGTTTGTGGTTGTACCGGCTAAGATAAGGTACAAGTGTTTGGCCACTAAGTTTCTATTGTTTAGGTCATGCTTTAGAATTTTTCAAAATGTTTCTTAGTAGGAACTCTCTTGTTTTGTCACTATCCCGCCATTTGTCTTTGTGTTGCATCTTCTGTCCTTTCCTCTGGTTCTCTACCACTCTATTCTTGGTTTTCATCCTCTCTGTCTATCTCTCTTTTTTGTTTATTCTCTTCATCTGTCTCCTCTTCAACTCAATGTATGTGCCTGTCTCCATTTCATCTCTTTTGTGTTTGTCTCTTAAGTTTTTTCTTGACAATGCCCAAATGTGCACTAGGAAGCTCCTTGCTTCTTGAGAGATCTTTAAGTATTCTAAATTAAGTCATTTTGTTAATAGCCTTTTTCCTCATAATAACCATAACCAGAAGACAACAGATTAAACAGAAGAGATGAAATATTTAATGATAAATCTTTGAATACTTAGTTTTGTAGATACCATTATGTTTTCAGAGACTTTAATGCTCATTAGATAATTCCTGCTGAGTTTCTGTCTGATGAGCTTCTGGGGTTAATTCTCCCTAGAAAAGAACCAAGTATCACAAGGCCTCCTGAACCTTCATCCTGCTGTGAGATAGCTCTGTGTGAAACAGAGATCAGCAGATGATAGCTTATAGGCCAGACCCTTGCACTGCTCATTTTTGTAGGAGTTAAAAATGAAGACTGACATTCACTTTTTAAAAAAGATATAGTTAGAAACTGTCCCTATTTTCTAGTTCCCTGTATATGATGCTTTCCTCAACTCCATGATATAGCACCTAGAGGGAAAGTTGTAATAGTTGAGATCAGAAAGTCATTAATAATATGCCAGCTCCTTGTTGTCCTCTGTATAAGTCAGGGTATGTTGACTTTGAAAAAGGCATAGTTGAACTATGGAACTGTTAGCAATTAGGATTCATAGTCACAAAAGTACATGACAGGAAACCCACAATAACTACTATAGAGATGATACAGAAGCTGGAGGTGGGGGCTCCATTATCCTGTCATCCCTGTGCACAGGTTGGAGCCTGTCCTGTACCTCGTGGCGTTTCCTGATTTCCAGTGCTGCCTAATGTGAGCTCCAGTAGCTTAGATAGATACACAAATTCATAGATAACTAACTGTGCCCAAGAGGGAACCATCAAGCTGATGAACATGGGGAAATCCCAGTTCATTCTGCATCAGAGGATAAAGATTAGTGGAATGTTTGGATTGGATAGGTTAAAACTATGTAGATATTATAGTAAAGAGGAGGAATGATTTCTGAAACAAAATCACCCTGTGAAGTTCAAGTTGGCCTTAAATTTATGGTAATCTTCCTGCCTCGGTGGCTGAACAAGTGAGGTTATAAGAGTGTACCACCAACATTTTTCAATGATATATATATATATATTTTTTTAATTTTAAATACTTTATTTTTTTTTCTTCAAGTTACATCTCAATCACAAACCCCTCTCTATTCCCCCTTCCTATCCCGCCCTTCCACCCTCTTCTCCCCAGAAATTTCCCCTTTCAGTCCAACAGATGGTTCCTTCTCTTATAACAGTAAGTACAGCCGTTTGGCCTGGTTTTGCAGACCTCCAGGTGTCGAGAAGACGCGGAGATAACATAAAATACAAGAGAATTGTGGTGTTGTCCCATGCCTTTGACTTCAGCGGAGACGGGGGTAGCACCATAAAGTTGGTGGTCTTATGTATTCTGGAGTCATACGGAGCGGGGTGGTGAGGGTGCATACTCTTGGTCCCACCATTCAAGAAGAGTACACCCTTGGTCCTAGCTCCCAGCACACTGGAGACAGAAACGGGCAGATCCCGGAGGAGCTCAGGGTCAGCCTGATGCAGGGCAAACTCTAAATAGAGAAAGACTTCGATCCAGGATTTGTGGAACACATCTTTGATCCCTTCAGATGGGAAACACAGGTCCCTGATCGAAATAATTAGAGTTCAGAGACACACACATGGGATTTGGAGGGACCTAGGTTTGGAGGCTACTTACAAAAGGCCTTCTCGATGCAGGCAGATTGTCCTTTGGGATCTCAAAATATATACACTAGAGCTGGTTTAGCTCCAAGGTGACAGAATGGTTTCTTCTTTAACCCGGATTGAAAGATAACGCTTTGTATGTTGTCGGAAGGCCAAATTTGCTTCAGGAGAAGTACTACCTAGCCCCCCCCCCCAAAAAAAAAAGAGGGCAATTGTCCCAGGGTTGGGATTGGGGCAGGGCTCTGTTCTTATCTTTCCAGGAGAATCGAAGCGTCCATTCGGGGGCCCGGGGATGGCTGGACAGCGGAAACCTCAGCAGAGAGCAGAATCAGGCACCAAGGAGGACGAGTGACCCAGTTGATTCTGCCTATCAGACTTCCTCAATAGCTGTCTCCATCGGGGGCCTGCAACCACCATGGCAATCCAATGTCGCTGGGACCATTCAGCTCTACACAATGCCCTGGCCGGAACCTCAGTGAAGCCTGCAAGATCAGCTTCTGCCTACAAACCCCTTAGGTCATCTAAACAGCTGAGAACAGAAGGACTGAACATAAAAGGAGTGTACTAACAATGATTTAATTTTTAAAATTATGTATAAATAAGTGTAAGTAAAACTCTGTAAAAAGGCTAGAAAAGGGTGTCTGCATTATTTTACTTACTGGATACATTCACTTTTATTTTATGGTATCACATTTTATATAACTGAATATTTCTACATGCAAATGACTGAAATTGAATTATGTGTTAGCTTTCTATTACTATAATAAGATTTCTGTGATAATGAAAGTAGGAGGAAAAGACTATTTGGGCTCACAGTTTTGAAAGTTTTCATCTGTAATTTCCTGACCCTGTTGCTTTGGGCCTGTGGTGGCATCAGACATCATGGCAGACAAAGGTTGCTTATCTCATGGTCATCAAGAAAGAGAATGAATAAAAGAAGGAGAGAAGGAAGAAAAGAAAGGATGGAGGGAAGGAATGAGGAAGGAAAGAAGAGAAAGAAGAAGTGACACAGTCAAAGACCAACAGAAAGAGAGAGAGACAGAGACAGAGATAGAGACAGTGAGATGTCCCCTCCAAGCTTACACTTTGAATGGTCTAAATTCTTGAAACAAGTCCCTACTGCATAAGAGTCCACTGCCTCCCAGCAGTACCAAAGTGAGCCTCTATTTAACACATGACCTTTTGTATAATACTTTACATTCAATCACTGCAGATATGGTTCTTACTCGCCACTATCCATATAATTATTTACTTTTGTTAGTCATGTAGTTTGCTTTCAGAATTACTGAAACATTATCCTTTTGGGGAAAAAAACTATTTGCAACTATAGAACAGTTGTTGAATATAGGTAACTTTGCTTTTTACAAATATATTTTTATTTTTGGGATTATAATATAATTGTAACCACTCTCCCTTCTTTTTTCCTCCTTCCAAATACAACTCACATATAACATTCTTTGCTCTCTTTCACATTCCTTCTTTTGTCTTATACATTTGAGTAATATCCAAGGTAACTTTGGTTCATACTTCTTTATCTACTCTCTCCATTGTATTAGCAGCCTTTGCTATATTGATTTATAATTTTCTTTGATAGTTCTAATAAAAATTTCAAATATTTATAACACATTTAGATTCTTATGCCACATTCTATTTTTTGCCTTGACATCTTTTTATAAATAATTATTTTTAAAAATTTGAATATGTTAAGTTTCATCTTTGGTACTGTAAATATCTATAGGTATTGACATATTCTCAGAGTTTTATTTTTACTATTATGGTATCAAAAGCTGAAAATGGTGAAATTATAAAGACAATAAATGTTAGTAGCTTCCAGGATTATTGTGGGAGGCATATGGGAGCTAAATAGGAGAACACCATCCTTCTGGAAAGGACAATTTATTCTTTCTCTTTATTTTAAATATACATATATGGATGTTTTATCTGCAGGTATACATGTGCACCATGTGTGTGCAATGCCCATAGAGATTAGAAGAGGGTATCATGTTCCCAGGAACTGGAGATACAAATAATTGTGAGCTACCTTGTGAGTGCTAGAAATAAAACCCATATCCTCTTCAGGAACTGCAAGTACTCCTAACTGCTTAGCCATCTATCCAGGCCTCTTTCTGTTTGTTGTGCCTTTGCTTCATCTAAGTAGAGTCAGGTATATGAAAAGACAGTTTTACAGTAGACTGACAAATCAACCACCATGTTTCAGTATTAGACCAGAGGATAGCAGCAGACTGAGGAATAACTAGAGTTAATGTCTACAGCACAGGGCACAAAACATAGTATTGATTAAATACTTGTTACATTTGACTAATGATATCTTTTTGACCATCAGTTTTCATTTCTGGAATCTGATTATTAAGCCATTTATTAATTATTAATTCTACCTAATTATTATAGTACTAGTTAAGTTAAATATTTCTCTGTTTATGACTTTTGGTGGTCTGTGTCTTCTAAGAAACTGGTACATTTACTCTAGTTACCAAATTTATAGGCAGAGTTATTCTTAGTATTCTTGTTTTTGTCTTCATTTATTACTTCAAGTTATGTCTCCATCACAATCCCCTTCCTCCACCTCTCCCAGTCCTACCCTTCTACCCTTTACTCCTTCTCCCACCTCTCCTACTCCTCCAGTGCAGGGTGCCCTACATATCAGCTCCCTTCAGTTCAGCAGCCATAGGAGGGCTAAAAGCTTCCTCTCCCACTGGTGGCCTACATGGCAGCTCCACTAGGGCAAAGTGTCCCACTAACAGGTAACAAACTCCATGTAGCTATTTCTTTTGGTCTGTTGGTTGTGGGATAGTTATTCTGTACTATTTGGCTAAAATTCAGTTATAAGTGAATATATGCCATGTGCATCTTTCTGGGTCTGGGTTAGCTCACACAGTATGAGGTTTTCTAGATCCATCCATTTGGCAGCAAATTGCATAATTTCCTCATTTCTGATGACTGAGTAATATTCCATTGTGTAAATGTACCACAGGTTTTTTTTTAATCCATTCATTGGTTCAGGGACATCTAGTTTGTTTCCAGTTTCTAGCTATTACAATTTTAGCCATGTAGTACAGGATAACTATCTTACAACCAACACACCAAAAGGAATAGGGACATAGACCTTGTAACCTGTTAGTCGGACACTTTGCCCTAATAGAGTTGGCATATAGGCCTCCAGTACAAGAGAAAGCTCTTAACATACATATGACTGTTGAACTGAGGTGGGCTGATATGCAGGGGCAACCCAAGCTGGACAAATAGGATAGGAGGGTGGAGAGAGGGAACTGTGATGGAGATGTAACTTGAAGTAATAAATAAATAAGAACAACAACAACCCCCCCAAACAAACAAAAAACAAATAAAGCTGCTATAAAAACAGTTGAGGAGATGTCCTTGTGGTTTGTTGAGGAATCGTTTGGATGTAAGCCCAGGAGTGGTATGGCTGGGTCCTGGGTTAGAGCTATTCCACGTTTTGTATGATATCACCAGACTGATTTCCATAGTGGTTGTACAAGTTTGTATTCCTACCAGCAATGGAGGTATGTTCTCCTTTCTCCACAGCCTTACCAGGATGTGCTGTCATTTGAGTTTTTGATCTTACCCATTCTAACAGGTGTGAGAGAGAATCTCAGAGTCATCTTGAATTGCATTTCTCTGATGATTAAGGATGTTGAGCATTTCTTCAAGTGTCTCCCGGCCATTAGAGATTCCTCTTTTGTGAATTCTTGGTTTAGCTCTGTTCCCCATTTTTTTATTGGATTATTTGGTTTCTTGGCATTTAATTTCTTGAGTTCTTTGTAAATTTTGGCTATTAGCCCTCTGTCTGTTGAAGAGTTGGTAAAGATCTTTTCCCAGTCTAAGTTGCCCTTTTGTTCTAATGACAGTGTCCTTTGCCTTACAGAAGCTTGTCAGTTTCATGAGGTCCCATTTATTGATTGTTAGTATTGGAGCCTGAGCTATTGGTGTTCTGTTTAGGAAGTTATAACCTGTGCTGATGAGTTCGAGACTTTTCCCCACTTTCTCTTCTACTAGATTTAATGTGTCGGGCTTTATTTTAATGTCTTTGATCCACTTGGACTTAAGTTTTGTGCAAGGTGATAAATTTGGGTCTAATTTCATTCTTTTACATGTTGATATCCAGTTAGACCAGCACCATTTGTTGAAGATGCTTTCTTTTTTTTTGATTGTATGGTTTTGGCTTCTTTGTCAAAAATTAAGTGATCATAAGTATGTGCTTTTATTTCAGGGTCTTTGATTTGATTCCATTGATCAACTGGTCTGTTTCTATACCAGTACCATGCTGTTTTTATTACTATTGCCCTGTAGAGAATGTTCCACATCCACTTAAGAAGAATGTTTATTCCGCTACTCTTGAGTGGGTTGTTGTATAGATTTATTTCTAGGCCCATTTGGATCATGGTATTGTTTAGGTCTCTTACCTCATTGTTATCTTCTCTCTAGTGTTCTAACCATTACTGAAAGTGGCTATTGAATTCTCCAATTAGTGTTTTTGAATTATGTTTCTGTGACTTTTTGTTCATGTGTGCTGTTCTCCATCCTCAGATGATTATGTGTTCATGATTGTTATAGCTTTCTGATGGTCTAGCCCTTTCATCATTAGAAAGCCTTCTTTATCCTGTCATGTTTTTGTTTTAATGTCTATTTTGTCTGATACTGACATTGCCACTCTAACTTTCTTGGGGTTGCGATTTATAGCTTGTATCTTCTCCTTTTTTAAAAAACCCTTTCAATCTCTGTATATTTTTTGAGATACATAGTTTAATAGATTTTTCTTGTGAAATGAACTCATTGCCATACTCAGAACTATGCCACACTCCAATCCTGGAGGCAAGGGACTAAGGGAGGTGTTTCTTCCCTTATTCTTCCTCAGTGATGAGAGGCTGGAGATGACACCCCTTTTTTTTCTCCCTCTGGGCTGCAGGGACATGGAGCCTAGAGCTTCTGTCCAACCTTGAACACAGGACTGAAGTTCAAGGTTGGACAGAAGTGATTCAGGCTGAGAAAAGGTCAGATGAAGGAAATTGCATTAATCAAGAAAGGCGAGCAGAGCTTGCAATGCCTTTAAGGCCAGCGCTGGGGTAGGGAGGCAGAGGCTAGGGAATTTTTGTGAGCTTGAGGAAATCCTTGTCTTAAAAAATGTAAAGAAATGGAAGACTCTCCCTCCCCAGGAGCCATCACTATGACATCAGAGTGTAGGTCCAAACATGTGGCTATGGAACACAGTACAATTTACATAAGTCTACTGATTGGTTAAAGGACATAAGCCCACCCACATGATGACGTTTGTGTATGGAGAGTTGCCAGAGAAACCTGCCTTTGCCCTGGGGGTTGGACTAGCAGCAGTAGTGCTCTTCATGCTCCTCCAATATCCTTAAAATGAGATTGATTTGATAAACAATTAGGGGATATGTCCCTAGGTGAAAAGCTAACTCAGACTACAGACTTCTGGGTTGAGCATTGCCCTAAAAGGAGCCTGTGCCCCAAGAAAATCTGCTCTATGGAGTACTGCTCAGCCGAATGGGATGGCCCTTCATCAAGGAGCTCCTCTGCAGGGAAAAATCGACCCAAGAGAAGAGACTAACTCAACAAAAGCTGGCCTGCAGACAGGAGTCACTGGGCAGAAAGGGGGAGAGGTGCAGAGAGAGGGCCTTCTGCAGGTGAGGATCGCCCTAGAAGGAGACCGTGCCCCAAGAAAATCTGCTCTATGGAGTACTGCTCAGCCAGATGGGATGGCCCTGCATCAAGGAGCCCCTCTGCAGGGAAACATCGACCCAAGAGAAGAGATCACCGCAACAAAAGCTGGCCTGCAGACAAGAGTCACTGGGCAGAAAGGGGGAGAGGTGCAGAGAGAGGGCCTTCTGCAAGTGAGGATCGCCCTAGAAGGAGACCGTGCCCCAAGAAAATCTGTTCTGTGGAGTGCTGCTCACCCGGATGGGATGACTCCCCAGCAAGGGGACACTCTGCAACCAAAGATCGCCATGAGGGAAGAGGTCGCCTCAAGAAAAGTTGGCCCACAGAGAGATTTCACTCAGCAGAAAGGGTTACATGTACAGAGACAGGACCTTCTGCAGGTGAGGATCACCTTAGAAGGAGACCTAGCCCCAACAAAATCTACTCTGCAGAGAGTTGCTCAGCTGAGAGGGATGACTCCTCAGCAAGGGTCTCCGAGAAAGGGAAAGGTTGCCCAGCCAGAAGAGATAGAACTCCAAAGAAAAGCTGTCCTGGAGAGGAATTACACTCAATCAGAAGTAGCACCTCTGCAGAGAGGAGAACCTCTGCAAGTAAAGACCGCCCTGCAGGTGGAGGTTCCCACAACAAATGCTGCCCTGTAGAGGAATGTCATTCAATTTCAAGTGGTAACTCTTCAGAGAGGGGACCCTCTGCACAAAAGAAAAGCCACCCTGAAAAGGAGAGTGGCTCTTTCGAGATGGGTAACAGTACAGACAGAAAACCTTCTGCAAGTAAAAACTGCCACTCAGGGAGAGGTCGCATCAACAAAAGCCACCATTCAGAGGAGGGTGGCTCTGTCAAAAGGGGTAACTCTGTAGCAAGAGGACCCTCTGCCCGAAAAGATAACTCACAAACAGAGGTAGACCTCCGAAGAGGTCTGAAGAGAAGCACTTATCTGCTAAGACAAACTGCCCTCCTAAAAAACGCCATCCTGCAGAGAAAGGTCCCAGTGTAAAAAGAGTTAGCTCTCTAGAGAAAGTTCACTTTGGGGAGACAGATCACCTCGCTAAGAAAATTTGCACTGCAGAGAGACAGTTCTCTGATGAGGAAGGTCCCCTGGCAGAGCAGGGTTGATCGTTTGAGAAAGGCCATTCAAGGGAGAGAAGCGACTCTTCCCAGAGAAGTTGCACTGCTGAGAATGATAACACAGTAGAGAATGGGTGTTCTGTGGAAAAAGGTCAGCACGCCATGGGGAAAGGCATCCCTGTAGAGAAACTTCCTTCAGCATCCATGCCTACGGTGACAGTGCCAAAAAACATCCAGGACACCCCAGAAAACAGAATTGACAATGGTACCAGCAAAGTAGCCCAGATTCCTCACCAAAATGTGACTAGGGCTGTGCAGACAAGAATGGGAGTTGAAGTGAAGGTCCCCCAAGAATTAAAGTCCTGTCTTGTTGAGGACTGTGACTTGGTAAACAACCAGAAGCAGTTATTCCAACTTCCTGCTAAGAAGAATGTAGATACCATTCTTGCAGACTATGTGACCTTTGTGAAATCACAGGGAAAAGCTGATAATAGACAATGTTCTGTTGACGAAGTTGCAGCTGGCGTAAGTGTTTATTTCAACAAGATGCTGGGCACCCAGCTGCTTTATCAGTTCGAAAAGCTCCAGTATGTTGAAATCCACCTGACCCATCCTGATCGTCCAATGTCTCAGGTTTATGGGGCACCACACCTCATGAGATTATCTGTGAAACTTGGGGACATGTTGGCCCAGTCATCCTTTAATAGGCAGAGCCTCTTGTTAGTGTCCAGCTATCTGCATGATCTCCTTCAATACCTGGCAGAGAATTCCACTTCTCTGCTTACTGCCAGCGATTACAATGTGGCTTCGGCTGAGTATTTCTGTAAAGCCCTGATGGTCTGCTGACCACTCCCCCTGGTTATGTCCTAGAACAGTGAGCACTTCTGTGATTCCTGCTTTCATTGTGTAGTTGATGTTCTTCAACTTGTAGAACAGGGCTTAATGTTTGCTTATTGTTGTGAACAGAAAAAAAATATTAAATGCTTCTTTACCACCATAACCATAATTTAACAAGAAATAAACATAAATAAACATTCACTGAAATTTTATGTTGCTTATTTGACAGCATTGCATCAATGTGTGTGCTTCCATCGCTTCCATGTTATTAGCTTCTACTAGGTGTTCATATTATGTGATAAAATGCCCTCATTTCTAGTGCCAAAGGTTCAACCTAATGTATATATACCAAACACAAGCATACACATAATTAAAAAGGAAAAATCTTTTTAAAATTTGTTTATTTGTTCATTGTACATCCCTATTGCAGACCCACTCCCTCCTCTCTTCCCAGTCCCACCTTCCCACCCACTTTCCCCATTTCCCCTCTTCTTCCCTGAGAAGGGAAGCCCTCCCTCAGGAGTACCAACCCACCCTGGCACATCAAGTTGCATCAAGACTAAGCACATCCTACATCCTCTTCCACTGAGACCAGAGAAGGCAGCTCAGCTAGGGGAAAGGGATCCAAATGCAGACAACAGAGCCAGAGACAGCACCCACTCCAATTGCTAGGAAAACCACTTGAAGACCAAGCAGCCCATCAGCTTCATATGAATAGGGGGCCTAGGTCCAGTCCATACACGCTCTTTGGTTAGTGGTTCAGTCTCCATGAGCCCCCAATGGTCCGAAGTTAGTTGGCTATGTGGGTCTTGTTTTGTCCTTGAACCTTCTAGCTCCTTCAGTTCTTCCCCTAATTCTTCCACAAGACAGTTCTGCCTAGTGTTTTTCTGTGGGTCTCTGCATCTGTTTTCATTATCCGCTGGATGAAACCTCTCAGATGACAGTTATGCAAGGTTCCTGTCTGCAATTATAGCAAACATTCATTAATAGTGTCAGAGATTGGCTCTCCCCATGGGGTGTATCTCAAGTCAGGCCAGTCATTGATTGGCCATTCCTATAGTCTGTGCTAGATCTTTTATCCCTGCACATCTTGTAGACAGGGCAAATTTTGGGTCAACAGTTTTGTGGGTGGGTTAGTGTCCCACTCTCTCCAGTGGAAGTCCTGCCTGTCTACAAGAGGTGGCCACTTCAGTCTCCATATATCTCACTGCTAGGAGTCCCAGCTAGTGTCTGTCTAGTGTCCTCATTTCTAGTGTCAAAAGTTCTACATAATGGATATACAACAAACACATGCATACACATAATTAAAAAGAAAATCTTTTTAAAATGTAAAAAGGCTACAGATATAGTTAAGAAGGACCTAGGTTGACTCCCTACTTTAAAGGAGGAGGAGGAGGGGTGATTGAGGAGGAGGAGAAAGGAGGAAGGGGAGAAAGAGGAGAAGGGGAGGAGGGTGAGCTAGAGAAGTGGATGAGAAGGGGGACAGGGTAGGGAGGGGGAAGAAAGGAAGAGGGAGAGAAGAGGAATGGGGGAGGAAGAAAAGGAAAGATATGGACACAAGGAGGAAGAGGGGGGAAAGGAGAAGAGCGGGAGGAAAAGTAGTGGAGGAGGTGAGAGAAAGAGGAAGAGAAGAGGTGGTGAGGGGAGAAGGATGGGACAAGGAGAAGGAATGGGGGAAGAGAGAGAAGAGAAGGGAAGAGGAAGGAAAGAATGTGAGGGAAGAGAATGAAGGAGAGGGAGAATGAGGGGAGTAACAAGTGGTGAGGGGGAAGAAGGGAGAGGTAAGAGAAGGACAGAGGGGGGAGTAGAGAAGAAAGGGAGGAGGAGGAAGAGAAGGAGGGGAGGGAGAAGGAACAGAAGAGGATAGAGAAGGATAGAGAAGGAAATGGAGGAAAAGGAAAAGTAGGGAAAGAAGAATAAAGGAGAGAGGAAGGAGTGATGGAGGAGGAGAAAGAATAAAAGGAAGAAAAGAAGGGGCAAGACAAATAGGAGAAGGAAAGCAGGAGGAGGAAGACCAGGACGAGGAGAAGGAGGAGTAGAAAGATTGGAAGAAGAAGGAAGGGGAGGAGAGGAGGAGAAGGGGGAAGAGGAAAAGATGGGGAGGAGGGAAAGGAAGAGGAAGAAGAATGGGGTGGAGGGGGAAGGGGAAGAAGGGGTAAAAAGAGAACAAGAAGACTTAAGTCTTTCCTTCTAGTTTTTGGTTCCAACACCTTTTGCTCTTTTTGTCTCTGGATTTGTCTTTTTCTCCAGGCATCCTCTTTCTTATTAAAGAGAAATGTCTGATCTTGTGTTTCTTCAGCATTGTCTTATAAGAAGAGATACAATAATTTCCAATTTAAAAAAATGTATCTATGCTGAAACCAGAAATCCTACTAGTGCTTTGAAAATCAACATCTTGCTTTCTTCTACATAGCTGGTATTGGAAACCTGCTTGAGAAAAAGCCTTAGTGGTGGTGGGTTCTTGGCAGAGTTGTTGGTATTGGGAGCACTAACTTCTCCTTTATATATCACAGCCACCTATATTTTGGAATACAAAGTGTTGAGGTTTAGTCAAGTTCAATCTCCCTTTACACTTAATAGTCCAGGTACATTGATAACTAACCCCTACAGTGGAATATGCTTTAATCCTGTCTTTATAAAACATTCATGTGTATGTCCTCACAAATTCTGTTTTCTTCCATTTATGTTCATTGTGGGGATTCTCCAGAATATTACAAAAGCTGTATGAATCCAAATTGAGTTAAATTTGGTTTCAGAGAACCTGAAACCCTTAGAAAGCAAAAGCAAGGGAGTGATATAATGGAATACCTTTCTTCCTTGTTTTTAAAAGGATATGACAGCCTGCCTGGAACATAGCTGATGGGCATAGTTTACATTTTCACATAATCAGAAATCTAGCAGGAGACAATCCAGAGCTGGCCAAAGTAGTGTTGGGTAACAATTCAAGAGTACAGTTTAATAAACTACATTTCTACATTGTCATACTTACGTGTGTTAGATTTTTGTATCCTGATCTCAAGATGGCTTCCCCATTTGCTTCTGTCCTATTTTATCAGCAATAAAAAAATTAAATGCCTTCTAAACTGGTGTTTTCTATAAATTTATTTTGCTATAGTCATTCTTGGTAAAAAAAAAAAAAAGTTGACCTTGAAAATGGATGTCAAATTTTATAGTATTTCTAGGAATTGCTCTAGGATAAAGCACTTGAGAATTACTATGGAGTTATTCATAGTGGCTATCCCTGCGGACTTGTTCATGAATTGCAGAAACTGTGCATGCTCTTGTTTGAACCTTACCATCATCTATAACATAGAAGAGCATGGTGGAACACTTGACAGGAATTGTGAAACAGATTTTGATTTTTCTATTGTTATTTTGTACATTCTTTAAGGGCCATTTTTAAAATTTCCTCATTAAAACCAAAATAACCCATTTTCTCTCCTAAAATCACTCCATTTTCTTGATCATTCATTCATTATTTATGTGTAGTAGTGTTTTGTTGAGTTTGCTGTTTGTTTTGTCAGCTTGACACAAGTCAGGTTCACCTGGGAAGACAGAACTTCAATTGAGGAATTACCTCCATCAGATGGCCTGTAAACAAGTCTGTGATGCATTTTGTTGATCGATGATTGATGTGGATGGACCCAGCTGATGTAGGAGGTGAGCTCCTTGAGCAGGTGGTGCTGAGTTACCGTAGAAAGCAGACTGGGCATGCCATGAGGAGCAAACAAGTAAGCATTGGCCCTTTGTGGATTCTTCTTCTATTCCTTCTT
This sequence comes from Lophiomys imhausi, assembly GCA_907164525.1. Lineage (NCBI taxonomy): Eukaryota > Metazoa > Chordata > Mammalia > Rodentia > Muridae > Lophiomys > Lophiomys imhausi. Next base: position 2,534,845 of record CAJQZJ010000622.1, on the reverse strand, counting down.
TCAGAAAATCCTGCCTTGAATTTATGTCCTGACTTTCTTTGGTGATGGAGTATGACATGAGAGTTCTAAAATGAAGCAAACATTTTATTCCCCACTTTGGTTTTGGTTGTGTTGTTTATCATAGCTAATAGAAACCATAGAGAACACAATCTGTTAAGGAGATGCTTGGACAGAGGTAGGGGTGTAAGTGAGTTATTGGTGCTTAACAGACTTGTCATAGATAAAGGGCAGGAAACAGACCTGGACAAATAGAAGCTTGGATTATGAAACAAATTTGACCAAAGCCTGGTCAATTCAATAAGAATTTTTCAAAAAATGACTGTCTGTTAGAGTTCTTTTTACATTAGGTAAAATTAGCCATATTCTAGTATTGCTATCAGTCAGTAGTTGGGAGATTCAGAGAAGATTGCAAATTTAATGTAAAATCTGCAATGAATCCAAGATACTGAAAACTAACAGCTCCTCTCACAGCAGTGGCAAATTCTTTCCTAAAGGGAGATCTGGGTGGCTCTCTTTAATGGATGCCACTGAATAATTTTCAGATATACTAATTATCAGGTTTTCTACATGCTTTTATTGAGTCTCCGATATATACATGCCAGACTCTTCAAAATTATTTATTCACTTTTTGGCTCATTGATGATTTAAAGAAGACTTTCTGTGCTGATTGTTCACATTATTTCCCTTTCTTCACTTTTTTAGCCCCCCCCTCTCTTTTTTTCTGAGTTTCAGTTCATTTATTTATTTATTAATGTTTATTTATGGCTTCAGGTTACATCTCCATCACAGTACCCTCTTTCCACCCCTCCCAGTCCCATCCTCCCACCCTCTACCCCCTCTCCCTTCCATTCCACTCCTCTGGAGTGGAGTGTCCCTACTTATCAGACCCCCACCCCATTTCAGCAGTCATATGAGGGCCAAGAGCCTCCTCATACACTGAGGGCCTACAAGGCAGCACCACTAGGGCAAAGTGTGTCTCACTGACAGGAAAAAAGTCTGTTCCTTCCCCTTTCTCTTTTTAACACAATACCACAGACTGGAGGAGTAAAGAGGTTTGCTTTGTCTCATGATTCAGGAGACCTAATATCAGAGGGCCATATCTGGTGCTGGCAAATTCCTGGAGCAGTGTGTAGTGTCACCTGGCAAGAGACAGGAAGTGTGGAAGATACTGACCCGAAGTGGCTTTTATAGCAGACCCATTATCAAAGTACCTTATCAACCTAGTAATTCACAAATCTATCAATCACATGAGTGAATTAATCTATTAAGGCATATCCCTTATTATCTCTTAAAGATCTCACCTGTTCCCACTTCTTTAGATCAAAATATAGGGACAATATTTCAACATGAGTTTGGGAGGTGACAAGCCATATTTAAATTATAGCATCTATATTGAGTATACCTGGAATCTGATCTCCATTGCCTGGCAGCACTCCAGAGCACTCTTGAATCTGATGGGTCTGACCAATGGAGAGGCTTGGCAATGTAGTAAAAGAATAGATCATAATTGAAACGGAATTTCCTCACCTGAAAGTCCCTTTAGGAGGTCACCTTGAGTTGGCTGTCTTCCTAATCTAAATGTTTCTTTTTCTCTCAAGAGTGTCTCATATGACTTACTCTTTTTTATGGTTCCAATAATTTCTCTTTATTCCCTCATCTCATGTGTGGCTGTAGAAGCAGCTAGACATCTCTGTAACATACAGATAGTTATCTGGACTATTCATCTTAGTTTTCCTATACATTGCACAAACGTTTTTTATTAGATCCTTTGTAAATCCAACCTCCTCAAATTATCTTAACTGGAGTGTGCCATCTGTTTTTAGCTGGGACTGTAAATTGTGCACTAGCTTTTTATTTTTATATGCATATGCCATTTCTACCTAATTAAGTTTTATATAAGCAACCCAAAGCAGGAGTCACAACTCACACTAGGTTCTCAAAAAGCAAGTATCTCTCTTATACAATATAGTTTCTTCCCTACATACCCATTTCTCCATATCTATTAACTAGCAACATATTTAGAGTCTACTATGTGCCAATGCTATGCTAGCTTCTTGTGAAAAAGTACTGACCACTGTCTCAGATTATATTTGGCTAGAGAATGGGATAAAGGGAAAGACAAAGCTGAGAGATCTTTTAGGAGCTAAATTATAAAAGATAATATGCACCGTGATAAGGAGGTTAGATTGTTTCATAAATATTGCCAAAGTGTTGATGGAGCCTATTCAGATTGTTGAGGAGGGTCAGATGTGCATTTTAGAAAGGAGGTCTTAGAGTATGCTGGAGGATGAGTTGGCCAAAAATAAGACTTATAGTGGAGTTATTGTAATAGCTCAAGGGAGATGGGAGGAAATCGTGAGTAATAGTGGTGAAAAAAGATAGATGACTTGGAAATGTTGTTGATTGATACATCAAGACAATAGGAAGTTGCTTTTTCATGAAGAAACTGTAATTCTAGAATGTCATTTGAATGCTGAGAGCAGCATGAACTCATTTTCAATTGTCTATAATATTTTGGAAGTTAATACTCTGCCCTAATGAAAACTGAGCAAAGATGTGTTAGTGTGCATTATTGCTTTAAAGGGGTAAATGAGTTATATATGCTTCAAATTTCCAATGTAGTTGGTTAGTGGAACTAATTTTTTTTAAGGAATATCCTATGGGGAAAGAAACTTTATGGAAATAGTATGTAAATTGGCTATTACTTTGTGGCTTTGCCTATATCTATTTTCCATCATATATGATTGCAAATTTGTTTCTAGCAAGGAATGGTCCTTTTTATTATTGGTAGCTTAGATTTCTTTTCTCTTCATAAAAACAAAAGCTTGTGTAGCCTGGGGAAAAGAAATTGAAAATAATAGTGCTTCTTACAAAAAAAGTACTTCATTTAAAACTTAACATTTTAAATAACACTGTGTTGTAAGTTTTGATATTCACTTGAAGAGATTTTTTTCTTATTACTAACTTATTTGTATAGCCATAGTTATGTTAATGATAAAAATTGTGTAGTTTTTTTCAATAAGAGAATGAAATTTGCCCTAAAATTAACTCTAGAAAATATCTTATACAGTCTTTTAGGAAACCTAGAATAAAAGTAATTTGTTGTGCTATTTTACTTTTTCTCTCATTATCAAAGATAAATATTGTGAAGGGACAAATATTTTAATATAATCAATAAACATGATATCTCAAGTAGATGCAAAGGCAAAAGAAACAGTAGATAATTTACTTTAAACATATAAATGGAAGTATGAATATGTTTAGTCCAAGAAATAAAAGAAATGCAAATGAAACCAACAATAAAATAGTTTATCCATAAATTTGCAAGCATAAAATATTAATATCCAGCTTTAACTGAAGTTCAGTGACTGAGTTGCTCTATATAGTGCTGTATAAATCAGTATAAATTGTCACAAGTTTACTGGAGGGAAAACAGAAATGTGTATTAAAATATTTAAAACTAGTCACTGTCTTTGAGCCATCAATTCAACTTATTAAAATGTGTCCTAGAGAAATTAAGATTAAATTTCTGTTAGGACTATCTAATATGTAGTACTTGCAATCTACTTATTAAAAATCTGTGATGGTACAGAGACACAATATCTATACATTTAATGCACATATACATATAAGTTTGCTTAAATCTCTCTAATATCAGGTCTATTTTACAAGGGAAGTGTGTTTGAAAAAGAATAATTCTAGAAGAGTTTGTTTACGTGCAGGAACATAGGACTAGTAGTACAGCCTAGGTATTGTGACTGTAGGCTTGAAAACATGAGAGAAAAGATGTAATGCAGGTCAGCTTCTGACAGAGAAGACTCAATGTCGAGCCTTCTGTTGTTGGTGGGATTGTGGAGAGTAGTGAATGAGGAAGTATTAGATAATGATGGAAAATGGGTCTATATATGAACCAAACAGAAGACATCTCATATATGCTTCAATTTCCAATGTATTTGGTTAGTGGAACTAATTTTTTTTAAGGAATATCCTATGGGGAAAGAAACTTTATGGAAATAGTATGTAAATTGGCTATTACTTTGTGGCTTTGCCTATATCTACTTTCCATCATATATGATTGCCTTTTTTTTTTTCACTTCACAACATCTACTCTTTTTTTTTTCTTTTTGCTTTTTTGAGACAGGGTTTCTCTGTGTAACAGAGCCATGGCTGTTCTGGACTCCCTTTGTAGATCAGGCTGGCCTCGAACTCACAGAGATTCGCCAGCCCAACATGTACTCTTATATTTTATCAGAGTGAAAATTTCATTCTCCTAACAGAGGAGTGCATGCAGTCCCATCAACTTTTATATCATGGAAAAACTATAAAATCCCATCGTACTGATATCCTAAATGCAAAACACTAGTCAGTGGTAGAATTCACTTACATAGTATGGGAAAAGGGATTAGTTGCACAAAATGTAGTTTTGTTAAATTTCACTATAGCTATCTGATCATGAGGGCTGTGATATTTAATATTTTCAACTTGACAGGATCTAGCACCACCTAGGTGATAAACCATTAGGCATGTTGGTGAAGCAGTTTCTAGATTAGATTTGCTAAGGTTGGAAGACTCACCACAAATATAGGCACCACCATTCTGTGGGTGGGGTGTCTCAGATTGCGTAAAAATAGAAAGCAGGCTGTGTACAAGATGCATTGCTTTCTACTTCCTGAATGTTAATTCAGTGTTACCAGGTGTCTCAAGCTCCTGCTGTCATGTCATCCCCCATCATGATTGATTGTCAGTGAACTATAACTGAAAATAAGCCCTTCCTTCTCTAAGTTGCTTTTATGAGGTATTTTGTCTCAGCAATGAGTAAATTAAATAAGAGTGCTAATTTAATGAGTATGGCTACCTGCCTCTACCTTGTATCACATTTGCCTTATTTGGCCTGGCATATCAACTGGATGTTTCTTTTTTTTTTTTTTAAGGGAGCATGAAACAAACTTAATTCCTAAATGATTTGGGTCTTTGATATCTGGCCTTTATTGCAGTGCTGAGAGCCAAGGCCCATGGAAAATTACTAACCTTCCCTACTTAGATCAGGGTCTGAGATACAGGCCTACAGAAAGTTATTAACTTCCCTTTTCTAAGATTCCACCACAGGAGTTAGGTTCTGGTTTCCAGATTACCAGAACAATTCTCAGAAGTCACCTGATTAGCCTGTGGCTGGTCAGCTGCAACCACGAGATATCCCTTCAATAAAAATATGAGAGCTTGATCATTGGACTTGCTCTCTATCTCCATGTCTTTTGTCCCTTTTCTAATTCCAGTACTTGGCACTCCTCTCGAGTTCCCCAATCCCCGCTGGTTTGGGGCATTGCAGTAATGCAATCTTGGATCAGGCCTGTTGAGTGTAAGTTAACTAAGATTTTCCCTTAAAAAAACCCAGCTTTCAGTGTACTATATTTTGCCCCTATAATGTAGAAGCAACCCAATTTCCCTCCAATCATCACAATAAATGATCCCTAATATGGATGTTTGTTTAATGGCATAAGAAGCCTCAATTGGCCAGATAATAATCACAGCTTCTGCTATGTTCTCTGATATCAAAATTTCTCTCAGCTGCTAGAACAGAGAAATTCAGTAACTGAAACAAAAATTGGAATACTATTACTCCTGTTTGTACCCTCCCCCCTGTGTTCTGGGCTCTTGTGTTTTAATTGTATAGATGACACTGTAATTCAACCTTTATTATTCTTGTATACTGTGTGTAAATCCATCTAATTTCTTCTAAGGTGAATGAGTTCCTGTGAAGGCCAGAGACTCTGTGTACATTGAAAGATATTACTTCAGTTATGTTGTATTTTCCTAGAAGGTACATACTATGAGAATGCTCTGTGGATACAACGACAGTGAATCAGCCTTCTTTAAGTACAAATAAGTGCTGGTGGTGGGTGTAGACATCATATCTATCCTCATAGTACATGTTTATCTCCATGAAGATAGTAATAGTTCACCAAGCACACCACTCTGAACATGAGTTCATGTTCACTAAGTAAATGAGCCTTTTAGACCACAGACCTTTTATTTTCTAAAAACTTTAAATTTACAGAGATATTTTAAAGAGGATGGGAGTGCTCATATATAACATGCATTTTCTCTTTTATTAAGATCTTAAATAAGCACGTTCCATTTGTCTAAATTAATTAACCAATATTGATATATTACTAAAAACTTTAAATTTACAGAGATATTTTAAAGAGGATGGGAGTGCTCATATATAACATGCATTTTCTCTTTTATTAAGATCTTAAATAAGCACATTCCATTTGTCTAAATTAATTAGCCAATATTGATATATTACTTATTATAACCCATGTTGTTTTCTGCTTTTCTTTCTTTATATTTTTAATGTTTATTATTTCAGGTTACATCTTCATCACAGCGTCCTCTTTCCACCCCTCCCAGTCCCGCCCTCCCACCCTCTACCTGCCTATCCCTTCCATCCCACTCCTACAGAGTGGAGTGTCCCTACATAACAGTCCCCCACCCCAGTTCAGCAGTCGTTTGAGGGCCAAGAGCCTCCTCATACACTGGGGGTCTACAAGGCAGCACCACTAGGGAAAAGTGTCTCACTGACAGGAAACAAACTCTATTGTTCATGTTCCCTTTGGTGCACTGGCTGTAGTATAGTTATCGTGTAAAATATGGCTAAAATCCAATTATAAGTGAATGGATGCCATGTGCATCCTTCTGGGTCTGGGCTAGCTCACTCAGGATGAGCTTCTCTAGTTCCATCCATTTGGCTGCAAATTGCATGATTTCGTTGTTTCTGATAGCTGACTAGTATTCCATTGTGTAGATGTACCACAGTTCTTTTTTATCCATTCCTTGGTTGAGGGACATCTGGGTTGTTTCCAGTTTCTAGCTATTATAATAAGGCTGCTATGAACATAGATGAGGAAATGTCCTTGTGGTTTGGTAAGGAATCATTTGGACATATACTCAGAAGTGGTATGGCTGGGTTTTGAGTTAGAGCTATTCCAAGTTTTCTAAGATGTTGCCTGTTTTCTGCTTTTTTACTTTTCCTTTGCTGTTTTAGTTTTTGGAGATAGGATTTCACTATTTAGTTCTAACCCAGCCTCAAACTTGCAGCAATGCTTGTGCCACTGCCTCTCAAGTGCTAAGCATACAGAGACATGAAGCACCATGCTTCTTTCATTTTGTTTTTTTTTGTCTACTGCAGATCACAGTGCATTAGACATCATGACCCCCTTAAACACCTTTTGACTCTGACAGTTCCTGAAACTTTCTTTGATTATTTTGGTAGTTTTGAGGAATACTGACTAGGTATTTTTTTTTGTTAAACATTTTGTTTTAAATTAGCTTTCAATGCAATAGGATGTAAAAAAAAATAATGGAATTACATTGGGCACCATTTGTAGAAATGATTAATTAAATTGTTTAACAGTATATTATATTTAATCGATTTGCTGCTCTTAATCTTTAAGCAGTCATTATAAATGAGTACACACAGTCACCATGTGGATTTTAACAAGCCTAGGCCTGGATTGAGCAATCTTGGCCCATCTAAGCTAGATCATAATTCTATTACCCAAATATGACCCCATATATACATATGTCCCCTTGGACTGCCTTTCTCCACAATATACCGATGTTCCTAGCCATGTGGAATGAGGTTCTTTTTTTCTAACACATAGTGTGTGCCTCCTTCTTCCTGCTCCTGGCTGGAATACTTTAATCCTCTGTCTAAAGTGCAGGCTTTCTGTTATAATCTCAGGAAGTTCCACCTTTCTCTGTTTTTGCCCAATCTCAAGCCTCAGCATTTATTTAACCAATCAGAGTCAATTAAGTAAAAGACAGCAAACAGGACCAATTAACGTTTAGAATGCTTAACCTTACCCCATCAATAGTACTCCAAATAAGATTTTCATATATATTTCATTTTGGTGGCTTTCCTCCACCAACTCCCCCGTCATCTTCTGACCCCTTAACCACTTCCAGAATCTACCTCATCACTTTATTTATTTCCTACTTCCATCCCCTAGATTAGTGGATCTAAACCTTCCTAATGCTGTGACCCTTTAATACAATTCCTCATGTTGTGACCCCCAACCATAAAATTATTTTATTACTACTTCATAACTGTAATTTTGCTATAGTTATGAATAATAATGTAAATATTTTTGGAGATAAAGTTTTGCTATTGGGGTCATTCCCTTAGAAAATCTTATTTCCAGGCTAATGAGCCCCTTTCAACTTCCTGGCCTTTATCTGCATTTACTTCTTTCATGCTGGATACACATTTCAGGAGTAGAGGCTAGCCTTCATATATGGAAGAAAACATACAAAATTAGTGTTTGTTTTTCTGAGCCTGGGTTGCCTCATTTGGTACAAATTTTTCAGTTCTATCCATTTTCCTGTAAATTTCATCAATTTATTTTTCTCCAGTTCTGAGCAAATTTTTATTGTGTATATGTAACACATTTTTACTGTCATTTTTTTCAGTTGATGAATTTCTAGGCTGATTCCATTTCTTTGCTATAGTAAGTAGAGCAGTAATAAGCATGCATATGTAAGTATCTATGATATAAATATAGCAAGATCAAAATTATTAACTCCTATCATCTCCATGGGATAACTTTATTATGGGATAACTAAAGTACAAGGTTCATGTATTTTTTTCTTACAGAATCCATTCATTTTCAAGCTGCCTTTGGACAAAGTCTTTATCTCTTACCCCTTTCAATGGGATTCTATAATATATTTAAAACATAGTTAAACTGTTATGACATATTAAGTATTCATTGACCTCTAAATAATTTTTAACAATTTATTTTATTTATTGTATATATGTTTTGCCAGCTTGTTTGTGAAACACAATGTGTGCAGTGCCTACAGAGAACAAAAGAGGGTATTAAATCCCCTAGAACTGGTATTACTGACAATTTTTAGTCCCAAGTGGGTGCTGGGAAACAAGTCTAGGTCCTCTGCAGGAGCAAAACAGTAATAATCTCCAGACTCCTAAGTAACTATAAAATATTTTTGTATGCCAGTTCTTAGTCCTTGAACTTTAAAAGTTTCAGGAGTTAAGTTAAAAAAAACGTTATATATCCATTATTTCAGTATTATACAGGAGAGTTACACTAATCAAAATGTTCACTGTGTATCACTTATTCATTTCTCACCCAATCCTACCTCCTTGGCAACCAATAATATCTGTAGTGTCTCCATAGCATTTTCAGCAATGCTGTACCATATTATGTATACTATGTAGTATTGTGGTGGTTTATTTTATGTGCCAACCTGACTGAGTTAATGGATGGTAATTTTGCTAACAAACCATTATTTATGGATCTATTTATGAGTGTATTTTTGGGAAAAGTTATTCTTGAGTTGGTAGACTGATTGGAAATGATCACCCTCACCACCATCTGTTAAGGTTCTAAATGGAACAAAGAGCAGAGGAAAATGAGTTATATTCTCCTCCCTCACGTCTCTCTCTTCTCCCTTCTCTCCCTCTTTTCCTCTCCAGAGAACTGAACTCAGAATATTGTACATGCTGAACATGCACTTTCCTATTGGACTTACCCCCTGGCTCCTGTTCTTTTGTTGTGAGTTAGCAGATCTTTTGCTGCTGTATCATGGAATTTGGATTCTTAGGGTTTCAGATGCCAAGTACTTACTTCAATACCACAGTACCAAATCTGATTTGTTCTGTGAGATATACCATTGGCTCTCTCAGTTCTTAGTTCTTCCAAGTCAGATTGCTTGATACTACTGCCTTCCAGGTTTGGTTCTGTCTCTTACAGATGACAACTCATGGGGACTCTTGGCTTCCATAATCTCTTGAGCCAATAACAAATAGTGATTAATTTCATCTCTTCTCTTCCTCTTCTTCCTTCTGCCTCATCCTCTGCCTGCCTTACTCTCACTTCCTCTCTACCCTTCTTTCATCTTTTCACCTGTCTTATCTCTCACTGCTCTAGCTCTTTGGAGCATCTCAACTAAAACATATTTGAATACTAAGAGGGATTCAACAAAAAAATGAATTTTAAGGATGAGTTTTCTGCATTTGTTGCAGCAGTCTGGTATTGGTTTGCTAATCTGATTATATTTAAAGATGCTAATAACTTTTCCAAGTAGTACAAAGGATTAACTATAAGCATGAACAATATTTTCATTAGATAATCTTATTTAACTATTTTGAAAAAGAAAGTGCCAAGTAACTTCATATATGCTCTTGAAGGTATATCGCAAATATATAGAATATAATAGCAAGGGTGACTGCTTCTTATGTTGCTAGACAATGTGGTGGAAGAAAAGGAAAAACACAGGATCTTGAATTCTCAACTCAAGGTCTGCATAAATGACCCAAGGCTTCTTAAGTATGCCTTGAAGAAATAACTGTGTCCTCTAACTTCTGGTCTAAAATTGCCTAAAATCAAGTATGTGACCGCATCCTGTAACTGGCCAAATTTATAATTCAGTCAGGGTTTTCAACCTCTCAAGGCATCTCCTGTCAGTGTGGACATTTATTGGGATCTTCTAAAGGGTTGTGGATGTATTTTAAGGCCCTGTTGAAGTGAGGATACTGAGCTCCTAAATTCTGATAAATCTTCTTTAGTCAGTGATCTGTTTATGTCTACAGAAAGCAGCCTCTTCACCTACAATGATATTGCCCTATGTTGAATTAACCTTGCATTGTGTGAGGAAATTTCATAGCTTCCACTGAAAGCTAGTTGCATTGCAAAACAGTTATTCTTCTCAGGACCCTCTCCCACCATTCGTCTACTTATCAATCAACCTGTATGTAGATTCAAATTCCAGGAAGCTCCTAGATCTTTTGTTGTAAAGTATGACCAAGGAGGAGATATCCTACTCCCAAAAAACTGCTTGTATTTTATAATTCAAACATACAGAAATCCAGTGGATGTATATGTGTGTATATATGTATATATAATACATGCATACATATGTACATATTATATTCATATATTATATACAGAAAATGAATATTAGGGTATAAGATGATGAACAGAAAGCCAGATTGTGCAGAATTTATTGAAATAGTCTAAATGAGCAGAGATACTGCATGTGTTACAGATTAGAGAGTTACATAGCTCTTAAATCGTATTTTCTATTAGTTGTCAGATTCATAGACCAAAAGATGCCCACTGTGAAGAAATTGGAAATGCCAAATATTTCTTAGTGTAATGCAGGAGAAAGAATACAATATCATAGGGAAATGGAATATTACAATAAAGTCATCATTTAATACCTATAAACCCACATTGGGAATGTGCAGAAGATATACCTTTAGCCAACACATCAATAAATAAGTTTGTGAAAGAACTCAGTATTCTTGAAGAGCTTCATGGTCACTTTTTTCAGGCCAGTTCTGCTTGCTGGGATCTTATTTGGGGATAATGGTATTTATAGATCAAGTTGAGAAGCATTCACATCCTAACAATATTGAGACCTTTATTCCATGCAGAACATCTCTGTATTTGTTTAAATTTTAAATTTTCTTTCATTATCGTCATAGTTTTCAAAATGTATATCTATATACTGTCTTACTCAGTGTTCTATTACTGTGAAGAGACATCATGATCACAGTTCTTATAAAGGAAAACATTTAATTGGGGCTAGCTTATAGTTTCCTAGGTTAAGTCCATTGTCATCATGGCTGTGAGAACGGCAGCATGCAGGCATAGATAATGCTGGATAAACTGCTAAGACTTCTATATTTTGATCTACAGACTAACAGAATGAGAGAGAAACACTCGGCCTACCTTGGTCTCTTGAAATCTCAAGCACCCCCCCACCCCTGTGACACACTTCCTCCAAGGCCATGCCTCCTAATTCCTACAAAGTAGTGCCACTCCCTTAAGCATTCAAGCATATTGAGCCTATGGGGACCATTCTTATTCAAACTACCACACATACCTTCTTAGGCTTCTACCTAGGTATTTTATTAATTGATAGTATTTTTAAGTTGAACTTTTATTTTTTATTTCACGTTTCAACTTTTCATTTCTAAAAAGGAAAAGCAGATGCAGATCCCTTATTCTGTGATATTTTTATAATAATTTAATTATTCCAGGAATTAAAAAAATGTTTGTTGTTGTTAGAGTTTCTCTGGAATGTCACTTAGATTATAGACTAAAGTAATTTTATTGTTCCTCTTAATCTATATGCCTTTTGTTTGTTTACTTTGAAACAGGATGGCAATATGTTTCCGAGACTGTCCTTCAACTTGTTATGTAAGCAGCACTGTCCTTAAACTTATGATCCTCCTGCCTCAGCCTCTCAAGTTCTGGGATTTGAGAAATGTTTCATCTTACCTGATTAATGCTGTTCTTTTCTTGCCAGAATGAGTTGTAGCATAAAGTCCCATATAATTCCTGTTCTTCTTTATGCAAAGTATTTTACTTCCTACAAATTTTCTTTATTGTCTCTTAATCATTATTTTTTTTTTACAATTCTATCCCTAGTTAGATTGTTTGTTTGTTTTTTATAATTTTTCTTTGGGGTTCTCTGATACTTTTGTGTCTATGGTTTGCTTTCTGTCATTTTTTTTTAATGTTCTCAGTTCATATTTCAAACACTTATGTCCCTTCCTTTTTCTTTCTTTTTTTCAAATATTCCAATTATACACGTAGTGTAAATTTTAATATTGCTTCCTCCCTCCTTTTCAGTTTGAGTCATCACTGTTGAACTAATTTCAATCTTACTGATCTTTTCCTTGGCCAAAGCAAATTTTCTTATGACTCCACTAAAGGTATCCTTCATTTCTGTCACAGAAGTTGTGATTTCCAGCATTTCACTTGAGTCTTACAGTTTTCTTATCTCTGAATACATTACCTGTCTGTTATTACATATTATATACATCTTTCCTTACTATAATAATCCTGCATATATATTTTCCAATCCTAGTGCAATGATTCTAAGCATCTGTGCCATAACTTAGACTAAGAATCAAAAATAGACTATCTCTTCAAAATGTGATTTTTCACCCTTTTCATTTTAGCATGAAGCAAACAAGGATGGAACTGAACAGCTTTAGTGGAGCCTTCGGTGTGGTGGTAAGATGAAGTGAAATGGAGCTCTATGGACTTTTACATTTAAATCTTAATCTTTACATGACTCATGTCCCAAGGAGGTGGACTTCCCAAACATTTATTTGGTGTTATAGCTTCCTCCTCATGTATTTACTGAAAGCTTAATCCCAATTGACTTTCTTTCCTCCTTTCCTTCCTTCCTTCCTTTCTTCCTTTCTTTTCTTTCTTCCTGTCTTCATTTTCTTCCTTCTTTATTTTATTCTTTCCTTCTTTCCTTGAGAAAGAAAGCCTACAGGTGCCTGGAGTAACAAGTATCACAAGGTAAGATTAGGCTTTGATAAAGTCTCCTTCACCTTAGCGATTATGAATTTATTATATGAAAGGTTTTGAAAGCATGGTGGAATTTCTGTAGGTAAACACCATAAATATGTGGGGGATTCCTTAGTACTATGATACTGAGAAATTTGTCTATATAATATGCTTCCATACTCACCTTCCCACAAGACTTCCAAAATTTTCAGTTAAATCCTTTTTAGAGAATACACATGCCACTCCAGCCAGGAAAACTAGTAGGCTAACTGCAGACCTTCACTTTTTCTTCTGCTCCTCTAAATAAAATCCCTTACTCTCGGGGGCTGGAGAGATGGCTTAATGGTTAAGAGCACTGGCTGCTCTTCCAAAGGACCTGGGTTCAAGTTCAATTCCCAGGACCAACATGGCAGATCAAAACTTTCTGTAGCTCCAGTTTCAGGGGATCAAACACCCTCACACAGACATACATGCAGGCAAAACACTGATGTGCATGAAATAAAAATAAATATATTATTTTTAATTCCTCACTCTTTTCTTCAGCTCTGCCAGAGAATACCTACTGTAGCCTCCCTTCCTCCTGCCTCCATCTCCATCTGGTATGTCTTCCCCTCCTACCCTCCTCTCCCCAGTTGTTGCCTTATCTCAGCCCCTCCCCCCAACTCCAGCAGAAAATCCCTCGAAACATATAGACAATTCAGGCCAGGAAAGGAGGTAGGATAACTGCAGATCATCACCTCTCCCTCTTTTCCTCCAAGTATAATTCTCCCTCCATTCCCCCAGTATCACCCCCAGCTTTGCAGCAGACTACCTGCTACAGCCTCCCAATTCATGTCTAATGGATCCTACAGACCTTCCACTCTTAAACTTAGTTTTCCCCACTCATTGCTTTGTCCCACACCTCAACTCCAATAGGCATTCCCTGGAAACTCACTTTGGCCAGGGAAGCAGGCTAATTGCAATCTTTACCTCTTCCTCTGCTCTGCCAAGTCCAATCCCCCCCATTTTAATCCCCAGCTCAGCAGCAGAATATCTGATGTAGCTTACCTTCTCCTGAACTCCTTTCCTTCCACTGTTTTTGTTTTCATACATTTCTTTAAGAGATCAGTGGATTTCCTCTTTGAGGGCTACTATCATATTCATAAAATCTGTTGAGAACTTTTTTGTGGTTCAGTTATTTTGGAATATTCAGGTCCTTCTCTGGCAGGGTAGCAGGGCTCTAGAGGAGCCATATTGTGCTAGCTGTTGTCAATTGTGTTTTTACACTGGTATCTAGTCATCTGGGATTGGGAAGATTGTAATTCTAGGTGCTGATATCCTTGATTTCTGTTTCTTCTCTGGTTCTTAAGAGAGTGTGGTGGCTATGTGTTGCCTAGTAGGAAAATCATCTGGGATCCTTATAGATGTGACCTCTGGGGATTCTACAGGGAGATAGGAATCAATCTCCCTCAAGATGTAGTTATGTCAGTCTTGGTGACATACCTAAAGGAAGCTTCATCTTTGCATAATATTCAACAATGTTCATTGCTGCTCTATTCATAATAGCCATAAATTGGAAACAACCTACATGTCCCTCAACAGAAGAACAGATAAAGAAAATGTGATACATTTACACAATGGAAGATTACTCAGGTGTTAAAAAAAATGACATCATGAAATTTTCTGTCAAATGAATGGAACTAGGAAAAAAATCATCCTGAGTAGGTAACCTAGACTCACAAAGACAAAATAGCATTCATTCACTTATATGTAGATACTAGCTATTAAATCAATAATAATCAAACTACAATCCCTAGAACCTAGGAAGGCAGGAATAGAGTAAGGGACTAAAGGGAACAGACAGATACCATTTGAAAAGGGAATTAGAATAGATAGATGTGGATGGGTGCTGCAGAGCTAGAATGGGGGAATCAAGTGGAGATAGGAAGGAGAGAGGGGGTTATGGGAGGGAATACAGGAAGAGACAGCTGAGATTAAGGACCCTTTGAGAGGTGGTATAAGGACCTAATACAGGAGGAACATCCTAAAATGTATACATATATGAAGGGAATCTAAATTAAATCTTCAAATAATGAGGGAGACAGAGTCTCACCTGGCCATCTCTTATCACAAAATGAAGTTTGAAGTATCAAGATTTGGTTATACTTAATTAAGTTTTTGTCCACAAGGACCCCATGGGAATCCACAAATATCCTAGTCAAGAGTGCCAGTTGATCTCCACAAATTGACAGCAAGGCCCCATTGCTGAAGACAACACTTATGCAACTCATAGAACATGGAGAAGTCAAAACTGTTCCTGCACTAGACCCTTCACCCCTCCATGATATTGTCTTTGGTTCAGGAAGGTACTCTGTGTGCTACTAAAGGAAAAATGTACTCACCCACCCAGTCACAAGCCATTTGATCTACAATGGCATTCTGCCTGCAAGATATTCTCGGACAATGGTGACACAGATTATGAGAGTAATGTACTCTACCTTGTCTCAAAAAATATATTCAGCATTAAATGTCACCTTAAACTGAAACATAAGATGTTGAGTAGTCTAATTGGTGAGGGCATTCCCAAGAAAAGCATAGGAAATAAGGTGAAGTTTTATCATGCATGGATGAGTTAGTGTTTTCAACATTTAGAAGACTCATTGGGATATTTATTCTTCTTTTTCTGGGAAAGACAAGGAGATTTCCTGTTGAGTAACCTCTATTCTCAGAACATCTGCATGTCTGCAGTTTTCCAAAATAGGATACCCAAAATAATCTTCAAGCCAAAGATAGAAATTTTGATGCAGCTTATTCTGGTCTTCCATAAACATGTTTGGAGGTGACAAAAGTTTGTCTATTATAGGGGAAATCATTTTTTAAAGTATAGTCATATTTTATGAAATATATAGGTGTCAGGCATGACCGTACTTGCTTGTTTTTTAAAATATTTATTTATTACTTCAGGTTACATCTTCATCACAGTGCCTTCTTTCCACCCCTCCCATTCCCGCCCTCCCACTCTCTACCCCCTGTCCCTTCCTCCCACCCTGTACCCCCCGTCCCTTCCATCCCACTCCTCTGGAGAGGAGTGTCCCTACCTAACAGTCCTCTGCCCCAGTTCAGCAGTCATATGAGGGCCCAGAGCCTCCTCATACACTGGTGACCTACAAGGCAGAACCACTAGGGCAAAGTGTCTCACTGACAGGAAACAAATTCTATGTTCCTGTTCCCTTTGGTGCATTGGTTGTAGTATAGTTATCCTGTACTATATGGCTAAAATCCGATTATAAGTGAATAGATGCCATGTGCATCTTTCTGAGTCTGGGTTAGCTTACTCAGGATGAGCTTCTCTAGTTCCATCCATTTGGCTGCAAATTGCATGATTTTGTTGTTTCTGAAGGCTGAGTAGTATTCCATTTTGTAGATGTACCACAGTATTTTTTTTTTTTACTCATTCCTCAGTTGAGGGACATCTGGGTTGTTTCCAGTTTCTAGCTATGACAAATAAGGCTGTACTTGCTTGTAATCCTAGCAATTAGGTGGCTGAGGTTAGAGATTCCAGGCTAGTCTTCACTACATCATGAGATCCTGTCTAATGAGCAATAATAACAGCAAGTGAAATAAACAACTAAAACAAACATTTTGAGAAGTAGAAAAGAAAGGAGAGTTAAGGGCTACTCCTTTTTTTCCTTCTGTTATAAGCCTAGTAGATTGATTTACCTTTCCCAACTAGTTGAATGTAGGCATCTGCAAGAAGTGAGTATAGTGCTTTGTGAATGAACATTCATGACATAAACACAGCTAGGTCAAGGATGCCAATGCCTCAGACCTATGAAGATGGCAAGCCTTTCCTTGGTCTGAGGACAGATGTTGACAAACAGTTGACCTTCTGAAACTGCAAATTAATTAATTAATTAATTAATTAATTAATTAATGTAGTTATTAATAAATATAAACTGTAAGATTAGGCTGGCGGAGTGGTTGGCAGCTTGGCAGGAGCAGCAGCCTGGCCCGTGTGTCTTAACAGGTTGCCTACCTCATCCTGGAGAAAGAGCCCTGGGACCAAGGGTGGCCTACACCACCTATAACCTAAACTCTGTTAATTAATGTAAGTTGTTATATTAGGTCAGTAAAATTACCAGCAGCTTGGCGACAGCCAGCTTTGCCTTGGCCCCAGGGGAGTCTGGGTGTCTGGAATTCCAAAGGCCCAGGACTACTTGGACTGTGGGCCTATAAGCCACCACAATCTTTTCCCCAATAATTAAACACACCAAGCCTTTTTAATGTTTTAACACTTAGCCCTTAGCTGGACAGACTCTCAATTAGCTACTCTAAGTTAACCCGGATCACATAATCCCAAACCACCATGTGCCTGCGATTACCTTCCAGCATTCTCCAGACATCTGTCTCCTTCTGTGTGTCCAGGGTTCCTGTTCTAATCTCAGGAAGTCCCGCCTTCCTATACTCTTTCTGCCCAGCTAATTAGCCATAAGCGACTTTTATTAACCAATCAAGAGACTGCTTCAGAATGGGTGGTAACCAGAACTCAGCATTGAATTCAACCTATAAGAACCAATGATATTAGGCCTTCCCTCAACAACCTTCAGTAAAAGCCAGCACATGCAGAATGTGTCAATTACCACTTCCTCCTACACAATCACTGTAGCCTGAGATTGCTCTCCTATAAAGACACTCCTATGGTTGAGTAGCTAACCAGTGTACTTTTTTTTCATCTGTATATAATAATTTGGCCTCCTCTTTCATATAAATTCTCACAAGTAATGTACAGTTTTAAAAAAACATTTGTGTGGAACATTCAGTGTGCACATCAGTTAAGGATGATATTTTGCTCTTTGTTGAGCATATAAAGGACATCTTTCTTTCCTATAAGCAAGTTTGAATTGTAACCAAAACTGCAATAGAAATTTCCATTCATGCCATTAAGAGAATGACATAATTTCTGAGGACTTTTGTAGCCAAAGATTCATTGACCATATATAACTGAAATCCTGGCTGGAGATATCTACATGTTCCAGTCAGCCTCAGAGGGAATCAGCAATTTGTTACTTATCCTGTTTGATTTCTTGATATATATTTTTTTGGTCTATTTGAAGACAATGCCTTCAGGATGTCTTCCTCTATCAAATATGATTATTATCAATTTGAGCAGAATCCTCAGTTTTTTTTCTCCCATAGAAACAACACATAACCCCTTCCCCAGCGTAACACATTTCTTGCTTTCCATTTTGAGTAGACTGTCCTTAATATAAACAAACTAATTTAGTTCATCTTTTTTTTTTTTTTGTAATCCAGTGTCTCTCAGGAGCTGTTGTTTTTTGTTCATCAGCATTTAAATAATGTAAAGTCAATAAAGCAGTATGTACTCTATCTCTAGGGGTCTTTAATACCTCCTCTCTGTTTGTTAAGCATTTCTTTTAAAGTACGATTGAATCTTTCAACAACTTCTTGTCCTGTAGGATTGTGTGGTATGCCTGTAATATGTTTTATATTATAGCATGTAAATATATTAAAATATTTATATTATAATATGTTTTATATTATAATATGTAAATATTAGAGGCATAAGCAGGAGCATTGTCAGTCTTAATAAATGCATAATAACAGAATCAGTCTTTTTAGAACTTAAAGCAGTTGCTGATTGAAATCTTGAATATCTGTCTATAGTATGGTGCACGTATTTCAGTTTACAAGCTCAGCAAAACAAAGTGCATCCATTTGCCAAATTTCATTTCTTTACCTTTAGGGTTACTTCCTGCACGTAATTGAGCTTGGTTATATAAAGAACAAATGCAACATTTTCTTATAATTTTCTTGAGGCCGCCCTAGGTCTCAGGCTTTTTGTTTTTTTAACCAGGAGATGTAAACCAGCAGTCTCTCACAACAACTCAATGATGATTTTCCTCAACTCCATGACTTTGATGTAATCCCTGAAATTATACAACAATAAAGAGAGTTCCCTTGTCATTTATTCATTTATCAATTTATTTATATTTGTAGATTTATATTTTGTTTATTTACGGACATAAAATATTATCATTAATTACTTTGGGGGCTTTTTTTTTTGCTTTTTTCTTGTTGTTTTTGAGATAGACTTACATTGTAGACAAGGAAATTATAGTCCTCCTGCCTCAGCCTCCTGAACATTGGGATATAGGTATGGATCACCATGCCTGGCTATATTTTACACTAAAACTTCTTAAAAGTTGGCCAGTTAGAGCTCCTTCAAGTTTGAATAAGCTCTGACATCAGCTATTTTTCCAGTTGATCCTCATTCACTTACTAGAGAATGTTATTTAGAAATCACAATCTGAATAATAAGGGTCCTTGTCTTAGTTTAGGGTTTTTATTGCTATGAAAAGACACCATGACCATGGCAACTCTTATAAAGGAAAGCATTTAATTTGAGTTGGTTTACAATTCCAGAGGTTTAGTCCATTATCATCATGGTGGGGGAAGCATGGTGGCATGTAGGCAGGCATGATGCTGGAGAGATAGCTGAGTGCTCTATCTCTTGATCTACAGGCAGCAGAGAAAGTGACACTGGGCCTGGCTTGAACTTCTGAAACCTCAAAACCTACTTCCAGTGACACACTTCCTACAATAAGGTCACACCTACTCCAACAAGGCCACACCTCCAGTATGCTGCTTTTTGAGTCTGTGGGTCCATTTTCATTCAAATGAACATAGTTCTCATTGCTACTTGGGCATCATTACTTCTAGGATTTTTCAATGAATAGTACTAATACATATGTCAATATTATAAATTCGTAAGATATACATGGACACATACACATATCTTCTCCATTTGTCATTATTCATGTGCATGCTCATGTCCATATATACATACATGTAATCATAGGCAAATTGTA
The DNA here is from genome assembly GCA_907164525.1 of Lophiomys imhausi. NCBI lineage: Eukaryota > Metazoa > Chordata > Mammalia > Rodentia > Muridae > Lophiomys > Lophiomys imhausi. Next base: position 2,514,639 of record CAJQZJ010000622.1, on the reverse strand, counting down.
TGGATACTTCATTTTCTATTCCCATTCAATATCTTGATCTTATTCTAGACTTTCCCATTCCGTATTTGTGTCTATCTTCTGTGGTTTCAGAATGCTTAATCCCATTACATTTTATTTATTGACTCACTTAGACAATTATAAATATACAAATTTCTCATAATTTTATTCATCTTTCTTCCTTCTCATGGAGGGAAAGTTTAGAAAGACACATATCCATTCAATGTCTCTAACTATACTTAGACTTCAAAATTTCATCTTGGCTTTTTGACCTTCACAAATCCCTTCTTCCAAAACCATGGACAATTCCAAGGACTGTAGAATAATTTCATTTACCTTATCTAAAGATTGTCTGAGAAGTGAAAATTTAACAAACTTTGTCATGGTAAAACAAATTGTAGGCATATATACCTTTACTGGTTATTTGGCAACACAGTAAGGGTTATTTTAACTAAAGTCATTTTGGAAGAGGAAACCTTAATTAGATTGGCCCATGGGAAAGCCTGTGGTGCATTTTCTTGATTGATATTTGATATGGGAAGCCCAAGCTCACCATGGGCCATACCACCCATGAGCTGGTAGCCCTGGCTGCTAAAAGAAAGACAAAGACACGATGAACAAGCCAGTAAGCAGCACTCCTCCATGGCCTCTGCTTACTAGTTCTTTCCCTCCAGGTTCCTTCCTTGAGTTCCTGCCCCAACTTCCCTGGATAATGAATTACAAATTGAAAAAGGAAATAAATGCTTTCCTCCCCAAGTTGATTTTCATCATGGTGTTTTATGATAACAATAGAAACCCTAGCTAAGACAGTCATCCAAAGCCTTAAAATAAACATAACTAATTTTTTCAAATTGCTAGTATTATTTAATGGAGAATAATTAAGCATATCACTTGATATTCAAACAAACAAACTGTAAAGTTATTGGGAAATTTTCTTCAAATTTTAAGGAAAATCCAGACCTGGGACTTGGATATATCTATGTATTTAAATAAACTTTTACAATTGAGTCATATAATTGCATTTTTTTCTGATTTTTCTCTACATTAACTCAAATTTTTCTAAATGTGTATTGTACTTAGGCTGAATCACTTGGGTTTCTCATTTCCTCCTTTCTGACATTAAAGTATTCTATAATAGGCAAATTATTATCTAATTAGATTAATTAACATCTAATAAGTGTTTTAAGAATGTAATATGACTAGTGAATGTCAAGTATTCAGTGTACATGTCCTTCCCCCCCCCCCCCTTGCTGTACTTTCCTTTTGCCGTTCCCCCCTCAATATACTTCTAGAGTAAAATATCACCTGGGTGTCCCCTCTCCCAAAAGATTTTTGTTTAATTGGTACATTTTAAAAGCAAACTTTCAAAAAGTTTCCATTTGAATATTGTCAATTCTTTGTAATAAAAGATGTATATTGCACAGGAAAGAAATTATCTTAATATGAAAGACAGAAAAATTATGATGGGGAAGTTCTGGGCTTCCTCAAATGAAATAGGGAGCTGGGACATAGATTTCAAAGACAGAAACCCTGAGAACTCTAAGCTTACCATAACTACAGTCTGCTTTCCTAATTTTCCTCTGTTTTGCAGTTATCATTTTCAATTCATTCCATTCTTGGCCTACAGTTTGATCTATGTTTACCAAATCTCTAAACTCCCACAACTGTGCCTGTAAAATATTATTCCATTCAGATGAATCAGTCTCTTTTCAAAATAGTTTAGGAAAGAAGCATTTATTACTTCAGAGTAAAGCTCAGTCTCTATCTACCAATTTGTTCTCTTGGCTCAGGGTTCTTAAAATACAATCTTAAAAATATTTCAACTTTGAACATTTTCAAAAGTCCATGGTATTTTATCTGAGTTACTGGTTTAAGCTTTGTTAACCCTTTCTAATTCTAAAATGTTTCAAACTCAGAGGCTATGAAAAATATTGCTAAAGTTGACAGCATTTTTCTTTATTTATATTTCTAACTTTTAAAATTTAATTAGAATAATTCTGCCCAACTAGAGTTTTATTAGAATTGTACCTTCTTTCTTATCCACTGGAGTTGACAATGAACAAAGAAACATCTGTAAGTTAAAATCCAGGAGGGTTAAAAAAATGGTCTAGTTAATCTGACTAGTCAGTGAGCTCACGCAGAATTAAGAATTGGCTGTAAAATCCCCTTTGAAAAAATGCAATTACTTATTTCTTTGAGTGGAAATTTAACTTAGAATTTCCTCATTAAACTGAATTTGAGAATCCTGCTTGTTCCATGACTCATCTGTTTCTGATACCCAGTACATCTTAGATACATTCTAAATTTAGGAAGGAAGAGAAGGCTCTATCAAACCAATGCCCCTATCTTCTTAACAAACAAGTAGAAAGAAATCAGAGTCTAAATCAGTCCTCACAAAATTGTCAAATGAAAAAAAAAAATGTGTGTTTCTCCTTTGGACACACTAAAGATAGTTCTGACAATGATTCTTAACATTTCCTTGTTACTCTGTTTAGTAGCACACCTTACATGAATTTAAAATCACAAGGGCGATCTGGGTGTGATGACACAAATCAGTAATTCCAGTACTCAAGATCACAAGTTCAATGTCCTCTTTGGCTACACAGTGAAACGCTGTCCATCCTCAAGCTCCTAAAAAATAAAACCACAAGAATAACATATGTTGTGTTGTTTTGAAACAAGATACGGTAGACTGATCCTTGCTTCATGGTACAGGCTGGCCTTGGATTCACGATCCTGTTGCCTCAACCTCCAATGTACTAGGATTACAGATTTACACCTATCTGCCTTGTATTGGATGTTGGTTATCAGCAGAAAATGTGGAACCTGGATCTATTCAATGAGAGAATCTTTTTTTTTAAATCTTCTATTTATAGAACTATTTTAAAAGATACAGTCGCTTAATTCAATCTGGACTTTGGAACCAGCAAGCAGAAAAATTATCAAAACTTGAAAATATCTCCATGCAAGATTTTGTGTCCACATGTGAAAAAATCTCACAGTGTAGCAGAAAGGAAATATTAGAAATATTTAGTTAAACCACTGATGCCCAGGGAAACATTTTCATTTTGTCAGGGATGGAAAGATTAAAAATAAAATAATGCCCAAAGCATAGCCTGTAAACAACCTTCATTCTCACATATAACCATGCCTTTTCTTAATCTGTTTTTCCTTCTAAACATTATATTCCTTCTCACCAAACATATCCTGAAGGTTTAAATAAAGGATTTAGCTAGATATAATAAGCTGCTTGCTTGTTTTCAACCTCATAATAATTTCAATACTTTCATTAGCTACAATATGGAAGGAAAAAGTAAATCTGCCACACACTCTGTCCTTCAAAAACAATGGTCATTAAAAAATATTTATAGCTCTATTACTTATTGGCAATGACATCAGCATCAAATTAGCCATCTTTGATCTAGGGAGTTATTACTCTTTTCAAATAAAATCAACTTGGTGCATTCACATGCACATATGTACACAGTGCACATTTTATTATTTACCCTAAATTTTTTAATTGGATATGAATTAGATATATATGTATTTAAATGAACATGGGTCCTTTTTAATGATATTTTAAAAATTATTTTCTTCTGACTTCATAAATTCCAATTTCTCCAAGTGTGTATAGCATATGAGGTGTTGTGGTATCTCTTTGTGATCTAAAGAGCATCAAGCAGTAGAAGATATTTAGATACATGAAGAGAAATTTTCCATTGGAAATTTTATGATGCTCTACTGTTAGATTTATTGGTTAATGAATAAATGTATATCTTTGTTTTTTAAAAGAAAGATAGCAACATGATAAGATCATTTAAAACATATAAATAAGACACAAGTGGCAATGTAAACTGGCACAGTTACTTTGCAATATTGTTTAGCTGTCTGTAAGCAATCTAAATATCCGCACATCTCAGAAACAAACAGGGCAACTCCTACTTTTACAAAGTTCAGAGATGTGTACACATGTTTACTAACAGACTAGCTATGGCATTATCACAAAACATTGCTAAAAATAACACAGAAACTACATGCATAAAGCTTCAGCAACATGACTACCTGAATAAGACCTGAAGAAGGATATCAATAGACATGCAAACCTGTACAGGGAAAGCTCAACCATACCCAAAGAACTAGTCAACAAAGGAATGCTGATAATGGCAGATAAAGTCTTCTGCAAGGAAGCACAAACTAATTGGTGATCTGAAAACATGCAAATAATGGAAAATTGTGTGTAATAACCATGTAAACATTTCCACATATAGAATATATAACTAATAACTAAACCACACAAAGACTTAACAAAGAAAATTTCAGACCAATTTCATTTATGAACATTGATGCAAAAATACTCAATAAAATACTCCCAAACTGGATTCAATAACACATCAAAAACATCACCATGATCAAGTAGTCTTCATCTCAGGGATGCAGGGATGGTTCAATAAAGAAAACCCATCAATGTAATTCACCATATAAACAAGCTGAAAGGAAAAAAAACACATGGTCACCTCATTCAATACTGTAAAAGCCTTTGACAAAATTTAACACCCCTTCATCTTAAAAGTCTTGGAGAGATCAGGGATACAAGGTATATACCTAAACATAATAACAGCAATATGCAGCAAGCCAACATCAAATTAAATGAAGAGAAACTTAAAGCAAATCCCCTAAAATCAGGGATAAGACAAGGCTGTCCACTCTCTCCATATCTACTCAATATAGTACTTGAAGTTCTAGCTAGAGCAATAAGACAACTAAAGGATATCAAAGGGATATAGATTGGACAGGGAAAAGTCAAAGTAACCCTATTTTCAGATGATATGATAGTATACAATTAATGACCTCCAAAGTTCTACCAGAGAACTCCTACAGCTGATAAACACCTTCAGCAAAGTGTCTGGATAAAAAAGTAATTCAAAAAGATCAATAGCCTTCCTTTATAGAAACAATAAGCTGAGAAAGAAGTTAGGGAAACAACATCCTTGACAATAGCTAAAAATAATATAAAATACCTTGGTGTAACTCTAACCAAGCAAGTGGAAAATGTATGTGATAATAACTTCAAGTCTCTGAAGAAAGAAATTGAAGAGGATATCAGAAAATGGAAGGATCCCTCATACTCATGGAATGGTAAGATTAACATAGTAAATATGGCTTTCCAAAAGGAATATACAGATTCAATGCAATTTCCAACAAAAATTTTTACAGACTTTGATAGAGCAATTCTCAATTTCATATAAAAAAAAACCCAAAAACAAAAAATCCAGGATAGCTATAACAATCCTGTACAACAAAAGGACGTCTGGAGATATCACCATCCCTGATTGCAATCTGTACTACACAGCAATAGTAATAAAAAACACATGGTATTTTCATAAAAACAGACTGATTGATCAATGGAATCAATTGAAGATCCAGAAATAAAACCACACAGATATAGACACTTGATTTTTGACAAAGAAATCAAAACCATATAATGGAAGAGATAGCATCTTCAACAAATGGTGCTGGTCTAACTGGATGTCCACCTGTAGAAGAATGCAAATAGACACACATTTATCACTCAGCACAAAATTCAACTCCAAGTGGATTAAAGACCAACATAAAACCAGATACACTAATTCTAATAGAAGAGAAATTGGGGAATAGCCTTGAACTCATTTGTATAGCAGATAACTTCCTGAACAGAATACTAACGGCTCAGGCACTAAGATCAACAATAAATAGGGCCTCATGAAACTAAAAAGATTCTGTAAGGCAAAGGACAACGTCGTTAGAATAAAATAACAGTCTACAGAATGGGAAAAGAAATTCACCAACCCTACTTCTGGCAGAGGGCTGATATACAAAATTTATAAAGCACTCAAGAAATTGAACATCAGCAAAATAACCCAATTTAAAAGAAATGGGGTACAGAGCTAAACTGAAAATTCACAAAAGAGTAATCTCTAATGGTTGAGAGACACTTGAAGAAATCATCAGCGTCCTTAGTCATCAGAGAAATACAACTCAAAATGACTCTGAGATTTTATCTTTCACCCATCAGAATGGCTAAGACCAAAAACTCAAATGACAGCACACACTAGTGAGGATGTGGAGCAAGGGAAACACTCCTCCATTGCTTGTGAGAGGGCAAACTTGTACAACCACTCTGGAAATCAATCTGGCCATTTCTCAGAAAATTGGAAATAGTTCTACCTCAAGACCCAGTTATATCAGTCTTGGGCATATATTCAAAGGTGCTCCACCATAAGGACATTGGCTCAACTATGTTCATAGCAGCATTATTGGTAATAGCCAGAAACTAGAAAAAATCCAAATGTCCCTCAACTGAAGAATGGACAAAGAAATTAAGGTACATCTACACAATGGAACTCTTTAGCAATTAAAAACAAAGATATCATATAAGTAAGTGTGGCAAGAGCAGGAGTAAGAGGTGAGAGGGCCTGGAGAGAGAAGAGAAACCAATGAGGAGTACCTTTGAAACAAGTGAGATACCTGCCACAAGGTATGCTTCTAGGTGGATAGTGGGGTGACTCTAAATGAGACTTCTAGCAGCAGGGGACACAGAGAAGGACGTGGCTACCTCCCAGCCTGACAGGAATTCTCAGGGAGGGAGGGGACACCAACCTACCCAACATACCTCTGACCCATAATTTACTCTGCCCACAAGATGTACAGGGCTAAAAATGGAGTGGTTATGGAGGGAATGGCCAAGCAATGACTAGCACAACCTGAGACCTGCCCCAAGGGAGAGAGCCAACTCCTGACATTATTAATGATACTCTGCTATGCTTGTAGACAGGAACCTAGCATAACTGTCCTCTTAGAGGCTCCATCCAGCATCAGAATAAAACAGAAGCTGAGACACACAGACAAACAATAGGTGGAGCTTGGGGAGTTTTGTAGAAGAGTGGTAGGAAAATTAGAGGGGCCCAGAGCAGACAAGAACTCTACAAGAAGACCAACAGAGTCAACTGACCTAGATCCATGGCAGCTTACAGAGACTGAAGCACCAAGCAAAAAGCATGTATGGACTGAATGTAGGCACCCTCATGTATATGTATCAGATAGGCAGCTTGGTCCCTATGTGGGCACCCCAGCAAGTGGAGAGGGGGCTCTCTCTGACACAGACTCAGTTGACTATTTATGGATCACTTTACCGTAGCACCGTAGCAGGGCTGCCTTTTTCGGCCTCAGTGAAAGAAGAAGCACTGAGTCCTGTTGCAACTTGATGGTACAGGGTGGGAGAACTCCCCTTTTCTGAGGACAAAGGGAGAAGGAAAAAGGGAGAGAGGGTGGGAAGGTGGGACTGGGAGGAGAATAAAAGAAACAAAAAAAAAAAAACAAAACAAAACCAAACAAGGAAATCATGAAATTTGCAGGTAAATGAAGGGAACTAGAAAATATCATCCTGAGTGCACTAACCTAGACCCTTCAAAGACTCTCATGGTATATACTCACAAGTGGGTATTAGCCATATAGTACAAGATAACCATGCTACAATCCACAGACATAAAGAAGCTAAGTAACAAGGAGGGCCCAAGGGAGGATGCTTGAATCTCACTCAGAAGGGGAAATAAAATAGAGGAAGTTGAAGAAAAGAGTGAGTGGGAGAGGGGAGCAGGGGTGGGAATCAGATATGTGGAGAGCAAGGTTTCATCTGAGAAAGAGAACAGAAATCAGTGGGGATTGCTGCTCTGGGACAGGGGAGGCTCCTGGGAGTCTATGGGGGTCACCCTAGCTGAGACTTCTAGCAGTGGGGGATATGAAGACTGAAGGTACCACCTCCTGTAGCCAGGTAAGACTTCCAGTGGAAGGAGGGGGACACCACCCACACAAGCTTTGACCCAAAAGTTTTCCTGCCTACAAGAAGTGCAGAAATAAAGATGGAACAAAAATTGAGGGAATGACCAACCAATGACTAGTTCAACTTGAGACCCACCCCATGTGAGAGAGCCAACCACTGACACTATTAATGACACTCTACTATCCTTGCAGACAGGAGCCTAGCATAACTGTCTTCTGAAAGGCTTCATTTAGCAGATTATGGAAACAGATGCAGAGACCTGCAACTAAGCATTGGGCAGAGCTTGGGGAGTCTTGTGAAGGGGTAGCGAGGACCGAGGGGGGTGGAGGGGTCAAGGACACCACAAGAAGACTACAAAGTCAATCAAACCAAACAATAGAGAAAGCTCAAGGAGTCTTGTGGAAGAGGCAGGGGAAGGATCGAGAGAACCTGAGGAGTCAAGGACACCACAAGAAGACCTACATAGTAAGCTAACCTGGGCCCATGGGGGCTCACAAAGACTGTACGACCAACCAAAGAGCATGCATGGACTAGGCATAGGTCCCTTACACATATGCAGCAGATATACAATTTGTTCTTCATGTGGATCCCAATAACAATTGGAGTGGTTGTTGTCTCTGACTCTGTTGCCTGCTTTTGGATCCCTTTCCCAAAACTGGGCTGCCCTCTCTGGAGTCAGTGGGAGAGGATGTGCTTAGTCCTGCTGTGACTTGATATACCAGGGTGAGTTGGTATCCATGGGGGCCCTTCTCTGATGAGAAGGGGAGGAGGAGATGTGAGAGTGGGACTGGGAGGAGAGGAGGGAGGGGGCTGCAATCAGGCAGTAAAGTAAACAAATAAATGGAAAAAAGAAATACACACACATATGAAACAATTAAAGAAAGAGAAGTCATGAGTTTGAAAGATAGCAAGAGTTTGGACAGAGGAGAAGTAATTGGGGTAATATAATTAAATTATAATCTCAAAATTCATAATAAAAACACAGTCAAAGCACTAGGCAGAGTGATACACATCTACGATCTCATCAATTGGGAAATAGAAGCAGGAAAATTATAAATTGTAGGCTCATCCTGGCTTACATAGCAAGACCCTATCTCTAAAAAACAAAATCAAAACAAAACAAAAGATACCCAATGAAAAGAAACTGTTGATGGGCTCAGTAATAAAGAATGAAAAAAGAAATTCAAGTGTTAACACATTGAATTTTATGGAGTGATGAGAATGGGTAGCTCACACAAATAGAATCGAGAAAGGAAAACACAAAAAGAATGCTTTTTGTGTCATTTAAAATTTTCAAAATCATTTGTATTATTAGAAAGTTCAGAGTGGCTTTCTTTGGTCAGACTAGTGACATGAAGGGGTCATAAGGGAGCTGCTGATGTGCTGGTAACCATTGCTTCTTAATATCAGTGCAACAAACACAGGTTGATTTAGTTTGGAAATAATGTGTGCTGTTCATTTAACATTATACTTGTGACATGTATTTCCTATATGCACATTGTTTATCAATGAAAAGATTTTCTAAATGATAACAACTCTTGAAAACTGGTAAAACTATCCTAAGATGTACATGCTCCCTGAATTTGCCCTAGGTTTAATTGTTATTATTGTTGTTGTTGTTTTGTTTAATTCTCTTCCAGTATAAAATGGGACTGGCAGATTTTTTGAGGTTATGAGAACAATTAGATATTGAAGTTTAATTTTCATAGCATATTCTTCCTTTCCTGCATCAACATTCCTAATTATTGTTGTACAATGCCATGCTTTTGCATAAGCAATATTGTTATTATCAATTGGTGATGTACAAACTGCCAAAGTGAAGCAGAATTCTTGTGAGTTTGTAACTTTGACAAATGCCACCACAGTCCAGCACTCTTCTAATCAGAGATATGGATACTGCATCAGGAAATGGTCCTTGAAAATTTAATTAAATCCTATTATGGAGTCTAAAATGAATACAAAGGGCAGGGTGGAGGGAGTTTGTAAAAGGAGATGACACAAAAGCTGCTTATTGAGTTGAAGTAATATCTTGTCATGTAAACACAGATAATTAAATTCACAGAAGATACTAAATTGGAAGGTGCTGCCTTGACCAGCAAACATGGAGAAATCATTGTTTTTTGGGCTTGGAAAGGTTAAAGTCAGGGCAGGAAATAAAATTAAATTCAACCAGAGGAAAGTAGAAGCTGCTCTGCCTGCCTGGGGAAAGAAATCTGAAACACAAATATTTTGTGTGAGAGAGAAGCTGGAAAGGCCAGTATTGTGAGAGAGACTGAGGAGAGAAGCATAAAAACATTAGTCACCAGAACCTGATAGGACCAGAAGGAAAGGCCAATGATTGTTCTCAGCATGTAGGGGTCATTTCTTCTTTCCCTGTGAAATACTGTGGAATTCCTTTCAAGATCAACAAAAATTTGGTAAGGTAGAAGTGGCATAAATTTGTAAGTGAGAAGACAGTAGTGTCTATAATCCTTGTATTATTAATTAAGACAATCAGATTTCTCCTTAAAAAATTCTATGCAAATGCACATTTTTGTTTGTGCATTATTGTGCATACTTGTGCATGTTTATACATCACTGATATATCACTGTGCTTAGAAGCCAATTGATGGATTTATTTATGAGTCTTGAACTGTGGTTTAGGTCTTGTCCTACCTTGATCTTCAGCTAACTTTATCTATTCTCTTTTGGTTGCCGCATTAACTGGAACTATGCATAATATAAGCTATTCCTGAATGCACACTGTATATTTTATGAATAATTCATAGGATCTATTACATGCTCTGTTTTGTGTTAAAAACATTTTATTTGCTGATAGAAACTTCAGTACTATCAAGATGTCAATAAAATAAAGGCAGGAAAAATTTAGAGAAATCACACTGAATTACTATGATTCTAGCATACTTTTCTATAGACTGAGCCCTGTTCTCCCACACTCTGATCACTTATGCCGTTTTGTGGTACTCTTATAGTCAATTCGTTTTCTACTAAAAGTAAAAAAATGAGTCCATTTTTACAAATTATAATGAAGAACACTTCTAGAATACTATGTAAGAAATACAAATATTACCATTCACCCCAAAAGATTTATTTGCAGTATGCTAAACACACACACACACACACACACACACACACACACACACACACACACACACACACACACACTTTGATTTTAGAAGCAATTCTTTGGACATAGTATCTTAATACAAGGATATCATGATGATTTGAACTGTACACAATTTGAGTATTATCTTGGTTGGATTCTTTCAAACACATCCTGAGACGATAACTTTGATGTAGGTAATCTGTCTGACAGTTGACCTCTGAGAGGATACAAAATAAGAGAGTATTATTAAAGAATCATTTTTGTGAGCATGTAAGCCTTAGGTCATACTGGGTATTCCTTGGAAACTGTGTGGAACATGCTTATATCTGATAGATGCCTCCAGAAAATGGTGGTGTGGGTTCATTCACCCACAATTTCTCATTCATGATAGGTAAGGTGTGCTTTATTTTGTTTTTACATTAAAACAAAACAAAACAAAAGAATTGAAGTGTGAAACAAACAGAATGATTTTCCCCAGAGGAAAAAAAATCCCAATGTTTATATATACGGGCATTTTCTAGGACCATCATGGGTTGCTCACCAAAATGGTTACTCAAGGTAGAGGCTAGAATTAATAGCACAGTCTCAAAAAGTAGTGGCAAGTATGAGATTTAATTGCAATATCAGTCTCCTTTCTGCACGTGTTTGGTGGTTGTGCATACAAAACATTGAAGTCTGAGTGAAAGACTAGAGAGAGTGATAGAAACAGCATATAGAGAAGGCGTATGTCAAGGAGTTGTGGTGGGCTTTGCCAACTTAGGTGGAAACATAATTTGAGTATCATAAATCAAGGTGCAAGAAGCTTCTGTTTCAAAGTTGTGACCCCTCCACCTAAATCAGGACAACTGCAATATGAGTCTCATGTTCAAAAGAGCTTTAGGGTTCTAAATAATAATTTCTGGGAGAAAGCCAACAAAGTAACCTTATTTTCCACATTGGAAACAGAGTAAAGAATTAAGGCACTTTAAGGAAAGGAAAACTTCAGGGATCTTGGTCATTTCATCCAGGACTAAAGAAAATCACCTACTTACTTACACCCTCAAGTCAGAAGTGAATTTAAGAATGTAAGTAGGAGCTGGAAGCAGGGAACCATAATAATGTCTGATATCTGTAAGCAAAACAAATTTTTAAACGTTCATTTATTACTTCAAGATGCATCTTGATCATAGCCCCCTTCCTCCTTCCTGGTCCCACCTTTCCACCCTCTCCCTCTTTCTTACCTATCATACTCCTCTCGTATGGGGTGCACCCACATATCAGCCCCCTTAAGTTCAGCAGTCATATGAAGGATAAGAGCTTCCTCTTGCATTGGAGGCCTACATGGTAGATCTACTAGGGCAAAGTGTCCCACTAACAGGTAACAAAGTCCACATTCCTTTTCCTTTCAGTCTATTGGTTGTAGGATAGTTATCCTGAACTATATGGGTAAAATGCAGTTATAATTGAATAGATGTCATGTGTTTCTTTCCAGATCTGGGTTAGCTCACTCAGGATGAGCTTTTCTAGTTCCATCCATTTGGTTATAAATTCCATGATTTTCTTTTTTCTAATAGCTGAGTAGTATTCCATTGTGTAAATGTACCACAGTTCTTTCAATCCATTTTTATGTTGAAGGACATCTGGGTTGTTTCCAGTTTCTAGATATTATGAATAAAGATGCTATGAAAATAGTTGAGGTGATGTCCTTGTGATTTGGTGGAGAATCTTTTGGATATATGCCCAGGAGTGATATGGCTGGGTCTTGAGGTAGAACTGTTCCCAAATTTCTGAGATATCACTAGATTGATTCCCAAAGTGGTTGTACAAGTTGAACTCCCACCAGTTATGGAGGAATATTCACCTTTCTCCACATCCTTGCCAGCATGCACTGTCAGTTGAATTTTTGATATTCGCCATTCTGACAGGTGCAAGATGAGTCCTTTGGATTTGCATTACCCTGATGTCTAAGGATGTTGAGCATTTCTCCAGGTGGCTCTCAGCCATTAGAGATTCCTCTGTTGTGAATTCTGGGTTTAACACTGTACCCCATTTTTGATTGGACTATTTGGTTGCTTGCTGTTTAATTTATTGAGTTCTTTATATATTTTGGATATTAGCCCTATGTTGGGTATGGAGTTGGTGAAGATCTTTTCCCAATCTGTATGCTGCAGATTTCTTCTAAAGAGAGTGTCGACTTACAGAAGCATTTCACTTTCATAAGGCAACATTTATTGATTGTTGGTCTTAGAGTCTGAGCTATTGGTGTTTTGTTCAGTTTGAGGCTTTTCCCCACTTTCTCTTCTATTTTATTTAGTATGTCCAGTTTTATGTTGAGGTCTTTGATCCACTTGGACTTGAGTATTGTGGAGGGTGATAAATATGGGTCTATTTGCATTCTTCTATATGTAGACATGCAGTTAGACCAGCACCATTTATTGAAGATGCTTTCCTTTTTCCATTGTATGGTTTTGGCTTCTTTGTCAAAAATCAAGTGACTGTAGGTGTTTGGCTTTTTTTCTGGGTTTTGCATTCGATTGTATTGATCAACCAGTCTGTTTCTATGCCAGTACCATGCTGTTTTTATTACTATTGTTTTGTAACACAGCTTGAAATCAGGGATGGAGATACCTTTAGATTTTCTTTTATTGTACAGAATTAAAAAAAAAGAATCTATCCTGGGATTTTTGTTTTTCCATATGAAATTGAGAATTGGTCTTTCCAGGTCTGTAAAGAACTGTGTTGGTATTTTGATAGGAATTGCATTGAATCCGTATATTGCTTTCAGTAGGATGGCCATTTTTTATTATGTTGATCCTACCTATCCAAGAGCATGGGAGATCTTTTTATCTTCTAATATCTTCTTCAATTTATTTCTTAAGGGACTTAAAGTTCTTGTCATGCAGGTCTTTCACTTACTTTGTTAGAGTTACCTACAGGTATTTGATATATTTGTGGCTATTATGAAGGGTGTTTTTTCACTAATTTCATTCTCAGTCCATTTATCTTTTGTGTAAAGAAGGGTTACCTGTTTATTTGAATTAATTTTGTATCTAGCCACATTGCTAAAGGTCATTATGCACTGTAGGAATTCTCTGGTAGAATTTTTGTGGTGACTTATGTGTACTATCATATCATCTGCCAATAGTGATACTTTGACTTCTTCCTTTCCAATTTGTGTCCACTTGATCTCCTTTAGTTGTCTTATTGCTCTAGGTGGAACTTCAAGTACTATGTTGAAAAAATATGGAGAAAGTGGGCAGCCTTGCCTTCTACCTGATTTTATTGGAAATGCTTTAAGTTTCTCTCCATTTAATTTGATGTTGGCTACTGGCTTGCTGTATATTGTCTTTATTATGTTTGGGTATGGTACTTTGTTTGCCTAATCTCTCCATTACTTTTAACATGAATGGGCATTGGATTTTGTTGAATGCTTTTTCAGCATCTACTGAGATAATCATGTGGATTTTTTTCCTTTAGCCTATTTATATGGTGGATTATGTTGATGGGTTTTAGTATGTTGAACCATTGCTGCATCTCTGGGGTGAAGCCTACTTGATCATGTTATATGGTACTTTTGATGTGTTTTTGGATTTGGTTTTCAAGTATTTTATTGAACTTTGTGTTAAAGTTCATAAGGAAAATTGGTCTGAAATTCTCTTTGTTGGGTCATTCTGTGGTATAGGTATCAGTGTGACTGTGGCCTCATAGGAGTTTGGTAATGTTCCTTCTGTTTCTAATTTGTGGAAGAGTTTGAGGAGTATTAGTATTAGCTCTTCACTGAAGGTCTGATAGAATTCTATGCTGAAACCATGTGGCCTGGGATTTTTATTTTTTCTTTTAATGACTGCTTCTTTTTTCTTAGGGTTTATAGGACTGTTTAGTTTATGTACCTGGTCTTGATTTAAACTTTGTACATGGGATCTATCAAGAAAATTGTTCATTTCACTTAAGTTTTCCAATTTTGTGGAGTAAAGATTTTTGAAGTAGGACCTAATGATTCTTTGGATTTCCTCAGTGTCTGTTATTTCCCCCTTTTCATTTCTTCTTTTGTTGATTTGAATATTGTCCCTCTGCCTTTTGGTTAGTTTGACTAAAGGTATGTCTATTTTGTTGATTTTCTCAAAGTACCAACTCTTCCTTTTGTCGATTCTTTGTATTGTTCTTTTTGGTTCTAAGTTGTTGATTTCAGCCCTGAGTTTGATGATTTCTTGCCATCTTCTCCTCTTGGGAGTGTATCTCCTTTTTTTCTAGAGCTTTTAGTTGTGTTGTTAATTTGCTAGTATGGGAACTCTCCAATTTCTTTTTGAAGGTGCTTAGTGGTATGAACTTTCTTTCCTCTCGGCACTGCTTTCATTGTGTCCCATAAGTTTGGGTATGTTGTGCCTTCATTTTCATTGAATTCTAAAAAACTTTCATTGTTTTTTTTTTTATTTATTCCCTGACCCAGAGACTGTTGAGTAGAGAATTGATCAGTTTCCATGAGTTTGTAGGCTTTCTGCTGTTTCTGTTACTGTTGAAGTCCAGCTTTAATTCATGGTGGTCTGATAAAATACAAGAAGCTCTTTCAACTCTCTTATATCTTTTGAGGCTTTGGGTCCTAGTATATGACCAATTTTGGAGAAGGTTCCATGAGGTGCTAAGAAGATGGTATATTCTTTTGTGCTTGAATGAAATGTTCTGTAGATATCTGTTAGGTCCATTTGATGTGTGACATCTCTTAGTTTTATTATTTTTCTGTTTAGTTTCTGTCCCAATTATCTGTTGACTGGTAAGAGTGGGGTTTCTGGTCTGTGGCTGAGGGCTGCCCCTGTGGTTGTCCAGGAGTCACAGATGCATCTTGTGCCTCTCGAGCAGAAGCAGTGTGACCATGTTACTCTGCCAAGATTGCCACACTGTGTCAGCGCTCGACCTTCCACTACTACAGCCGGGGTGCCCTACCAAGGATTTGGTGCACTCTCAGGGGGGAACAGAGACAGAGGCTGTGTCCCCCAGTCAACACCACTTTGACACAGGACAGCTCTGCTGCCACTTAGCGCAACTTCCCGCTGATCAGTAACTGAACAAGCTTGTCACCACCATGTTGGAATCCCCCGAAAGAATCTCCTACTGATCTTACTGCTCCCGTGGGCCTATTGGTCCTCTTGTTGGGGAAGGAATGACTGTATGAAAACGGGAGATTCAGGAAGCTAAGGAGGACCTTTGTCCATAGGCTGAGGCCACGAGCTTGGGGTCTGTTTAGCTCAGACCTGAGAGGTCCTCCCAAAATCGAGAACAATGTTCATGTTCCTGTGGCTGGCCATTCCTGGTGCCAGCCCCAGGTTTCTCCAGGTGTACCCTGTAAGGGGAGTTAGATTAATATAAATAAGATTTAGATTTAATGAATATCTAGGGACTTTTGATATAGTCTCAATATGGGGCATGAAAAGCAACTTGGCTGTGGGCAACTGATGTAGCAGCATATGGACTAAAAACAAGGTTTATGGCCTGGCATTGTTTTCAGCTGCTAACAGCCTTATGAAGTGGCCAGAGCCCAGATTAGGCTGAAGTCAGGTGAATCAAGGAGAGACCCTATTTAAGGACAAAGTGGGTGGAGCCCGAGAGTTCCCATGCTAGAGAGTTCCCACACTAGAGAAGATGAGATGCAAGTCAGTTTGTATCATCTGATGGAGAAAATGATGGTGGGCTGAAAAGCTGATCTCAAACAGAGCTGAAAAATTATGGCCAGATCTCCCTGAGGCAGAAAGAAGATGGTGAGCAGAGAAGCCCTCATCAAAGCAGCTAAAGGCCAAGGACTAAAACCTGTGGCTCAGCTTTTGCCTAGAGGGGTTCGACCAGTGGCTCAGCTTTTGCCTAGAGGGGTTCGACCAGTTGAAACAGTGTCCTGAGTGGAGCTGTGGCCAGCCTCAAAGACTGAGGCAGAGTGGCTAAGTGGCTAATACAAACTGAATAAATTGGCATATGGACAGCTGAGGCCTTTCAGAGAGAAGAAAGCCTCAAGTCTCATTTAAGGTGAAGCTGCCATAGCCAGTATACCCTAAAGGGCCTAAGTCTGAGATATTCCGGAAGAAAGACTGTTGACTAAGTGCCTTAAAGGATCTACTCCTGAGGGGTTCCTGACAATTGAGGACCTGCCCCAGAGACTATATCCTTCTAAAAGGTTAGGATTAGTTGCTAGATAATAGTTGTTAAGGTATTAATAGGTTTAGCTGTTAACTAACTCTGGTTATAGTCATTCTTAGGGATAGTAGTTAAGTAATTTTTTATATTTGTTGTAAGTGCATAGTTATTAATAAATGCATATTGGATAATTTCGTCTTCAGTACCCAGACAGGGTTTGTGTCTTACAGACAGCTGCATAGTGCCAGTATGGCTCCACAGTGATTTAGCTGATTTTCCCATTGTTTAGACCATGCATGCTCTGGTCACTGCCATCTTGGAACCTCCCAGCTGTCTTGTTTTATTTATTTATTTTTATATATCAAGCTTTGCTATATAGGCCAGGCTAGCTTTAAACTCATGATCCTCCTGCCTCAGTCTCCTAAGAGAGTGAAGGAAGTAAAGATATGTACACAATTATCTATCTTCTAACCTCTTCTTAATGTAATGACAACCTAACTTCTAAGTTTAGCAATGGGAAGAGAAACTCCACCTGTAAAGGAAAAGATGAACTTTGTAGTATGAATATTTACTTCTAATATTCCTCATCATGTTTTCTGAGGATCCACTGATTTCTATGCCAATCTAAGGAGATGTGACTGTCTCTAAAATGAACTCATGGTTCTTTTTAAATACTAAATATTCTTCCTAAAATACTGCAAATTGCATATAAGATGAACTATTTAATAGTATGCACTTAGGATAACGTCTGACACAATCACATCACATTAGTACATTATGTATCTTAACATGCTTATCCCCATGAAAACCTGTGGAATAGATACTACAGTTACCATGAAACAGACACTGCTTTGAGAATCTGTTCTTGGGTGTGCTATTCTACTTTGCAATTGTATTAGATTCCATACATAAAATGAAATGAATCCTGAGAGAAGGATACAGTTAATACCTTGTGTATGTAGTAAGGCTTATTGATCTTTGTCTTTCCTTTGCCCACTTAAGCAACTAGCTTCCACTTTTCTCCTGCTCTTTAGTAGTCTAAGAAAGCTCAAAAGAGACTGAAAAGCAACATAAGGTGATTCTACTCTCTTCTAACTGGGACTCATCACTGCTAGTGTGACAATGATGTTCAGCCTTTTGTAGCAGAGCCTACTTGCCATAATTCCATCTGAACATATATGGAAACAGTGAACACACCTATTGGCAGCTATTGCATTGAAGTGTTATGATCTGTACTTAGTGCCCAGAAATATATAACTGAAATGTCTTACTCCAACAGCTTCTTTCTGGTGAAGATGGCAAACACACCAATGAGAGTATTCATAAGGTTTGTAATCATTCATCTTGTCAGGTTTGTAGTCACACAGAATCATTCTGAGGAACAACAAATAAGTATCTTAATTTTTCTGATAATAAAATATTGGTTTTCCTTTTTTGCATTGGAAAAATTAGTA
The DNA here is from genome assembly GCA_907164525.1 of Lophiomys imhausi. Classification (NCBI taxonomy): domain Eukaryota; kingdom Metazoa; phylum Chordata; class Mammalia; order Rodentia; family Muridae; genus Lophiomys; species Lophiomys imhausi. Next base: position 2,496,170 of record CAJQZJ010000622.1, on the reverse strand, counting down.
ATTTTCATAATTTAACCCATTTAGGTCATGGTATGTAACTGATATAAACTATTTGAAAGGACAAAGAGATGAGACATTGGGCATTTCCTCTCTTCTTTATCATATATTCTTTAACTAAAACCAGTTTGAATATTATTTTTATTAATATTGAGTTTATATTTAGATTTTTTCCTGTTGCTGGGGATAGTACATTGATTTCAGTATTTCAAATAACACATTTCTAGAGGAAACAATTTCAAAATATTTAATATTTTCTTTGGAATGCACATAAGATTGGCCATACCCTAAGGCTTATTGCACAACTGCACAGCAAATGCTAAAAGGCCAATGTGGTGATCTGAATGAAAATTGCTCCCATAGGCTCAAAGGGAATGGCACTATTACAAGGTGTGGCCTTGCTGGAGTAGGTGTGGCCTTGTTAGAAGAAGTGTGTCACTGGTAGTGGGCTTTGAGGTTTCCTGCTGACTGCCAACCCATATGTAGACTCCTGGTTCCTTCTCCAGTACCTGTCGGTCTGTGTGCCACCATGGTACTGGTCATGATGATAATGGACTAAAGCTCTGAACCTGTAAGTCAGCCCCAATTAGATATTTTTCTTTATAAGAACTGCATGGTCATTCTCTGTATTTATTATTATAAGAGAAAGAGCCATTTGTTGGACTGAAAGGAGAAACTGTAGGGGGAAATAAGATATACCTTAAACTTAAAAGGAAAAAAAAAAGGGAAGAGGATGGGGGGTTGAGGGTGGGAGGGTGGGACTGGAGGGGGAATAGGGAGGGGACTGCGAATGAGATGTAACTTAAAGAAATAAAAACTAAAGGAAAAAAAAAGAACTGCATGGTCATGGTATGTCTTCAAAGCAATGGAACTCTAAGACAACCAGCAATCATATTTTAGTGACCTCCTGGATTTTTATATAAATATGCATATCTTTCTAAGGAAAAGAATTTTCATGGATGTTTCTGAAGATTTGTAGTGATATTTACCCACTTTCAATAATCAATTGACAATTAGAATATGTAATAAGTAATATCTGATTTACTGTTCTATTGCTGTGAGGAAACACCACGACTAAGGCAGTTTATAAGAGAAAAGTATGTATTTGGGGACTTATTTATGGTTTTAGAGGCTTAGTCCATGATCATTATGGTAGGAAGCAGACAGGCATGGTGCTGGAGTAGTATCTGAGAGATTTAAACCTTGATCCACAGGAAGAAGATAAGAGGAAACCTGGGCCTGACACAGGCTTCTGAAAACTCAAAGCCCACTCCCAGTGGCACACTAAGTCCAACAAGGCCACATCTCCTAATCCTTCTCAAACATTTCTACTTCGTGGTGACTATGTATTCAAATATATGAGCCTTTGGAAGTTATTCTCATTCAAACAACCACAAGTAGTAAACTAGAGGGTGGCTTTGTTTTTTGTTTTTGTTTTGTTTTACTCCTAGAGCAAATATTTAAGCTTACTTATTTTAAACCAGCTAAAGATGCTATTCTCAATGCAAATATAAAATATCCCTGTACCAGATTTATGGAGCTAGAATCATGCTTATTTACATTTTTCAACTCACATATGACAAACATCCAAGCAACTTAGAGCTGTTAGTCATAAATTGTGTCCACTTTGGTGGAAAAGTTCCTAAATTTCTGTAGCTACTTCCCACTCAAGAATGAAAATGAATTTTAAAATCTCATTTTGTTATACACGGTGCAAATGTTTATGAATATTCACTGTAAAATTAGAGGTTATTGGAGCCTTAAATTTTGAATTAGTATGGAAAAAAATTTCAGCTACTGTGTGTTAAAAATGTCTGTCAGAGAAACAGGACCCAAAGGCTGAAGATTGATGCTGTAATGTATGGAGAGAAAATGGGAACTGTCCAGGCAGTCACTGGTATGTCATTTCTTAGTTTTGGAAGCTGCAGGCCCTGCACGTCCTATATAAGCAGATATATTTATCCCTCTCAGGTCTCTGAGGTGGTTGAAGAATAGACAGCTAGAGTCTCATAGTTAAATTTTGAGTTGTTTAGGAATCAAGAGGGTGTT